>CM045563.1:20564902-20710062 GCA_024721245.1 Mitragyna speciosa
AGTGAGTGGAGCATCAACATGGTCCAGCATGCAGGTGAAGTCATGCTCACTCCCTTTCCCCCTTCCTAAATTATTACAAACCAAAACCAAAAAAAGAAAGAAAGAAAGAAGAAGTCACAGTCTCTGTTTGGATTATGTTTTTTTTAATACTTATTGTAATAATAATACTGTAACATTTTTAGTATTTGATGTATGTGACATAACAATATAATTAAATATATAAAAAAGTTGAAAAAATATTTTTCAAATATTTGGTTTGGCCAGACGGAGCCATGCTCCCTTCAATATTATTCCAAAAATTAGGGAAATTTTGAATACTTAGAAAGCAAAACGAGCTAAGGTTAGTTTAAGCAAGCAATTAAAGGATAACTTTTCTGACCTAAGAAAGCAGAAGTATAACATTTCTTTGGCCCTTTAGTGAGGTCAAGACAACTCACTATAACGATAAAAATGGTGCAATCCATAGCAAAAACAATACCTGTATTTTGCACTTTTTTGTTAAAGAATGAATACTTTAATTACAATTGTATTAGATTAGAAAATGTCCTTTTTATGTTTTATAGGTCGCATCCACGTGGACTTCATGATCTGCATAACTTGCTCTAGTCACCGTTGATGTTCCTAAGAATTGGGTAAGATTTAGTTAGTGGACAATCCAACGGTTCAGAGGGCAGCATCGCCGTATCTTTCTGTTGTGTAGTCTATAGTTGTCCACGTCTTTCCGAGACAGCTGTTACCAAAATTAAACAATATCATTGGTCCACGTAAGCAGGGGGTAATCTTTTTCCTAACAAAATCTCCACTGCGCTTTTATCCCCATTTGCAGCAATTAAATGCAAGCAATTGTCAAATTAAAGAAATAGAAGCTGGAGAAAGGAGAAGAAAAGCACAGACGGCGGCAAATCAATACATATTTTGCCAAAATTGGGACCAGAAAAAGTGCCCTTATCATCGAGGACTGAGGGGTCAGGCGGCATTGACCTTTTTTTACCGTGTTTGGTAGCGTTGGTGCAAGGTATAAACCTATTATTGCTTACGTGATAATATATTATAATTTTATTATATCACGTGATAATACATATGATGTGTTATATTTAATATCATTTCGAGATCGGCATTTTTTTTGTTTCAGCTTTATTTAGACTTTTCAATAAACCAATTTCACAACTCCTATCTAGTATCTTAGACTGTGTGAGAATATCTTATTTATGTTTTGCATTTTTATGCAGGTTTGATTAAAAAAAATTAAAAAAATACACATAATAACTATCATAATCTTAATGAGAAAATCATCAAAAAGTACATATGAGTATTATTGTTACAAGCGGATCAATAATATGTTCATCGATAGTAATAATCGAAAAAAATGTTCGCATACGACGGCAAAATACAAATGAAGATAGACTGAGTTATCATCTATCAGAAAAGTGCAATACACCAAATATTTGATTACTTCAATGAATTGATATTCAAAAAAGTTAAGAGTTCAATTCTTGAAATTTATAATAATAACATACCTAATATAGTATTTATCAAAAGAAAGAAAAACAAGTGGAGTCCAACAAGAGAAATTCTTGTCTGAACCCATAGTCTAAACAAGTACTAAATGATTAAGTGATTTATGCAAAAAAAAAAAAAAAAAAAAATTGCTTCCAAAGAAAGCAAAGTCTCGAGGGTTGGAAGAAAAAGATTTTCCCAAACTCTAACAGCAAATGAAGCAAAAGAGATAGATTTTTAGATACAAAGTAATAAATAAAATAAAATAAAAGTACAGAAGGAAGAAGAAGATAAAAATATCTTAGCTAAGGCATCCACCGTGGCAACCCTTCCCATTTGGAATCAGATATTGCACTTTTTCCCCCCTTCCATCACTTTTTTTATACTTCCTTAGCTTACTTATTTCCCGTTTCTTCACCGCCCCCCACACATTCCTTCTCTTCCTTTTTTCTCCTAAAATATCTTCCCATTTTTTCCATAAAAGAAAAACCCAGAAAAATTAATAAATTCGGAGAAATAAATTAATTTCGTGGCTGTTTTTATTTGCTTATTTTTTCTGAATTTTGTTGAATTATTCAGATATGGGCGGAGAAGTGGAAATTAACGGTTACGATAGAGTATCCGATTGGGAAACTGGTTTACCCGGCGTCGATGATTTGACTCCATTGTCTCAGGGTTTGATTCCTCTGGAACTTGCGTGGGCGTTTAGAATCTCGCCGGAGCCTTCCCGGAGTGCGCTTGACGTCAATCGTGAGTCTCAGAAGACGTTGAGCTCCCTCGGCGGCGGCGGCGATCATCACTCCCAGGCCTTATCTTCATCCAATAATTTCAAATCATTTCAGGATGAAACGACGACTGGTGACCGGACAACCCGCCGGGATAACATGGTTATTGATATTGATGAGACTGATCTGACCCGAGAAGGATCCGATTCGAGGAAGACCCGAAGATTAATGGATTCCGTTGGGGGAACCGCTGAAGAAGCTGATTCCTCAGTCGCCGGAAAAAATATTAGTACTAATAATGAGAATTGTGGTGAGGATGTTTCGGCCCGGACGGTGAAGAGGCCGAGGCTGGTGTGGACCCCGCAATTGCACAAGCGATTCGTCGACGTCGTGGCCCATTTGGGGATAAAAAATGCGGTACCGAAAACAATAATGCAGTTGATGAATGTGGAAGGATTAACCAGAGAAAATGTTGCTAGCCATTTGCAAAAATATCGGCTTTATTTGAAGAGAATGCAGGGGTTGTCGACGGAGGCTCCGTCGCCATCAGATCATTTGTTCGCGTCGACGCCAGTGCCGCAGAGTTTGCACGATTCCGGTGGCGGGGCTCCAAGTGGGCATGGGAATAGTAGTAATGGCCATGTGGTTATGCCG
Source organism: Mitragyna speciosa (assembly GCA_024721245.1). NCBI lineage: Eukaryota > Viridiplantae > Streptophyta > Magnoliopsida > Gentianales > Rubiaceae > Mitragyna > Mitragyna speciosa. The sequence continues at coordinate 20,567,779 of CM045563.1, forward strand.
ATTCCGATGCCTTATCCGCCGGCGGCGGGAGCTCAGATGGTTCCGATGCCGATGATGGGTATGCCGGGGCACACTCCCCCAGGGGTGTTTCATGGGTACGACTCTCACCATCTCCACCACCATCAGCATCATCAGTATAGTATGGTACAACAGCAGAGGGATTGGACAGCACCATATTATCACCACGTTGCTTCCAGTGATAAATAGATTTATGAAGTCTTATAATATTGTGCAGGGTAGCAGTAGAAAGGATAGGTGAGGTTCTTGTTTTTTCGACTGCAATAATATCATTTTACTGTGCTGGTATTATTGTTATTATTGGAGTTCTTTATTTTATTTTATTTATTTATTTTAGTTTAGCTAATAATACATAGTTTGTTATGGGTGTAGATCATCCAGTAAGCTCTTTGGAAATGTGACTTGATGAATTGCCATTAAGATGTTTTCCTTGTTAGAGTTTTTGATTGGTATTGTGGGTGAATTAATTAAATATGTTGGTGGAGTGTATGCGGCTAACTGACAATGCACACGGAAACTTTCATTTAATTGGCTGCAAAGATTTTACCTTTCATTAATCCAGTGTGGAGTATGGAAAGATTTGAATGCTATTGCTGCTCCTTGCAACCTCGTTTTTGGCATTATTTGGCTAGTGTTGTTTCTGAGCTCTAAATTCTTTTTATGTGGGATAAATTGGCATCTTTCCTGGTGTTGATAAATTGGCATTGCTACTTTGTTTCCTTCCTACTTCCTCTTCCTTACTCTGTTGGAGTGCATTAGCACTATGCTTATTTTGAGGTCGTTCTCCAGTTGAATTGTAGACATTCTGGTTTGTGCTGATACAATGGTCTTTCAGCTCCGGTTGTTTTTATGTCCTGACAGGAGGTCATTCAACTTTCTTAGGTTAGCTATGTTAGTCATTGTACTATCACGGTTTTTGGATACAACTACATGTTTGATGCCATCAGGACAGTCAGGGCATTCATACTTGTATCCAAAATGCTCAGACTATTGCCTATTAGCAAATGTCAGAATTCAATTTAAATTAAGCTGCTCCTTGTTACCTCTTTTGTGAACAAATCTGTAATGGCTGTATGAGAATTCACTGTTTTCAGTGATGATCAGTGGTAAGAAAGTGTAAAGACAGACTTGTTTGTTAAGCGGATGTAAAGTGCTTTTGGAAGCCTCAACGCGCTGGGTCATCCTACTTTCTTTTGTTTGGTAAGTTAAAGTGTAAATCCAACCTGAAACAACTTTGATGTTTTGTTTAATGTGCTTGACTTTTTTGGATTGACGGGAAAGAAATTAAACACGTCATTGCAAGGGTATGCTCATTCTAAATTTATGAACGCGTGTCTTTGAATTTTCACATCTTACTCTTTTATATAGTGTACCTTTATATAATTTTCTGACCCAAGAGTGCAAAACAATGAATTAAGTTTAATTCATGAAATTTAATTTATATTGCAGCTTAAGCGTGGACCCTTCAGGTGTTGGTGAAGTTTTAAGAAAACCATGGAGACATTTTCAGATGTAACCAGTGACATTCTACACCCATAAATGAGCTAGGCAGCAGAAGAGACTACGTTTCAAAATCTAGTGCTGAAGCTTTCAAGTGGAAGTTGGTCTAGGTATAATTTTGTTTACTTGCTGCATGTTGTTGGTGTATTCTTGGCCTGTTATTTATTGATAAATGGTTTGATCTTATGTATTAATGACTGCTTCCTTTACAGCAACCATATCAAGGATCAATAATAGTATTAATCAAACATTTACCCAGCAGCTCCTGCATGTTGGTATTTAATACCTATCCACCTTTACCCACCTTCATGTATCAGGATTTTTTTTTTTTAGAAAATCGTACATGCATCAGCTTAATGATGAATGATCTAGAGTAAAAAATATGACATATGTAAAAAATTTTCCATGTAAATTTGTATGTCCTTTCAGTTGAGATATAAGGGTCGACAGTTTTCAGTCCGGCTAGACAACAATGAGATACTATCTGCTACTGTAATGCGACGTTATACCACTGTTTTTCTGCGAACGCGTTTAAGATTTTTGCATTCCACCAAGTGGAATAAAGGCATAGAGTTCATTCTGCAGTCGTCTCGTTGGCATATAATTATTCTGTACGAGAACTGGAATAATTATACTATCTACCCTTTACCATTCCTATAAAAAAAGAGTTGGGTCTTTGTTTTTTTTTTTTTGGGGGGGGGGGGGGGGGGTGGTGGGGTTTCGAAGTTTCAGATCAACATATGCTGGATCCGATGGCAATAAGGGGTTGTTGTTCATTGTTGAACTTTAACGAGAGAAACTCAGCCCGCTTACTGCTTATAGCACTCGACAAAGGGACATGTTTTTGTACATGGTGAGTAGATAGGGATACCCGCTCAGCAATCAGCACTGGATGGGGCATGGCCTCTACCTTTTTCCCTTGTTTCCAGTGGATATACCAGAATTTATCTGTATATTGCCCTTTATATATATATATATATATATATAATATTCCTAGACGACATGTTTGGACTTGGAAATGGATCGTTTTCACAACTTTATTGGAGTTTAAGCTCGAACTCATTCTCCTTTTTAAGACTTGACTAAAAGTGGATTTGGGTGATAAAAATGTAGAAAACAACATAGGCAAATGTCCTAGATTCTAACTCAAGTACGCAACATTATTCTTAACTTAAAATTGGTCAATACGTTTTGTCATTTTCAACTCAGTACATGGTTGGTGTTAGTATTTCACAGAGACAATCGATTGATTATATCGAGTTTTCACTAAATCGCAGTAAGATGAACTTAATCATAATCAATATCACTTCTACAAATCCCAAAAGCTAGAAAATGCCGTCCAGGAATCAACTCGCTTGTTGGCGCAACGATTTCCAGGTTTTTTATATCAGCAGAAAAAGGAACATTTTCTATATCAGCAGGCATTGTCATGACGGTTCTGAAGATGAATTTTTTCTCCTCGAGATTTTCAAAAAGATCTCGCGGTATTGAGGGAATGCTTTCTTCGATTCAATCTTCTAATTATAAAATATTTAGTCAGCTTGCTTGTGCGTCTCATAACACATCTATCCAACTACAGCCAGGAAACTTTTTCAATTTGTTTTTCTTCATTATCTTCTTCAGCCACGTAGCTTTGCCCCACCTACTGGAATCAGAATATAAATTTGACAATAACAGACTGCTCCCTTGACTCCCGGGCTCAAGTTTAACCAGCTGATCCGCAGCAATCTCTGCTAGATCGACATTGCCATGTTGCCTACATGCACCTAATAATGCTCCCCATACAAATAAGTCAGGTTCCACCGGCATCCTCTGAATGAAATCATAGGCCTCGTCAAGCTTCCCTGCCTTTCCAATAAGATCCACCATGCAAGCATAATGCTCTAATCTTGGCTTAATCCCGTACTTTTGTTGCATCAATTGAAATAGGCTTTCCCCAAGAGGTACCATCCCAGCGTGACTATAAGCTGTCAGAGCGGCAGTAAAACTCAAGTGATTCAGCTTTCCTTCTTCCTCTCTTAGCATTTTGTTGAAAAGTTCAATTGCTTTATCACAATGTCCGTGATTTGCATAACCAAAAATCATGGAATTCCATGTAACCGTGTTCCTCTCTGGCGTGTCATCGAACAGCGCCCTAGCTTCATTAATGTACCCGCATTTGGCATACATGTCAATAAGAGCACTCCTAACAAAGATATCTTTCTCCATTTTGGTCACGATTGCATAGCCATGTATTTCCTTTCCATGTCTTAAATCTGCTATAGTTGCACAAGCAGGTAAGAAACCACTAATTGTGGCTGTACTCGGATGCATCCCCACATCCAACATCTGTTTAAAAGTATCAAAAGCCTCTTTGTTACAGAAGTTCTGAACAAAACCAGAAATTACAGAAGTCCATGATACCACATCAGGCTGAATCCCATCATCGCGCATCAATCTGAAAGTTTCCCAGACCATCAATTCATCATTTTCTTGTGAAAAACCAGCAATAATGGTATTCCACGTGATCACATTGGGCTTCAATCCTAGTAGCTCCATTTCTTGAACCAAACCCAATGCCTCCTTAACCATCCCCTGTTTAACATATCCAAAAACCATAGCATTCAGAGCCACTAAGTCTTTATCCGCCATGTCATCAAACACCTGTTTTGCACCCTCGATCTTCCTACATTTCGAGTACATATCAATCAATGCACTAATCACAAAAGCATCAGCCTCAAAATCATATTTCACCACCAAAGCATGTATTTTCTCTCCAGTTTGCATATCAGAGAGGTGCCCACAAGCTTTGAGTGCACTAGGAATGACAAACTGGCTAAGCTTTCGCCTTTCCTTCCGCATCTCCGAGAAGACTAGCATTGCCTCCTGATATAATCCATTGCGACTGTAGGCCCCAATTAGAGCAATCCAACGGCGAACATTTGACTTGGGAATTTTGTCGAACAGCTTCCGAGCATGAGATAATTGTTTACACTCAGTGTAAAAGGCTATGAGCTTGGAAGCCAAGTGGGTTTTTTGACCCAATCCACTGATAATCAGGTGAGCGTGTAAAGCTCTACCTGACTGCAGGGCTCGATCTTCACCAAATTTCTCAATGAGTTTTGTGTAGCAATCTGATGATGCGGAGTGGAAGGCACGGAAACCTGGGGAAATGATCGTTTCGCTAAGACCACCCCTCCTAAACATGTGAATCACTACATTGAGAGCAAAAATAACAAGCCAATTTGACCTTTTAAAAATATTAATTGTGACAAAAACATAAATACTAGGCGTATTTGATCAAAGGGGTAATAAAAAGAAAAATGCTACCCCTTTTTTCTTTCGCGAAATGAGTACGATATTATTTTCAAGAGCTTAGGCTTATTTGTGGATACAAAGTTGTACTAGGGGTGGAAAAAAACAAAAAAGAAAGAAGAAGAAAATCGAAAAGCCCAAGCCCTTAAACGAGATTAGACTTTACAAGCTACAAGCTCGAATCTAATTTATCACCAGAGTCATGCTTCATGACTTCATTTACAAGCATACATCGTTACAATTGCACCATATGGTAAGTGAAAACGAAAACTGTCAGAATATACGAGTATTGCAAAATTGTACAGCCACAGGCATGTCCAGGTGAGAATACTACTTGTTTTATACATTTTGTTTTGGTACAATAGCTTTAGACACGTTTTCATTTTCGCTACATGGCATCATTGGAGTTGTCTCCAGTGCATTCTGACTAAATTGGAGTCTCCAGTCCTTTTGAAGCTCGAAAGTAGATTGGCATCCAAGGTGAACTCCCCTGGGCAATGAAACGAAATTCATTTAGTAGATTCCCGCAAATGCAGTACTATACTATACACCTTGCAGACGCGGTCAAATTAAAGAACTGAGTTTGTAGCTTACGGAAGGGTCAGTAACTAATAATGAGCATCACCAGAAATCCCCACAAGAACAACCACCCTGCTTGAAGTGATGAAACCTATAATTATCCCTCAATATTAGATCCCGTTCTGAAATCTTTGATATATGCTTCATTGTTGTGTGGCAGTCTGAACAGACTCGAATATTCTTGAAAATGCGGATTGGGGTTCCAGCAGGCAAATTCAATAAGCCAAAGCAAACTGCAAGCTTCTCGCTATGATACAAATGCTTCCCGTCACTATTTTGCCCCAATTCAGTATGAGGTGTAGACGTGTTACTCGATGTCGAAGCTTGATTATTCTCCTTGAAATCTTTCATCAGCTTCTCCAATAGGTCATATACTTCTGGAGTTTGAGGGTGAGTTTTATCTCCTGAATAGAACTTGTATGTTTTACTTTTCACCTCCATCCAGCTATAACCTGGTTCCTTCTTAACATCCTTCAATGTCATTAGTTCTCTTTGCTGCACCACGTCTGCTAATCTTCCTACTTTGGAGTACATGTTTGACAAGGTGACATAAACCGATGCATCATTTGGTTCTAATTCTAGTATGCGATTGGCTACATATTCTCCCAGTTGAAGGTCACCATGACTCTTACAACCTGCAAGCAACGGTCTCCATATTGAAGCAGTGGGCTTGATTGACAATCTCTTTATGAAATCTAGAGCATCCGCCAGTTGCCCTGATCTGCTAAACAAGTCAACCATGCAGCTATAATGTGTCTCCTCGGGTACAATGCTGTAGTTCACCAACATGGATTTGAAAAATTCTTTACCTTCATGAACTAATCCACAGTGGCTACAAGCAGAAAGAACTGCAAGAAAAGTAGAACCACTTGGCTTTATACCCTCCACAATCATCTTCTTAAACAAAGATATGGCCTTCCTAAAGTACCCATGCTGTGAGTAAGCTTTGACCAGGCAATTACATGACACAATATCCGGTATTGATATCTGGTAAAATGCCTTCTCAGCATCAGGTAAATTACCACACTTAGCATAGGCTTCAATTAGCGAGCTTGCAACATGTAAGTTCCTTTCAAAGTTGGCTTTTATAGCCCAACAATGGATTTGCCTGCTTGTGGAAAGAGAAGGCAAATAAGAACAAGCTTTCAGGGTGATTGAAAAGGTGTACTCATCACTTGGTACGTTATCCACAACCATTTTATGAAAAGCCTCCAATGCTGCTTCAACTTTACCATTGTGGACAGATCCTGCAATTAGTGCATTCCATGATACAACAGATGCAATTGTCCCCATCTCCTGAAGCTGTTTTTCAGCATTATCCATTTGCCCAAGTTCTGTATACATGTCTATGATTGCAGTACCAACAAAAACTCCTGAAACCATTCCCTTTTTAATTAGTTGAGCGTGAAGTGCACAACCACTGTTAAACTGCTTCATATCTCCACAACAAGATAGGGCCATGGTCAGTGTGTGTTCATTCGGCTCAAATCCATTTTGTCTCATCAAGTAGAACTGCAGCAGGGCCTTCTCAAATGCTTTTTGCTGGTAAAGTCCAGAGATAATTGCAGTCCATGATATGACATTCTTCTCATGAAAACTTTGAAACAAACTTTGAGCATCCTCCATCATTCCAAACTTGCAATACATTGTCAAAAGTGAATTAGCAACAACACCATTAAGTACATACTGCAGTTTCACTATATGGGCATGGAGCTGAATCCCTTCATTGATTGCTAAAGCACTCCCACAACCAGATGTTATGATCGAATATGTATACTGATTTGGCATTATTTTCCAAGCTCCCATCTCAACAAAGAAACCTAAAGCTTCATCAAACATCCCATTGCATAGAAACCCAGAAATCAAGCAATTGTATGAAGCCACATCAATGGAAAGCATCCCATCAAAAACAATCATCGCACTGCCAATTTCGCCGCACTTGGCATACATATCAACAAGAGCCGTATCCACAATCTTGTCACCACAGATCCCTGTCTTTATCATCAAAGCATGGAATATCTTGCCAGCTTCTAAATTTCCTTCCCTGCCGTAATAACCAAGTTGATCTACTATATTCTTTTTATCCATCAAATTCCTTTCCCAGTAAAGCAAACCGGGCATTGCATTGACTCCCTGCTCCTGGCACGCATCATTTGCAATATGAGTCGTAACTGAATCTGAAACAGAAAAATTGATTCTTTGAGTAATTCTGTCAAGCAACTTAAAGTCATTCTTGAACCCGAGATGCTCAATTTTAAAATTCTTATTCCTTTGAGACTCAAGAGGTTCCTTTACATTGCAGGGAAAGAAACACGAAGGGGAATTCCTTAAAATCATCTTCCAGATTACTTGCATCATATCTTAAGGCGATTGAAGATGCATGGAGATTTTGCTATGTCTCTAACACCTTCAAAAATTTCTATTTGGCACCCTTTAAAGACTCGTGTTTGAGCTCAAAATCTAAAGCTTAAGCCAAGACTTCAACACCCATTTGCAGCATCAGGAGAAGGTATAAACAATTGGCAAATTTCAAGCTTAATGTCGAAGAGTTTTTGCATAATGTAATAAATAGTACCATTCAGAAGTTGGGGGCGCGGGAAGGAATCGTTTAGACAATTCACGGGTCATATGGATGGGATGGTTTTTTGTTTTTAATCTATTTTTAAAAATATTACAATTCGATTTATATAAATATGTATATGAAATTGAAAGTGAATAAAAAATTTGTTTAGAGTTTTTTTTTTTTTTTTGGAAAGCTATTTGTTTGCACCTAGTTTGGGAGTAAAGATTTGAGGAGGAAAGAAAGGAAAAGAAAAGGTTTCATTATGTGGGAGTTAAGTGAAAAAGATAAGAAAAGAGTTTGGAAGAATGATGTTGTTTGGGAATTAGAAATAGAGAAATAAAAAGAAAGAATTGAAAGGAAAAAATACAAAAACTTTTCATTCTTCCTTTAATAACTTTCCGATAAAAGATGGACTGAAAATAAAGGAAAAGAAAAGAAAGAAAGATCCTTCCCTCTTTTCTTTTCTTTTTATTCTTTTTTTTTTCTTTACTTTTCTTTTCTTTTTTTATCCTATGATAAACTCCCCAACTAGGTGAGTTTTTAAAAACTGTGTGTTAAAAATTGTGGTCATGACGAAGTGAGCAAATTAAAACGGCAAATATAAGGTTAATTCAATAGTGTATATATTCTTCACATGAAATACATGACACCAAAATAGTGTTCAAAATTGTATACAAACGTTTACACCAATTGTATAGTTCAGAATTGTCTACTAATTGATCTGAACAATAATTATGTGAAATTTATTAAAAGATGTTATACATATTATTAGAACAATCGATCTGACAATGTTTTAATCCTAAACCCATAATTTATCAAATTACTAGGAAAGGTATGATTGCCAAGTACGGTAGTAGTACTGTTCTAACATCTGTGTGTCGACTTGTCGTAGGTAAAAGAAGGCAAAGAGATAGATAATTTCCTCAACCGTGGATTTAACAGCCGCTCTCAAAAGAAATAGATATGCTGCCACATCCACAAGCTTTCTACTCTCCCGGTCCCCTGGAAAGAGAAAAACAAATCCCAAAAAAATACTACTACTAATGAATTATTCAAGAACATGCATCGATTTGCTTCGTCTCTGACCCCCACAACCTTCAGAAGGTTCTGCCCCGTAAACTCATTACTATTATCCGAGGCTCAATCTTTGTTGTTCGTACCCTTTTGCAGAATCAGATATGGGCATGTGCCCGATTGCAGAAAGCTTATTGGAAAAAAGCAACGGGATTTTGTGAACTACTACTACTGTAAAGAGAGGAGAAATAAGAGGTGCATTATTGTGAAAGCCAGTAGGAGAGAGTCTCCTTTTGAAGTTTTAGGTGTGTCTCCTTCTGCAACTCCGAATGAAATCAAAAGGGCTTATCGGAAACTCGCTCTCAAGTATCATCCTGATGTTAATAAGGAGGTATGTTTAGTTAACCTTGATGATTTTGGCGTTGATTGGTGTTTTTCGAATATGTTTTCTGGGATTTAATTCTGGTGATCTGTTTGTTTGTATTTCGTTGATTTTTGTCTGCTTAGTTGGAATTTTAGTAATTCGAAATTGTCGAACATCTTATATCTAATTGACACCGGTAGAATGGAAGTTTGGGTGCTATGTTCCATTGTCGTGTATAGAAGTAATGATTCATTTGAGGAAGGGAGGGCCATGCTTGAAATTCTGACATACTTAGCACTTGTGAAAGGTAAACTAAGGCATAACCAAAGGAATTGGAACTTTACAGTTTGTTATATAGTTTTTATCAGCTCCAACAGAAATATCTTTCATTCAGAGCTTCTCGATATAAATGGTGAATTCCACCCAGCATCAGACCCTTTTTTTCCCTCTTACTCAAAAGAACTATGAATTGCTTTTGAGTGATTTTCAGATGATTTCCTTGAGTGGGGACCTAAATTTGTCAAAGTTATGCTGTCTTAGCAAACTTTGTCAACAAAGCTTGGAAAAATTTAATGATGTTGTGTCTTTACATTTATTCCAGCTCCAGCTAGCTGGGTCTTAATGAACATTTTTTAGATAGCTCGTGTTATATCCCCTGTCATCTGTGTTGAAACAGTTAGTTTGTATGCCATATATAAACCATTTCAAGAATTTAAGTGGCAAGTTAACAAAAGCTGAATTTAAAAGAAATGTTGCCTTGTGAATTCTTGGAGAATTGAAAGCAGCAGCTTGGGCGGTTAATCGTTAATACTAAGGATAGCAAGGTGTTATTCTTAGAATTTATACTCCCCTTTTTATCCTCATCTTCCATTCTTTCTTTCTTCTTCTAAACTCCTTAAGAATCTGAAATCTGATTTTCTGTTATTACCATTGCTTCTTTTGCTACGTCAGCACTCTATTGCTCTTCAGGAAATTCAAATGGACAGCTCTTCAGTGTACATTAATGATTGACTGATTCTGGCATCTCCTTGCTATCTCTGCTTTCTTCTTCCTGTACATCTGGTCCACAATTACCCCTGACTCTCTTCCACATTTTGCCTTTGCCAATATCCTACAGATGGGCCAATTTCCTAGTTTCTTTCCGCTAGCTTCTCAAATGGTTTGAAGCACCTAATGAAGTAAACTGCCAGTAGTTCCAGCCACATGTACCATTTGGAGTAGTTGTTGGGTTGTTTGGATTCAAGGCCAATAGTAGGTTTGGAGAGAGGAAGAAAGAGAGGATGGGGAGAGGAGGAAGACTGAGGTAAGTACTGATCCAATTAACTGTGAGGGGTGGAAGAGGAAATGCAGTAGGAGCGGGTAGAGAAGGACTTGAGGTGTCAAATTTCAGACAGATGGATCGATCTGTATATGAGCTTTTAGACACCTTCTGGCGGAGGACATTAAAGTTATTTTGCTTTAAGACAATGAAGAGCAAGACGAGTCTGAGAAGATGACAGCATTGTTTCATCGTCTAAAGAATTCATCATGTTTAAACTGTCACTAATAATATCAAACAAATTTTGTTGCTTGGGACTCTATTATAATTTTTAAAGGCTTACGTTTGGATTAGAACCATTACCCTTATAGTGTCATAATGATTGATTAATGCAAGTTGAGCGAAAAAGAAAATCATTTTAATTGGATTTCTAATTCATGAATACTAGCAAGGTTTTCTATTAAGGAGATTCTATGAAGTTTGCAAATTTTATGGCTGTTCCCAAAGAAAGTTAGCTAGGTTAAGTAGCATATTATAAGCAACTCAGACAACAGTAGAATATCAGGTATGGACATAAATTGACAAGCTAATTGAAAAGTTTTGGCTTGTTTCATTACATTATTGCATTTGTATGTGTGTGTTTTTAATATTTTCCATTTTTTCCTTGTTCCTCTTAAGACTCTATACAGAAAACTTGCTTCTTGATCAATATCAGTTTTGTGTAATGTAACCAATGCGGTGTGATGGACTTCATGAGAGCGTCTAGTATTTCAACTTTAAAGCATGTTAGCAGGCAACCTCAAGTGGTGGCTTGTTGGAGATTTGGAATATGGATTGACAACAGGATGGAACTTGAAGAAGGGGTTAATATTGTTCGTTTAAATTTATCAAAGAAGGAATTTATGGAGGTGGATATCACTATCCTTAACCAAAAACGCAATCTATGTTGTCCTTTAGGTTACAGCGTGTAATTTGCTCAAAGGATTCATGTTGTTTGTGATTTACATTATAGCTGAAACATGAGTTATTGTAATATATATATATATATATATATATATATATTTATTTATATATATATATATTGGTTCACTTACTATCACCTTGGACTCTTCTTATGCATTGCAGTCCTGTTTCTTTATTTGCTTAATATCTGCAGGCAAATGCACAAGAAAGATTTATGAGGATTAAGCATGCGTACAATACATTGCTAAATAAATCAGAGAGAAGATTTGATAAGGGAAACCGTGGATCTGAATCTTCATATTATACAGCTGGGAGAAGTGAAACTAGGACTACCAATTACGATGAAGAATTTTACGGTTTTGGTAAAATACACATGCTCTTGGAGATTTTTTGTTATTTGACTATTGAATAATTATTTTTGCTTGTGCTGTATCTATGTGTTATTTTTGCCTCTTTTTGTTTTTGCTCTGAACAATCTCATAATTGGAGAAGTTTGCTTTCATGAATCCTGATTCCTTATATTGAGGAGAGATGTCCTGTGAAAGTCAGTTATTTTTGTCCTTTCCACTGTTTCCTACATGTACAAAAGTTGTACTGAAACTTTTTATTTCATCCTTAGTCACAGCATGTTTTCCTGTAGCAATTTATGCAAATACTGAGGGGCACCAATTTTAGTGTCATTGATAAAGGCATTTGTTTATTTTTCACCATTTTTAGCTGTAGCTTTTCATCAGTTTGCAAGGGATTTCATGAATACATTCAGCAATCTGTCTAACACTGTGGACTCTGGCATTATGTCCCATCTATTCTCATGTTTAACCCCTTCATGCTGCAGGTAACTTTTTGAGGGATGTCCAAATATCCATAGGTAGATATATGCTCTCTGTGAGATGATGAGAGCCCAGATACCATTTTGCATGAATTTATATAACAGTGCTTTCATATCTCTGTCTTGATGTGAATATACAGACCCTGTTGAGGTTTAAATGTTCTATTGCAGAGGACTTTTTTAAGGATCTTCAAGAAGAATTTCGGAACTGGGAGGATAGTGTTGGTTCACAAGGAAAGCCAAGGAGCCTGTGGGAAGAATTGGCGGTGAGATACTTTCTACATGTCTAGTTAATTTAACTAGCAATTTATAAAAAAAAAAAAAACAAAGTGGACATGCTTGGGGATATACTTTGGTTTTCTTATACTGGTTGTTTGTTCTTTTTGACCACGGGATTGACGCAAGTTGATCATCCCTTCCATTGTCCAATTTTTCTTTGATTTTTAGAACTGAAAGTACCAAATGCATGATAGCAAATGGTGGTTGAACATAGCTATGTTTCATTAGTTTGATTCTTGACAGGAAATTGGAGAAGAGTTTGTTGAGTTTTTGGAGAAAGAGCTGAATATATCTGAAGTGGAAGAAACAAAGGATAACCAGCATCAGTGGAGTAATGCATCCTATGGACCAAATGAAACTGGAACTGGAAAGCAAAATGATACAGATAACAGTGGGATCGAGGAAAATATCAATGATATTGAGGCTGCCCTTGCCCAGTTGAAGAAGGAATTAGGTCTTTAAAGAATTACACTCAAAAGCTTTTGGAATGATGAGTAAAGTTTGCTGTTTACCCTCATGTATCAGTATACTTTTTCAGTTGCCAGGATCCAAGTGCCTCCAGCTAACGCTCTTAGGTATGCTACAAGATGTTTCACGTCAGATTGATGAATGTTGCTATGGATACCATTTGAAATTTTTGGTTGCCGTCACCACAGATTCTTAAGTGTACAGATATTGTATGTCTAGAGCGTTTGGGAATAGTGTGTAAATTCAGATGTGGTTGGGAGCCGTGAGAGAGAAATGTCTAACGGGTGAAGAGAAAGCAAGTTACGCAGATGAAAAGATTTTGCTTCACGTGTTACGCTGTTTCCGTTGTTGTAACAAATTGGAATATTTGAAACTTTTATCTGATAGCTTCTTCTCTACATTTTTTTTCCCCATTATCGTCTCTTGTCAAACTCTTTCTTGAAGAGAGAACATACTGCTCTTTCCAAATCTTTTTGGTCTCCATTCCTTCTCCCAAACAAACAGTTATTGTCATGTTGGCTGCACTGTGAAAGAAAAGATCAATAGCCCTTTTATAAAGACTACAGATCCTGCCGAGAGAAGCGGGCGGAAGTCAAAAAGTCTTACAGTGCATACATACCATAACTCGCACAACATTATATGAGTGACAATTGGGTCTCGCACAACATTATATGAGTGACAATTGGGTCGGTTTCGAATTGGCAAGTTGAGTTGAGAATAACACCCAACCTACTAATGCGAACCCGACCCAGCTCAGGTTGAGTTGACCCGAAAAAAATAAAAAAAAAAAGAGGAAGGAGAAGAAGAGTAAAAGAGGAAAGAAAAAAAAGAAGGAAAGTGACTAATACACACAAAGATCAAATATATTTTTTTCACACATTAATAACAAAATTACACATTAACATACACTTGATTTCTTTTACAATTTATCCTTCATAAACCTAAGTAAAATTCTTAATTTGTCTTACTATTTACTTGATTAATTATCCAAGTGAAAGTTGTTTTTGAATGTAGATGAATGAAACAAAATTATAAAATGTTAATTTTTTTTTTCGGGTTGGCGGGTTAACCCGCGGGTCAGTCAGGTCCGATCTAATTTCGATCCTACCCATCAAACTTAAATCCAAACCCCCTATTTTCGGATTAAATTTGTACCGTGTTTCCTACAACAGTATTATAACACTTGCATTTAGTCCAACATCCTATCTTTGCTGAATTTACGCAACTGCAGAAACCAGTATAACAGGGTATCAAAGATCTATGCAACTCAAAACAAAATTTGTGAAATCCGACGCGACAAGAGGTGCCAACAAGAACCAAAACCCAAATATCTCAGAATCTCTCTCCAAACCGGAAGAACAAGGCTCCAGTTCCAGAGTTATGATCAACTGCATATTCTGCCCGTACTAAACCTAGCTTAACTCCAACACCGTAAGAGGAACCATGACCCATCCGCCTATAAACCTCTGTTGGATTTCCTTTCACATCCTTTGAACTTCCAAGATCATTTCCGTGTTCTGCAAATGCATATACATGTGTATTTCTCACAGGGATCCGTAGCTCAGCAGCCAACTGCAGGAAGCAACAAATTAGTCAGATCAAGAGCAAAAATATTTTTATGAAAATTTTTTTTGTCTGTTTCAAATTTTTGGCATTGATAAACAAACTAGATGCATCATCAAACCCATACTTGCAAATGTTTCTTCACGTCCAACACGATGTCTAATGAATATCTTTTCTCAATTGGCATTACATACCTCGAGAATATTTCGAGCTGCACCTATTTCTCCCATGTTGTAACCCCTAACAGAATAAGGTCCACCCAGTGTAAAAGCATCATAGCTTGGAAGATCTCCTACACAACCACCATAATGGCCATGGACAACTAAGACAGGTGGTGGTGGTTTACCAGCACCTTCTTCCACTTCCCTTAATTGGATAAATCGTGTTATTGTCAGCTGGTGACGGTTAAAGAACGGGAACTTACTGCCAATACCAAGTCCTTGATCAACCTGCAATTAAGACATAAAAGTGTGCATCTTAGGAAGAATCAATGAATGTACTTTATCCAAGGTTCACCTGAAGCCGAAAGACCACAATTAAATACGTTTACTCCTTAATCCCAATACAGATTCCAAAACAAAACTTATGGTTGAACTACAAAGATAATTTTTCTGCACATCAAAACTAGGTTTTTTTTTTTTTTTTTTACCTGTTGATATTTCTCAACAAACAAAAGCAACTAGCTAGTTTTTTCCCTGCTGTGGGATAGGGTAGGCATAAAGCAAAAGGGAGAAACTAAGAGAAGACCATTCTATTCATAGACTCGAAGCATCTTCCACCATGCACAACTTAAAAATAACAATATGATCAAAAGAACAGAAATGGCATCAGGAAAACACAACATCCATCACCCGCCAACTGCCAAAAATACTCCTCAACCTGCTGTCGTGCCCTGGGTGGCGCAGGAGGAGGGGAGAGTGGGGGACAGTCAGTTATGGCCCAAACTTTTTGAGGGTCAGTTGACCATATGTTCAGACTGGTCAATCAGATAGCATTTAATACATAAAACAGCAAAAACCTCCAAACTCACCTGGAACACATTCCTCTCGCCAACTATTGCCCCATTTACAAACTTGGTATTATCCCGAGTTATATTAGCTTGTGCAAATGCCATGCGGTCAATGCCTGTTCCACTGAGTGTTGTTGGTGGTCCATCTGCACTAATTCCTCCATTTGGCAAGATCCTCTGACCATTTGCAGAAATGTGGCTGCCTTCATCACGTGTTGTTATCTCTTCAAACACCAGACCATAGGTAAATTTGCTCTGGCGAGTGAAGTTCTGATAGAAATATGTCAGTCAGTGACCCAAAGAATAAAAGGCCATACCACTTAAAGGAAAAGGTCTGGCTTCATTTCCTCTGGTTCAGTGAAGAACCAGCATTAAGTTAGTTTAGCAAGGGACTGTAATATTCTATTAATGGCTTGAAAAAAATGAGAAGAAAGTTATGTAGCTCTTGAAAAGAACAGTTTCAGATGCAAACATTTTATCTTGGAACTGAACAGAATTCTTACTACGTAATCCTAGACATTTCAACAACAGATAAACCTAGAACTAGATGTATAACGTAAATGTCCAACGCTCTACCTCGGTAAGGTTAGCTTTGACTCCAGCTCGATCAACCCATATAGGAGGAACTTCGTCCACTCCTGGCCCACCAGTGAAGACAGGGCTCAATTTTCTGCTGTTGAAGCAGCTAGCGCGGAAAGTACGGTTCCTAGAATTATATACACCATCAAAATATGGATGCACATACTCTAGTTTGAAAGCAAGATCATCCTGCAGAAAGACATTGCTTCAATGTCATAGAAAACAACTGCAAACGCATAACAATGACTCTTCAAAGTGAAGTTCCTCAATGAATAAAAAATAATGTCACCTGAGGATTCAGTAAGTTGCTTGTGTTGACTGAACCAAGAAGTGATCTATTTAACCCTTTGATATTTCTATGTTCAAAAGAAACTGTTCCACCAGGCTGGATTGAAGCCTGAACAACATTACACACAGACAAAACGGCAGTTATCAAGAATGCTAATGTTACTAGCGAATCATTCACATGAAATCCACATGTGAACTATAAGTACATACTAATGTAGGACGACCTCCCCGTCCAGGAACTATGCTCCATTCTGTGCTAACTTCAGCTGATGCCTGCTCTAACTCCTTTAACTTGATTTCCACAATGATCCCTCCCTCATTCTTCTCATCAGGACGTGGATTGACCTCAATATTGGAGAATAGTCCTAAAGAATTGATATTCCTCAATGCTTGTTTTCCAGCTTCAATATTGAACACTTGCCCTTTTTGTAACTGAAAAATCAAATCAAAACCCACTGTTCAAAATCCATAGGATAGAAACACAACAAAATACAGTTTCCAATTCAAAAGTAAATGATAAACTACCAATGTCTAAGCATTCATCAAAAATCAGATCAACCTCTCAAAAACTACAAATGAAATGCATTATTTTCGCTTTTACTTGCAAGTGACCGCGCCACATGGGTTGTTGAGGCTTTCTTTTTCATTTTTTCCAGGGGGTGTTAAGGAAGGGAATTAATTGTAGCTACAATTTAACACAATCAACAAGTTATAAGCTGTTGACTACTAGAACACAATCCGTATAAACAAGAAACTGCAGTAATTACCTGCGGGGGCAATTCCCTTCTTACAACAGCCAGCTGAGTATTTCCTTCACAAACATTCCCCAACTTATCCTGAAACTGTATAACCAACTGCGTGATATCTCCTTCCACCACCTCACAAACCACCTCCCTCGTATTCAAATTCCCGAAATTCACAACTTGGGCGCAGGCGTAGCCATTCTCATGGTACCATTGTTGCACGGTATCCCTAATCTTCTGCAATAGCCTTGCGCTTACAGCCCCTTTCTCCCTCAAAATCTGCAAAATCTCTCTCTCGACAGGCATTGGCAACAAACACGGCCTCGCCTTTTGCATCCTTCTCCTGTAGTCTTGCTCTTGACTCCTATAAAATTCTATCCTCTCCTTCTCAGTCATATCCGGGTCCATTTCAATCGGCTTCGACTGCTGCATTAACCCCACATTGATGCACCTAAATCTATCTGCAGATTGCCAAGTGCTCTCCAAAAACGATATAATTAGCCCAATTGTTCCATTTGGATTTGTTTTTGCTTCTAAATCAACTTTTTCGAACATCCCACAACCCGCAAGAGTTTCAAGCTCTTTCTGGAGCTGGGTTTTGGTATAAACGCCATTTGGGCGAATGGTAACCATTTCGAAGAAGGAATCCTCCGTTCCCTCTGTAGTTGACCCGCGGCGCCGGTCAAAGAAGCGGATATCGGAGACCTTGTATTTCTTGAATCCGCTGAGCCTGCTGAGCTGGACCATAATGTTGGCCGGCAAGCCATGGGAGTCCCAATCCTGAGATGGGTCGTCGTCCTTGGCTATCGCCGGCTTCGGGGAGAAAAACCGGGACCAAAAATTGCCCCCTTCCCCTCCTCCTCCTCCTCCGCCGCCGCCTCCTCCTCCACCACCACCTCCGTGGATGGAATTTCCGCCGCCGCCTGTTCCGCCAAGGAGAAGGTGGGCAGTAGCACCGAGGACAGTAGCGCCGAGGACCGTGGCGCCGACGGTGGTGCCGAGGACGAAGGAGGTTTTGAGAACGTAGTTGAGGGGAGTATTGTTGGTATGATTAATGGGTTTGAGGGATTTAGAAGAGGAGGCCGAGACAGAGGCGCGGTTGGACTTGATGGAGGAGGTAGAGAGAGGAGGGAGAAGTGTGGCGGTGGAGGAAGTGGAAATGGAGGAAGAGGAGGAGAAATTGCGGCGAGAAGTACGGGAAGTGGGGAGATTGAGAGGGTAGACTAGGCCAGGAGGGGCCGTAGCCGCCATTTGGGATAAGGCAGCCATTGTGCTGCAAATTGTGTGAGGAAGAAGAAGGTGCTTTGGATTGGTGGGCTGTTCCACTCTTCTCGAGTGTGTGTGTGTGCGCGTTTTCGTTGAAGGGTTTAAGAATTAATGGAGGAATCCCTATTGCAATTTCCAAAACAAAATAAAAAGTAAAAAAAAAAAAATCATTGGGGTGAGTAATTATTCTTATTTCTTCGGTTTATGGTACTTGCTTTCGCCTTTTATTAAATTTCACCACAAATTAGAGTTTTGGCCTTTGGGATTAGTTAAAAATATTGGAGAATAAAAATAATGTTACCACAAAGAGTTATCAGAAAAATAATAAATTTTTCTTAAAATTACGAAAATTAACAAATTTTTTTAATTATAGTTACAAAAAGTCACTACACTGTTCTGGTTAGTTAGGTAAATGAGAATTATAGTTTTAATTTTTTTTTTTTTGTTTTTTCATTTGGTCTGGAATAGAGGGAAGTTTTAAGAAGGTAAATGAAAGAAAATGAGGTGTGAGGAAATGATTTTGCTTTGACTGTTTGTGTATAGAACAAGAAAATTTGAAAGAAGATGAATTGATAGATTATAAAAGAGTCGATTATTAGTACAATACAATTTTCTAGCTAGTATCTTTGTTAAACTAAAGTTTTCTTACAAGATTTTCAAATCATGCAAACACATAGAAAGGAATATACATATATACACCCCCCCCCCCCCCCCCCCCCCCCCGCCCCTTTCCTCCTAGCTTTCTTGTTAACCAAGCAAGAAGTTATTGATTCGTCTTGTTTGATGTTTGGGCCTCAAAAAATCAGAATATTTTTTTGGGTGAGTTTTGTGAGTATTTCATCAAAGGTTTCTGCTTTCAATCTTTCTTCTTTTTCTATTTTCACTTTTTTTGTTTGGTTAGTACAGGTATAGGAATTAATTATAGTGTTTGTGAAAAAATATTATTGTGTCAAATTGTCGCTCCATTTATTCATCAAAATTTATATTAAGCCTCTTAGAAACTCCTTATACAGCAAATTATAACTTTCTTTTCATCTCTTAAATTCATTTCTCCTCCTAAAATGAAAGGGGATTCCCATAATATTCACCTTCATGTAGTCATTTGAAGAATAACTGAACTTTTACTTTGTTAAATAAATTTATGTGTAAACTATTTTTTAATGTGAAATAAATTAATTTAGCTACGCGTTGATAGAAAGATTGATTCATAAATTACTATATGCAACATTATTTCCTTCCATTCCACATTAAAAAAAAAAAGAAATTTAATCTTTTTAACCCTGAATTTTGTGTACAAACCAATATACAAATTAGGGCAGAAAATAATTCCCGTAAATATATATCAAAATATTGTCTAATAAAATCAAATTTGCTTAAATTTGTATATGCTACGGAAATAATGGCAATGGCAAGAAAATGATATTTCGTTCACCTGCATCTCCCCTACGGTACGCCTCAGAAAACTCGTCAAAAGTGACCAATTATCTATTTTCGCACGCTATAACAACCCACAACCACCATATCATCAATGACCCAGAAAATTCTCTACACGTAGCCTCCTGTAATTTTCAAGACTCCACAACTCAGAAATCAGCCCAATAAACTCGTTTACAAATTTAAACCTCTTTCCTGAGTTACAACAACATGGGTTTTTTTTTTTTTTTTTTTTTGTGGGTACAGACTCCACATTATTATCAAAATCATTTCCACTTACGCAAATTTGGCGCATATTCTGTTGGGATTTAGATGCATTCCCATGTTATTCAAATGGGATTTTGTTCAAATGTCTATATCAGCAGCGCCTTGGTTGACATGTACTGCAAATGTGGTGTGGTTGATTCAGCTCACCGCCTGTTTGATGAAATGCCGGAACTCAATGCTGTTGCATGGAATTGTTTGATTTCTGGTTATTTAGACACCCTTTGTCCTAAAATAGCAATGTGCTTATTCATAGAAATGCCAAGAGTTGGGACGTTTCTGACGGCACATAGCATTTCGGTGGTTCTTTTGTTCTGTGCCCAGCTTGAAGATGGCTGGCTTGGGGTTCAATTCAAGTGAATTCTTTAGGTTTAAAATTGGGTTTCGAGTCTAATGTTGTTGTGAGGGCTGAACTGATTGATGCGTATTCCGAATGTCTTGATGTTGAGGCTTCAATAACGGTGTTTGATCGAATGATTGATAAGTATGTTCTCAGTTGGACCTCAACCATAAATGATTTAAGCACAGAGTAAGCTCCCCTTAGAGCCAATGACATTGTTTAAGGAAATGTTGCAAGTTGATTTTACGGCAATGCGCCATATAATAGCTTGTTGAGTTCATTTCGAGTCTAATATATATGTGGCAGTTGCCTTGGTGAATATTGTCATGCCCCGCGCCCGGGTGTAACACGTCGCGTATTAGGCTCATCCAATACGCAAGGCTCTAAAATGATCAAAGCAATTCTAAAACATAAATAATCATAAATATTAAAATACTCCAATTAATATAAAAATCCTCCAATAATAAAAATTTAACATCTACAAAGTCATCAAACTTCCTCTTAGCAGAAACAAAATAACACTAAACATCAAATAAATTACTGTCATTGGCTCAAAAACTAGCTAACTATTGCTCACATAAAATTTGTCTTATTGATGACTAAGCACCCTGTCATCCTATTCCGAACTAACGATACCTGTAAAATAAATAATATAAGTGGAGTGAGCAAACATTGTGCTCAGTAAGCAATTCCACGTCTTTCTCACTAGTATGGGCAGTTACATATATATACACACACACACATAGTACATGCATTCATTCTATCACACACTATCCATAATCACAAAACAATAATACATAATATATATCAAAATTGTGGCATATCAAATGAAACATAATCTGCATATACATAATCATACATAGGTAGGCTCAGATTCGTCAATGCAAGAACCAGTGGTACTAGATATCTAGCCTAACTTTTTTCCAGTTAGGAGGTCCAGAAGACATACATATGTTCTGACTACTCACCGTCAGGGAGGTATATCGAGAACTAGTTCTCTCTGGTGTACAAAGAATAATCAGAGGCAAATCATAACATGTAATAAATTCACACATCACACATACACATGCATATACATATAAATAATCAAAGTGCCACGATATATGAAGGAATTCCTGCACATATTACATGCCCATTCTGAATTTCATATTACGAAAATATTCATGACAGGAATAAATATACATACACAAATATATACATATATAGTTTAAAAAAAAAACATGAGAAATGTTAGGAACCACTTACCTTATAATCCAAATCCAGTGTCATTAACTCATAATTTTGACCCCATGAATAGTAACCACCTAAGTACAATCAAAAGAGAATATAATTCCCACCTTAGTAAATATATCCATTAAATACTAAAATTATAAGCCTACTGTACGGATAATCCCAAATTCCCAAATTAATCATAGAACTTAATTATTTTTCCTAAGCAATATAATAAACTAAAACTTAATCCATTCTCCTTAATATCTAATAATCCATTGGCTAAATAACTAGTAACCCAAATAATATTTAATTAGTCAACTTGTGATAAAAGTGCAATTTAATTTCTAAAACTAGTAACCATAACCAAAGTAGTATAAACTGATACATAGTCATCTACAAAAAAACCTCAGTATTACTATTCTGACCAATGACCACAATTCATAGGGCTTTGACCAACAATCCTTAGCATCAACTTTTCAGAAGACAACAAACGATGACTACTAAACATTGGTTTAATTATTGTCAATGTGCAATATCAATTCGTAGAAGTTAGTACTTGATGAGAATCAACCTGCCTGGAGCAAATTTGTTAAACATTACCCACGACACCAGATAGCAAACGTAAACATGTTCCATTAACTAAGAAAAGCCAGGGATTCATTCTTGTTTTCAAATGCCCGTGTAGTTTACCCTTTTTTTTTTTTTTTTTCCTTCTTTCCCTCTAAGCAACAAGATAAAGATAGCATCTCTGATCGCCTTTCTGCATTTTTTTTTTCATCGAATCCAACAAATCTTTCGAACTTCATCAGTACAAAGTCACCAATTGCAAGATCTTTCCGCATAGTATTATGTCAATCCAATTTAATTAACAAACCTCTGTTTTTTTTTTTTTTTATAAAAACTCTTGAATTGGGATCCAACCCCGACTCATCAAGATCCATTCTAATATTCAATAAACTAGAAATTAAAATCCTAAAAGTAATATTTATGCATCAATTCTACTAAAATTACAAGAATCTTAAACCACAATTTTCTATAAACCTATCTACTCTAGATTCTAGATTTAGGCACAATAAAATTTAAGGTTAAGAATTAAACTGACCGTATTCATTGTAGGGATCGCAAGAGTAATCTACAGTTCTTGGCTCTGTGAATTTATTCACCCTCTCCTTCATCTTGCTCTTAGAGAAGAAATTGACTATGAGGTTTTGGGAATAAGAGAACGTCGTCTGATCAACTTTTATTACAAATGGAAAAAAGGTTATTCCATTTATTGATATATTTATTTTTCTTTTTATAACGATAAAGCCCCTCACTTCTTTAAAACTCCACCTAGCCTTAAAATATAATTCTCACAATTTGCAACTGAGCCCTAGATGTTGGGCACGGGTATTTCAACTATATATTCAGATTCAGAGTGTAGTTGTAGCTTCAGAGGATTTCTCTAGAATTTGCTCAACTATTCTCATGGAATGCAGCTATTGCCGGTTTTATGGTGGTTTCATTGTAGTCAACTGCTAACAAAATGCAACTCGGCTGAGTTCATGAATGTGTAAAGTAGTTTTTTTTTTTTTTTTTTCAACCAAAAACTTTTCTAATGGTCCTTCGTTTTATGAGACAGGAATATCTAGCCCCTTTAAAAATCTGTTGAGATTCGTACCTTGCTTGCCAGATATGGCGTGTAAAATTCAATGTTCTGAAAATTGGACCTCACTGACAGGGATCAAGAACTTGCCAATTTCAGTCTTGTCCCATTGCTTTTCGGATTTTACCATGAGTTTTACTTACAAACAAAATCTTATTTTCCTGTCCCTTCATAAAAATAGCATTTTTTATGTTCCAGAAAAATGCATTGCTATGGTGCGTCATAAAAGGGAGAGTAAATGTTTTAATATGTGTGATGCTACATTTTCAAAACGACACTTAAGAATTGTACAGAAGTGAAGACCCAAAAAAAAAAAAAAAAAAAAAAAAACATACAGGCCTATTGCAAGAGTTCACTACCACGTGGAGAAATGGAGCTCTCATACTCGAACGTCTAAAGTTTGATGGTTAGATGATCTGTGGTTGTCTTTTATACTTCTATAATCCACAAGGAACCCGAAAGCCATGCATTGACCAACGTTGTCTGCCCTTTCCACTCAGTTTAAACTTCACGGAGAAACCGGTAAAGAAGAGAATAACAAGAATAATTAGGAAAATCATCAGAAAGCAGAAGAGGCTAACAAACATAATGGATAACAAGAATAATTAGGGAAAGAATCAGAAGACGACCACACCACTTTGGAAAGTTTATTTTCTTTCACAATGGCCCAATTTGAAGGCAGTCGAAGATATATCGAGACCTCTTCCCCGAAAACTCCTGGAGCTCAATATTCTCCCACTTTTGAGCAAATCATTCAAGGTGAATTCATACATGAAAATTCACTAAGCAATGAATTTTCTGGCACTCAATCTTTGAATGATGCTTGATTTTCACTCTGGATTTATTTGTTAGGTGATGCTTCATGGGAATTTAGTACCTCACCTACACTTGCAAGGAACCACGACCCAGAAGAAGTTTCCAGCCGCCATACTAACAAGAAATCAGTTTTGACTAGAGTGAAGGAGAAGGCTAGGAAATTGCGCCAATCACTTAGCA
This sequence comes from Mitragyna speciosa, assembly GCA_024721245.1. Classification (NCBI taxonomy): domain Eukaryota; kingdom Viridiplantae; phylum Streptophyta; class Magnoliopsida; order Gentianales; family Rubiaceae; genus Mitragyna; species Mitragyna speciosa. The sequence goes on from CM045563.1 coordinate 20,592,247, forward strand.
CCAAGAAGAAGCACAACAATGATGAGATCGTAGACGGCCAAACTACACCATCTTGGAGTGTGAGTTTGGAGGACGTTGATTATGATGATGAAGAAGATGAAGATCCTGAATATCTTGGAGCTCCAAGTAATCTCCATTGTGGCCCTTATACATAAGTAGTTTTGTTTCTCATATTTAATATAGCGAAGCGAAATGTAATTTAGGCGCATCAATGTAGTATAAACTATACATACTCTACCATGTGTATATTCCTCCTGGTCTTGGCTTCATTCCATCTAATATTTCTACCTTGATCTTCAGTGTATGAATCAGAACTAGCTCCTGAATCTTATAAAGAAACCGCAAGGCAACACCCAAGAGCTGATCCGGTTGTTTCTGAGAAGCATGTTTGGCCAACTAGCATCAAACGCAAAGAGGAAGAGAAAGATAATCCTGCACTCCATAGCAAGACCATTACTGAAACCGTGTCTGAGAAACTAGCACCAGCATATGCCGCCGTCTCTGATGCAACCCATACAATTGCTTCCAGAATTGCAGGATTGACTATTTCAAGCCCTGAGGCTCAACGAAAACATAGAAATCCTGATGTGGACCATTTTGCTCCTGATGACATGAAGCATTTGGATGGGAGCTCTGAAATTAGAGAGCATCTAATTCATAAAAGTCCACAAAAATGGGACAAAGGTGTTTCCATGAAGGAGTATTTCATGAACAAGCTAGAGCCTGGAGAAGATGACAGGGCGCTTTCTCAGGTCATATCTGAGGCAATGAGTCCAAAAAAAAGTCCTCGTGATATGGGTATGGTGGACAAAGTGAGAGATGCTGTAACTTCATTTCTTCGACATGAAGAGCACCCTGAGTCTGCTGCAAAATGCTCTACAGCAGAATCATCCGTGGAGAAAATCCAGGCAACAAATTTGTCGCAAAACATTCCCTTTTCTACCAAAACAGAAGTTCCATCACCACAAAACACCAACTCGTCCACAAATAAAAATTCATTGTCACATGTTCCCATCTCCTTCGGTGCAAGCTCTATGGAAAAACCCCACAAAGAGACAACCAAGGCAACAAATTTGTCACGTAATGTTCCTGTTTCCACAGAAAGAGTAGTCTCCCCACCAAGTTCCATCTCTTCAATCAATGTAAATTCATCCCATGCCCATGTGTCCCCCAGGGCAAGATATACGGAAGAACCATCCAAGGAGACAATCAAGGCAAAGAATTTGTCATCAAACATTCCCATTGCTACCAAAACAGAAGTTCCACCACCAAATTGCACCTCTTCTGCTAGTGTAAATACATCTTCACATGTCCCCCTCTCCACAGGTGCAAGTCATGAACCCAGGAAGGAGACAGCAAAGGCAACAAATATGTCATCAAACGTTCCCCTTTTTATCAGGACCGAAGTTCCACCACTCAATTCTATCTCTTCTACCAATGTAAATTCATTGTCACACGTCCCTAACACCCATGGTGCAAACTCAGAAGAACCCTCCCGGGAGATAATGACAGCAGCAAATTTGCCATCACACAATCCCCTTTGGATAAAAACAGAAGTTCCACCAACAAGTTCTGTCTCTTCTTCCAGTGTAAGTCCACTGTCACGTGTCCCCCTCTTCCGCAGTGTGAGCTTATCTTCTCACGTCCCTGTCTTCCACAATGCAAGCTCATCGCCCCTCATTCCAATCTCTCCTAATGATCAAGAAGGTTAGTCCCTGATGCATATACTATGTTTTTTGAATGAAGACAGTCGTGGAGCCACAGTATTTGCCTGGCTTCCATAATTTGCTGAAAGCAAAATTTTCTGTACTTTGATGCCTATTTTTCTCCTGATATGATATGAGCATAAGCCCCTGTCCTAATCCTGTCAATTTATTAATGTTGCAATGATCTTGATTCCTCGGAATCTTTTTTTTTTTTTTTTTAATTTAGCTTGATCTTCATGCGTCTGATATGATTTTTACTGCAGATCTTGAGGAGCAAACTCAAGGAAGGATTCTTCAAGCAAACTGAAGACAAACTTTTGGTCTGCAGCACATAAATTACTAGCTATTTCCTGAATTCCCTATATCGGAATTTGTATAAAAGCTAATCAACAAAAAATAAGTTCTTTTACAGCAGTATTAGTAGGACTCCTGTACTCATTGGTGCTGACAAATCTGTGATTTTAGGCCAAACTAACTATAGCTACAGGTCTTTGCAGATGAACCAGCACTTCTTAGGATTGTAGGCTAAGTTGTTTAATCCTGTTGTTTAATTAGTGATACATATGAACACTTATGATACATAGACGTTGGACTATGAAATCCTCTAATCTGAACAAAGATCAAAAGAGGACTTAAGCTAATGTGAATTCTTTGATGTGGTTAATGTATCTGCTCCAAAATGTCTTGGTTCTCGTGGATCACCTGGTCCTCTATTTATTTCTTGAAATGCTTGGTTTCATCTTAAAGTCAAATCCATTATCTTGCACCTGGCACGAACTTCACTAAGGCCAGCTGGATATAATCGTTCGTGTAGACTCTCTCTTTTTCAAATTTTGGTAAGTGACAAGAGTACTTATTTGTCCAGCCCAGACATCGAAGGACGAAAATATCTTGATTTAATGTAAACCAATAGAGATGAGATTTTTAATGAAGAGAGTGTTGCTGAAATAGTCCTCAAATTGTTAAAGATATCGTCCAGGTCTTCAGACTTTAAATTGAAATCTTTAAGAAATGTCCAGAATAATTTCGTAATATTCTAATTCCTATGAGGTTTTGGGCAACTTTGGACACGGTTACTGACGTTTGTTTTCTGAGGGGTAAAACAATTGCAACGTGTACTTCTCTCTGTAAATCTGATAATTCTACAAATCTCTTAATCTCAATACAATCCTAAATCATCCAATATCCCTTTTTTAAAATATAATTTAGAAATCTATATGAAAAATGAAATATTCTTTAAAGTCAGCATAAACCAGCAGAGTCCAGGATTTGGTAATTGAAAGGGAAAGCAAAATAGAATTTTCTGCCATAAATTGAGAAAAAACCAAGTCATCGCATTGAAGCTACAGCTTTCCGACAGTAACAGCAGATAGAATTATTGCCTTCAGTGCTACCTATTGAAGGCCTATGTCGAAAATTCTTTCATTTTTTTTTGTTTTTTCTGTTTGCATTAGTTCAAGACTCAAACTATGCGGCGGTCTCTAACAAACAACCATATTTGTGACGGACTGTAATAGTTTTGAACGTGAATTGTTCAATTGAATGAAACTGCACTGAAATTTCTCAATACAACTTGCTCAAGACTAGGAGGCATAAACTTTGAAAATATCAAAAAAGAAATCCTTGCATTGTTCCTTTGTCTGTAATCTGTTGAAAATGTTGATACAGTTAGCTTAGAATCAATGAATGAACACATTCAAATAATCACTGTTTTAAGTCTATCCCTCTGTCACATCTGTTACACTAATACTCCTTGATTATAGGAAACTGATATTTAAAACCTGTGATAACAACTAAAGTAATTTGCAGAAACCATTACTGGGTTTTTAAAAAGCCTTTCATTCAACAAAACGAGGAATCACTTCTTTTGTATTCTGCCATAGTATCTAAAGAGATACCTATACATAAATCTTAAATGAATAAAGCACCGACATTAATCCTTTTTCTGATATTTCTTGTTGCGTTCATTAAGCTGTCGACCTCAGCTCATGATGAAATGCAGTTCACATACAATGGCTTTCTTGAAGCCGATCTGCAGCTTGATGGACTAGCTGAAATCCTTCCCAATGGTCTATTGCAGCTAACGAACACTTCGAAACATCAATCTGGTCATGCTTTTTACCGACTGCCAATGAAATTCAGTATGTGTTCATCTAATGTCACTCAGCCTTACTCATTTTCCACCAGTTTTGTCTTTGCAATGGTTCCTGAGTTGGGGAATATTAGTGGTCATGGCATAGCATTTGCTATCTCACCGTCCACGGACTTCAGCCAATCTATTGCAAGCCAGTATTTAGGACTTCTCAATACTTCAAATAACGGAGATTCTTCAAATCATATTTTTGCTGTTGAGCTTGATACCATTAAGAGCCCTGAATTTGAAGATATAGATGACAATCATGTGGGGATTAATTTAAACAGCCTAACCTCAAATGCATCTGCTCCTGTAGCATACTTTTCCAACACTGACGGGGTAAACAAGAGTTTGGAGCTCATAAGCGGTGATCTAATTCAGGTATGGATAGAATATGACTGGATTAAAAAGCTTCTCAACGTTACATTGGCGCCTGTTGATGTGCACAAACCAATTTGGCCTCTCTTATCATCTTCCTTAGACCTTTCTTCGATTCTCATGGACAACATGTACATTGGATTTTCATCAGCTACTGGATCTATTGCAAGCAATCATTATATTCTAGGTTGGAGCTTCAACAGATGCGGTGAAGCACCGAACCTGGAATTCTCACAGCTTCCTCCCCTTCCCAAACACACACAACTAATACGACCAAGAAAGAAATTGCGCCTACACATTTTGCTGCCAATTGTAGTGGTTACTGCACTGTTGGCAGTCCTTGGTATAGTTTATATTGTAAGGAAGATAAGGTATAAAGAAGTACGAGAAAATTGGGAACAAGAATATGGGCCTCAAAGATTCTGCTACAAGGATCTCTATAAAGCAACCAAAGGATTCAAAGACAAAGAGCTTATTGGAGTAGGGGGTTTCGGAAAGGTGTACAAAGGAATTCTGCCTTGTACTGGTGCACAAATTGCAGTCAAGAAAATCTCACACCAATCAACACAAGGGATGAGGGAATTTGTGGCTGAAATTGCTAGTATGGGAAGATTGAGGCACAGGAACTTGGTTCAACTTCTCGGTTACTGTCGGCGGAAAGGGGAGCTGCTACTGGTTTATGATTACATGTCAAATGGAAGTCTTGATAAGTTCCTATTCACCAATGAAAAACCAAACCTGAGCTGGGATCAACGTTTTCAAATCGTCAGAGGGATAGCATCTGCCCTTCTATATTTGCATGAACAGTCTGAACAAGTTGTTCTGCATAGAGATATTAAGGCTAGTAATGTTCTACTAGACTCTAATCTAAATGGAAAGTTAGGAGATTTTGGGCTTGCAAGATTTTATGATCATGGAGCAATACCCCAAACTACCCGTGTAGTTGGAACAGTTGGCTATCTGGCTCCAGAGCTGAGTAGAACAGGCAAGGCAACTACTAGCTCTGATGTCTTTGCTTTTGGGGCATTTTTGCTCGAAATGGCATGTGGAAGGAGGCCTATAGAGCCGGACAGATTGCCTAAAGAGGTCATTTTGCTTGATTGGGTATTTGAGCACTGGAAACTGGGGATAGTTCTCCACACAACCGATATGAGGTTAAATGGCTACTATGACTTGGAGCAAATGGAATTGGTTCTAAAGTTAGGCCTTCTTTGCTCACACTCAAATCCAGCAGCTAGGCCTTGCATGAGGAAAGTGGTGCAATATTTGGATGGAAATTCCATCTTGCCTGAGGCACTGATGCTTGAGAATAAAGATATTGGTATATTTTCAATGGGTAGGGAAATATCAGAACAACTAAAGATGCCATTTCCTTCCTCATTTGAAGATGTTCAGATCATTCTCCGTTCAGCTGAGAGTCAATCCTCGACATTGATAGATAGTTTAGAAAATTTTCATCATCACAGATGCTAGATCACTGTTGATATATGCTTCTGAAAACAATCCAAATTCCCAAATCCCAAGCCTTCAGTCTAACACTGAGTCCAAGATGTATAGGTGACAACTAGAGCAAATTTTGATGTATCCCAAATGTAAAAATATTCCTCAAAAGCCCACAAACTGATAGTAGCTAAAGAATAAAACATATAGGATTCTTTTTTAACCATCAACTATCATTAGCGCAGACATTTTTCATCAGTGGAGTACATATTAGGAAATTACTTACATGAGCCAGTTTTTGCCTCTTCTGCATTTCCTTTTATCTGCATTCCGTCTCCAATGTCAGGACTCAAAATTCCAATTCCCCAGTCAGCATTTAAGGAACCCTTCTATAAAATGCACAGGTCCCTCCAGAGACTGCCAAACCTTTAGAAATCCAAGTTCAAATATGAACCAAAAAACTTGTGCATGTTATTTGTTAACTCCTTCCAAATGAGCATCCAAATTAAAAATCAACCAGCATTTCAGTTAAACATGCTTCATTCTGTTAATCTGTACAACAGTTGCTAAAAAAATTTAGCAAGCACTTCAAGTATGAAGGAAATTACTGAGCACATGATATAATAAAAGAAAAACCTTATGAAAACAGTGGATCAGGTGCACACTTGGTTTATGGAGCATTCCCCCACCACGGAAAAGATGGGCTACATCACCAACCTCACGTAGATTTGTCCCAAGTACATATTTGGGAAGTTCTGTTTGGTCTACATTGATATGAAGGCACACATACAGAGAGAGGAATCCAGATTCGGAGGTTTGTTGGAGTTAACTCTCTCCTGCAGTCCCGTAGATGCAAAGAGAAGGAGAAGGAAGTAGTTGAAGCGTGAATGAAAGCCAACTACTATTATAACGCTTTTATGAGGCAGCAATTCGTTTAAGACCAAGTGTCATAAAGATCTCAAGTTTGCTGATCAACGCCTCAAGACAAGAAGCCCCATCAACCTAGATTGCTTTATCTACAAGAGAAGCAATTGATTCTGTTTTGTAAATCGAAACTACAAAACCACTAAGCACGATCCATGATGTTAAACCAGACGATACGACAAGCCCTTGAATAAACCAAGTTTTGAAGATTTGTTACAACCAAGAAAGACAGGAAAAAGGAAAAAAAAAAAAAAAAGAGTAAAAATGTGAAGTATCATATCCCTTACAAGTAACAAAACATAATATTCCCCACCAAGAATCAAGAATTCAATCTCATTTAGCTCTCACCCGCATAACTGATCCCTTGTTCTGCGGCTCCTCAAGACAAGAATCTCCTCCTCAATCCTCATCCCTACTTGGCCGTACGTTATCTATGACTACTTTTACTCCAACACCCCGCCCTCCATTCCCTCGCACCGTTACTTCCTTTTATTTCAAGTAAATCCCTCGGAAGGGAGGATAATTACTCTTTCAATTGCCACGTATTCTTGTGAGATTTTTGTCCTACAATTTCATATTTTATCAATTTTCTATGGAACAAGAATGTGCCCATATCAAAATTTAAGGCCACGACCAAAGTCAGGTCTCCAACCAGGCTACAAAAAACAAGCACCCGCTGATGCTTCCTGAGTTTATTCTTGCTCAGACCCTCTTGAGCATACTTCCTCCGTCTCTCCCATTCCTTGTTATCCACAAATTCCTCTACTTTCTCCCTTCCTACAGATTCTGCGAGAGAGCAGATAAATCAGCCGGTTGACACATATACATATACATGTATGCGTATATATATACACCATAATTGGAGAACAAGAAGGCAAATTCGAACAAGGGAACTCGTGTGACCTTTAAGCAAATGGCGGGGCTGCAACATCCCGCAGGTACAGCCACGTTAACAGAACCTTCCTCATCATTTGCAATGTTCCAGTCGTAACGCTTGCTTGTAAATCCATTCAGTAGCTGGTTTCCCTATGAAAGCGTGCACTTGGCTTTCAGATCGGCTTTCGCTGAACAGTACTAGTATCGATCTTGTTTGTCGTAGGTGTTTTGTTGATTTTTTTGGGTTCTCTCCTTTTAGCTTGTGTTGAATTTGAGATCTCCGAATTTAAGATGAGTGCCTCTCATGAAATGAAGTGAAATGCATTGTATACACTAGCATTTTTCATAAGCAAAACAATGATAGAAAAATGACTGCATACATACTCTCTCCTTTAAATGAAAAAGTAAAATGCACCATGACCTTAAATATACGAGTTCCCTGGAAACAGAAGTACATGTAGAACTCCATGCCATATCCAACTCAGTGATTAAAGTACATGTACAACTCCATGCCATATCCAACTCAGTGATTAAAGTACATGTACAACTCCATGACATATCAACTCAGTGGTTAGTCGGCTTCAGATCTTTTTTCAAGAGAGAGGCAATGAGCCACTACAATTAAATCCTTCGTCCACTTCAGTTTCAAATATCTGGTTAAAAGAATGAGATCCGTCTAGCCTCTTAGACCTTGCAGGAGTGGGGTGGGGAGAGCAGTAGGAAGAGAATTCCAGTACTGAAGAATACCATACCTAATTTAACTATTTATCCAGAAGCATTTCTAGTATACAAGCATTGGAGCCTATGACTTGAAATGCAAGGGTACTTCTGTGTACTGATTAAGCTGATCAAACCCAAGAGAGACCCAACATCTATTGGAAACAAAGCTGAAAGAAAGGGTAAAAGATGAAATTTAATATCTATTATCCAAATGTCACAGGGTTTACCATAGATGCAGGAATACATTACAGTAAAGTGGTAAAAGCTTCAACAAGTAGCCTCTCTAATAAGACATTAAATAACCCATTCTCCTCTCCCAAGTTTCCACCTAATAATAAACTAAAGGCATACTGAGAAACAGCAAGAGTCATCTCCGTTGTGATCCTTCAACGGAAACACCTGTTTGACATTCATGAGAGCAACAAATCAAAAGTCGAACTCTCCTGTTGCCTGAAGCCAAAAAAAAAAAGAAAAAAAAATTGTCAATGATGTTGAAATTTATATAGGTGAGAACCTAAAAGGAAAAGAGAGAATAAGAAAACAAAAAGAAATGTCGATGAAGTTGGAAAAGAATAAAATCAAGCACACCTTATTAAAGAGGATGTCTTTATTGTTTATGTGCATTATCCCATCCTTTAAAGTGCACTTCCACCTGCTCTTGGTGCGTGTCACCTATCAATCCCATAATGAGGGGTGACAACAGAATTTAAGAAGTGAAAAGTTGCAACAGTGTGAAATGAGGGGTTGTAAAAATTTATATTGGATGGTGACAACAGAATTTAAGAAATTATGGAGGAAGAGTCTAGCACAAGTACCTTATCAAACTGTGCCAAAACCAAATGAGTAGTATTTAAATCCTCCCCTTGGTCCACGTCATCCAAATCATCATCATCATCTTCATTTAAGGGTTCATCTTCATCATCATCTGCAATGTCATTCTGGGTGACAGCAGCAGGTGTAGCAACTTGTATGTCTAAAGGCACGCAGATGAGAGGAAGTTCCAATATCAGAAGTAGAGAAAATGAAGGCAACCCTATTATTTTGGATCAAATATAACTTCAGTTTACCATTTGATGCAGGTGTGTTGACAATGTTATAGTCTTCATTGACAACTCCTTGATAATTGTATATCTATGAAATGTGAGTAAACAATGTTAATCAATAAAACTAGCAGGCGGTGAATAATCATGCTTGATGATTTTTATAGCTCTAAATGATGAAGAAAATTTATATTACAAGATAAAGAGATCTTCGAACACATGAAATGGGAGTCCATTCTGGTAAAATGATAGGATATAAAAAAAATAAAAAAAAAGTACAAGGCATCAGCATGTGACTGCTCACGGTTTTGGCAATGTACAAGTGTTTTACAATAAGGCAGTTGCACTGCTAACATCACTAGTTTGTTCAAAAAAAATTTGCTTTAAACAAACGAGAGAGAGAGAGAGAGAGCACGAAGAGATGCACAGATGCATTTAGACTTAGTCCAATAACTATTCTTGCACCTAAAATGTTGCATATTCCCATAAAAATTTCATTTAAAATTAATTCTACAAGACTTGATAAAGTAGAATCAACCTCAATTTCCATCAGAATAACTGATCAAAGCAAAGACATGAACCTTATGATGCATTACGCACGAATGCTTAGCATACTTTAACCATGATGGCTGCCACTTTTGTGGGCCAATTGTCAACTAACTTTTTCAAAGCTGATAGCCACAATCCCACAAGTCTCTCCAACAGTGATTGTACCAAAGAAATGCCCAATAAAAGTATTTAGAATACCACAGAAGATACGCATCATTGGAATATGCCAAAGAACAAAATAAAATTTCCATGGTAAGCACAACAGAATCCAATCAGACCAAAATAGTAACAGCATGCTAGCAATTGCCATGATTGCGGCAGCGAGGTACGCGAACCTTAGTGGTCTATTCTAAACTAAATTCAATTTTATGGACACATATTCAACATACCCCATACCAAGCAGTTATAATGTGATAGTAAACCTGATATTGCGAACAAAGATAGACTTTGAAGCTATAAAAGCAGATCTTACATTAGGTGTTGAAAGCACGTCATCATACGGATCAGGTATTGGACCATCTAGTTGAGAAATCCTGGGCAAAAACCTCCCTCCTTGTGGTGACATTTCTGCTTCAGCAGTGGCTGGATTGTGCTGGGTAAAACTCCCTTGTCCTACCTAGGAAACCAAACAACTCCAAAATTGCATTCAAAGCAGATACTAAGAACGAAATTAACAACTTCTGAAATGGATGGAAAAGCAGAATTCTGGAAATCAAGGATTATTGACGGAAGGTTTTCTTGGAATATGAACATGAATTAGAGTGAAAAAGTTAATAGCTACGCGCTATGCAAGCAGAAAAAAGGAACTGATTGTCTAATACAAGTTTAGCACACTAGTTTAGATCAGATAAATTAGTTGGCCTGCAGAAGATACTGAGACAAACATTGGGGGACCTTATAGAGGCCCATTGTTCTGTGGCTGATATGAGAAAAAGCTCAAAGCTTATTCTTAATGCTCAAGCATTAAAAAATGGGATAATTCTAGTCACTGGTTAGTCATATGATAATATATTAACAAACTACCCACTGCACAAGGATAGCAAACAAAAGCAGGTTTTTCCCCAGATACTGATTTTTGTATGACCAACCTTATTCTCTTCAACCCAACATCCTAGAAGTCGTACTATTCTAGTACCAGTACTGAGAGAACCTAAGCCTCAAACAATTTGATTTCACTCCCATTTCCTTCTGCACATGTTTTGATAGGGTCGAACAACCTTGACTGATAAGTAACAAGACAATATGGTCTAAATTACAAGTCTAGAAGCTAGCAAAATACAGAACATGCCATACACAAACTTTGGGTTGAGAAAAGGAAACCTTTAATTCATTTGGAATTCTATCCACAGCTCCATCTTGCTGCGGTATATATCCACCATTAGGGTATTGTGAAGCAAAATCATCCCGTTTTCTCTTTCCAGCGGACATCATGAAGAAATCCTGAAATGACATTATCAAGCCCATAACCAAGATAAAGATATTAAGCTCCAAGGCAGAAATGCAAGCAGTAAATATAACCATAGAGAGCTATGAAAAGTACAGAATAACTTTGGAAGGGTGATAAAGAAATTTTTTATACATACGTACACACGCACACACTTTTTCAACAAGTTGAAGCAATGTAAGAACTATCAAAGAAGCTACCACCATAACTTTTAATTTGACGACTTTGGATACGAAAAAACTTTATTCCCATTTTTCACCATGTCCACCAGGACTCAAGCTCTAGAGGTCAGCATCTTTAGTGTTGTTTCAACCTCACTATTTACTTTCAAAAAACATTAAGTTTTTCTACAGAAGAATTTGCCAAGGCAACTGATACGAGGGCAACACATTACATTCCCTCCTAGCAATAGTTTGTGACAAGTAAATGGTGCATTTACATAAGTTCCACAAACCCTCCTGAGATATGATTGCCTATACTTTTATTGACAAACAAATAAACATGACATGTCAGACAGAGACTCGATAAAAAGATGATAACCACTATAGCATCAAGTGTACGTGAAAGCCATTTAAATAAAACTATCAAGGTAAGTGACTATGGATACACATCTGCATTCTTCTCAGCCAAACAATTGACCTCCTCCCCAAAACCTATCAGCATGCTGTAACCCCATTCCTATAAGCCCATCTTCCAGTCATAAGCAGAAAGAAACGAAAGGAAACCAAAAAGGTAAAAAAGGAAAAATTACACTTGCCTTCTGCCAGAAGTTTAAGGTAAAATAATGGTAAATCAACAATTAATGAAGTTTACTTACTGTGTGACACCAAACAGCATGTTATACAAGTTAACAAGAGGGGAAAAATGCCTACAAATTCATCAATTAGAAAAAATATAGCCATATATGATTCTAGCTCCAGGTCGACTAGGATCTTGACCACTGCTTCTTATTTTAAACCTGCTCACATCCGTTATCATGACGTGGATGCCAAATAGACATCCAGACAAAGCGTCTGGTGTTATAGGCTCCAAGAGCCAAAAGATGGTGAGGTGGAGTGCCCTTCTCCACGTGCCATTCAAATACGCATAGACTGCCATGCATTCTGATTTAGCTTTGTCAATTCTCAGAAAAGCACACAGCTCAAGGTAAAATCTCACTGGATTACATAATGAGCCATGTATAAAACTGCGAGCCATCTTGTTTAATGAATTAAAATGCACTATGAGACAAGGGTTCTTTCAAGAGTCGACGCAAACAAACAAAGGCGATGGAAACAAGGGATTCCAGTCAGAAACAAACAGAAGCAATGCTGATAAATAGAGATCAGAGGCCTTCATTCTCATCAATCTCCCACCACCCAACTCCTCTCTCTCTCTCTCTCTTTTTGAGAGACACGCTTATAGCCCACAACTTTTTATTTTCTCCTTCAATTCCCTGTCTTCCTCTAGAATCTGTACCGAGCTTGTAAAATGATCAACACAAAAATCTGTCGATCCCTGAAGGATGGTCAATTAAACTGTTCAGACACAGCGACGAATAAACACGACATTAATGGTCAGGCACCATTATTATTATGTGATCATCGACTCACAACATGTATTTCATATTTTTAGCCTACCATAATTAATTTTCCTCTATTTGCATTGTTCAGCCATGAAAGTTTGGAAAGAAAGAAGTCCACTGTCTCCTCTATTCAGCAAGCTGATCAATTTTCCAAACTTCAACAACAAAAAATACATATCATGATTAGGTAATTATCAGACCTTCTATTTTACTGACTCGTTGATCTATTCATTCAACTTGATAAATATCTCGTATTTGCCAAAACAATGAAGAGATCTATCGTTAATTACTCTGGATATAAAGCCATTTTGTTTGACTATGGTTTTTTAGTAATTTAAGTGTTCCCAATTAATCTTCGTCCAGACTGGTATGATATGTCATGTTTTGTTCCCCATCCCCAGCCTATTTGTTTTTTACCATGTTAGCCAAGGAAATTATGGTAACTTATTGAATGCCGAGATTACATGCATCTTTGTCATGCATGCTGTAATTCACACTTTGGGACATCTAAATTCCTTTATCACTCCTGAACTACAATAACACAGTATATTTACAAATGCAAGTGGAAGGTAAGGTAGAAATAATTCCTATCAGAACAAACAATTTCAACGGAACTTCTATTCTTTTTGAATCAGTACACAGCATTCAATGAGTCCCAACTCAGTTTTCAAGTAATTACCTGTGTCATGGGCTGATGAGATGCTCTCCTATCTCCCTCTTCACGGCCTTCCACATAAGCTACAAAAGAATTACACAATAGTTAACCAATGACGCCAACATCAGCTGCTGTAACTTCCACTTTGAATCTTTACTTTTTTTCTTACCGACATTAACATCAAGAGGAGGCCTTTGGTTCAACCATGGTGAAGGAGGTTGCTGCAGATTTCAAGATGGTTAAGATTTACAACCCAAAACATTAAAGAATAAATAAAGTTTCTGTCTACAGTTTCATCCCCAAAGCCATATATATTGAAACCCACATTTTCAAATGGTACAAAATCAACATGAAAATGTACTACAGATCATATAAATCCTATCACTAAACCTTAAGTAGGAGCACAGACTACAAAGAACATGACAAATTTAGAACCAAAGAGCGAAACTTAATCACAAAAATACAATCATGATGCTGAAATTTCAGCAAAATAGGAATAAATCTGAAGTTCATACCATATATGGACTAGGTCTCCCAGGTCCAGGTTTCACTTCAGAAGCACCGCCATTATCATTTACAGAAGAATACTCACTAGGAGTAATAGGAGTACCACCAGTTGGAATATTATACAACGAGCTATCTGCTGTTCCAGGCAATGGCGTCTGAGCAGTTCCAGACAATGGCGTCTGAGCAGTTCCAGGCAATGGCGTCGGCATAGGAGTCTGCAGCGGTGTCTGCATTCAGAACCCAAAAGACTATTACTATTAAATTCTGAATCTTGAATTTCCTGTCAGCACAGTTGTCATTGAAACTGTCAAACCACACAAGTACTAACAGGAGGAAAGAGCATATCGGCGGTGGGAGTTTCGTACTCCTCAGTGCCTTCATAGGGTACATTAAGATCATGAACAGGAGTAACCCCTGCTGCCGCTTTTGGAGCTGATGACCTCTCAATTGGACCCAATACAGCCCCAGCTTGCATCATTTTCATTTCCCATAACTACAAAATACAGATAAACCAATAAAAAAAAAAACTATATACCATCAAATAAACCCAAGAATCCAACAACCCAAACCCCCCCCCCCCAACCAATCAGATTCTATGATAAATATAATCCTCAAACCCAAAAAAAAAAAAAAGGAAATTACAAAGTCTTGCCTAGTCAAAAATAATAATAATAAAATCTCACAACTTATTACTCCATTTTGAACCTTATAACCAAAAATCCCAAATCATTGAATAAAAGAAAAAAAATACAAAACTAATTACTTAATTAGGAGAACTCAAGATTAAAAGATATACAGTAATCAACAAAAAGATATACCCCTTGAAGCTCATTAAGGACGCTCTCGCCAGGGCCGCCATTGTTGATGAACTCTTCGCGGACCTTATTGATGACGTCCTCGATGACGTGGATGTAGACAGTGCTGGTGGTTGAACTGGCCATTTCCTAAACTTCAATTTATCCGAACAGGTGGAAAAGAGAGAACTCTAATTTTCTTTTTTTTTTTTCTTTAGCTCTTTAAAATTGAACTGAAGGTAGAATTCGAGCGATCTTAATATCCCATCCAAATAAATTGAATTAGGGTCTAGGGTTTGTAGGTGTGTGGGTTTGAGAAGCTGTCTGTATCTAAGAGAAGACGGGGAGAGAGAGAGAGAGAGAGATGGGCGGAACAGAAAAGTAGAATAAAGAGTGGAATATAAATAGGTTTGCATCCGTTTTCGGGAACTCAATCCACGTGGCAGTGCTGAGATTTTTTGCCTTTTTTTTTTCCGTTTTCTTAGGTTTATCCCAATACTTTTCATTTCAGAACTTTCTCAAGTATTTTCCACTGGACTCACTGAAATTTAAGAAAAACCCAAAGTTTAGAGGTACAATTTCAGAGAAACCAAGTGGAATAAAGAATTATGATCATGGTGGACTACTTTTTTTTTTTTTTTTTTTTGGGTTGACTATGTTAAGTTCGGTTTCATAATTCTTACAAAATCTTATTCCTTAATCTAACAAATTAAAGGTGTCGAGAATCTATTTTGACATTTATAGACTTGGAAATTTTTCATATTATTATCATATTTATATACATACAACGAATATACTAATAATCATTATTTCATATTTTAAATGTAATTTCTCATCAAAAGAAATGTATTGTCAAATTGAGCAAAATCAAGTATGCAAAAGTTAGCATTTTAAAAGGTGTATTCATCAAGAATACTAACATAACTAATAAGTAATAGATGGTAACACCCATTAGCTTATGTTATGTAATTTGAAGTTTTCATATAGAGAAAGCAGCGAATTGGAACTAAGCATTATATATCGTTAAGAATTATTCTATTCAATCAGCAATCACTGATAAGATTAATTTATCAAAATGCTTTCTTTTCAAAAAAGTAAGCACATTTAGGTTTATCTTCAATATAAAATTTTCTTTTTTTGTTTTTGAATTTACACCGACCTCTCTTAAGCAAGTGCTAAACGATTAGAAACTACAACAAAAGAGATGCTGAGTATGCTATATATTTATACGAAAACGGTAAGACGTAATCTACCATAAAATCTATACAATGAATTTAAACAATTTATTACTCAATCATAATTCATCCACAAAAGTTTATATTACAAATGCTAAAGATATGGGAGGTTAGTGTAAATTCAAAAACAAAGATGGGGGATTTCTGTATTAAGATAAACCAGAAAACAACTACACACTTAATGACTTGTCCTATATACAACAAAATATAAGAAAAATAGAAGAGTTAACTCACTCCAATTTTTATAAATCCAAGAAAAGAAAAAGAATCCAACCGAAAGAGAGAAATTAAAAATATAAATAAAAAAAGAAAAGAAAAGAAAAGAAAAAGAGTGGTAGTATAAAATTAGGGCACCGCGGCCTCCTTACTCAGTAGTACTAAAGAATAGACGAACGACGCTACCTCTTTTAAAGTTTCACAATCAGCTTCTACTGGAATCGAGAGCTTGTCAGCAGTAGCCTTCCGCAGAAACCCTAGAAAATGTCGGGCGGCTTTTTCCGGGTAATATTTCTTCTTCAATCAATTCTAGAAATCTCAGTTATTTTTCGTTAATTGCTAATTGGAACCTGGTTTGATTAGAGAAGATTAGATCTTCGTGGTTAATTTACTGTTTTTTCCATTCTTTTTTTTTTTTAAATTTTAGGGCACGTCGGCCGATCAGGATACTCGGTTCTCCAACAAGCAAGCTAAGCTGATGAAATCTCAGAAATTCGCTCCTGAATTGGAACATCTGGTTCGTCTTTGTATTTTTTGTTTTCGAGTTATATCCAATGTTGAAGTATTGAGGGTTTTATGTTATTTTTTCGAATTGCTAATTGTCTATGAATTCTTGATAACGTTAAATTTAGGTTCGTTCTTCTCCCTTATTTAAGGCTTTTAATGTGGATGAACCGTGTGTTTAGGTGTTTATGGAGAAAATTTAGATGGTTGTGAGAAATTGATCGTTGTGAAAGCTGATTGTTGGAATTTCATGCGTGTTTTCTTGACGAATTTATGGTTGTGGAGTTTAGCCCTCTCTTAATAAGGTCCTCGGTAATTGGTGTCTTTAGGTGGATATGACGAAAGTGAAGATGGATGTGATGAGGCCGTGGATAGCAGCACGGGTGACTGAGCTTATTGGATTTGAAGATGAAGTGCTTATCAACTTTATTTATGGCCTTCTGGATGCGAAGGTAACACATTCGCCATTCTCATACTGTTTTTTTATTCAAGGATGTTACCGTTGGGTATTACTGCATTGTACTTGGGTGGTTCAGAAAATTTAACATTTTTCCTTCTCAGACTAAGGAAAAAGAGAAAAGTTAACGATACATGGTAATGTGAATGCACGTGTTTCTTGGATATTTTGTGTCTGCAAATCCTAATTTTATTCCCTCAGCTTGCTTGGCCATGGTTGTTTTAATGGGGCAACCATATGAAAATCGTTTAGTTGAATGGA
The DNA here is from genome assembly GCA_024721245.1 of Mitragyna speciosa. NCBI lineage: Eukaryota > Viridiplantae > Streptophyta > Magnoliopsida > Gentianales > Rubiaceae > Mitragyna > Mitragyna speciosa. The sequence continues at coordinate 20,609,651 of CM045563.1, forward strand.
TTGGGAATTTTATCAACGTATTGGGTTTTGTGGGCTAAACATCATTTTGTAGTTTAATTGGCTTGGCCATTTGGATGCAGGAAGTTAATGGGAAGGAGGTTCAGATTTCTCTTACTGGTTTTATGGAGAGAAATACTGGTAAGTTTATGAAGGAGCTGTGGTCATTGCTTCTCAGTGCCCAAAGTAATGCAAGCGGCGTCCCTCAGCAGTTCTTGGATGCCAAGGAGGAAGAAACAAAGAAGAAGAAGGTCTTTCTCATATTCTCTTGAACTCGATTTGGCTTCATTTTTGTTACTTTGGAGGTTCTGTTACAAATGATGTGTATGGGTGATGTTGTAGGCTGAGTCAGATCGAATAGCAAATGAAATTCGGAGAAAAAGAGAGAAGGAGAGTCAGGAACTGGAGCAAGAGAGAACTAAGAAGATGGTAACTATTTTTGTTTCCATGCAAGAGTTACTTGTCTGGAGCTGGCTTTTTGTTTTTAACTTTCTTTGTGTTTCCATGAATTCAGCTGCTTCTGCAATTATTTGGGTTCATGTCCTTTACCTCAAACTACTGTAGGACCGTGGTAATGATATCTTGAAAGATGTTGATATTGGTGTGCAGCCCAACACAAAGCATCAGCTAAGGGCAAGGTCAGCTGAGGAGAAAGAGTCTGAGGAGAGGAATGGGTTGCGAGGACGAAGCAGGTTATGATTGAAACCTATGCCATTAGTTCTTTGAGTATTGCTAATTCACTGCATTTTAATTGTTGAATAACATCTGTAAGGTGCTCTGTACTTTATCATGGTTCTAATGCAGGAGTACCTTGTTGGGATTCTTTAATCTATTATTAAAGTGTTTGGCACTGTGTATATTTTTGTTTGGCATAAATTGAAAAACCCTAATATTTTCCTCCTATTTTGATGGTAGGACACAATATGTCAGATGTGAAATTTTCTGAGAAAAACTAAAAAATGCTTAAAGCAGTCTCAATGTGGTTTGTTAGTTTCCAGTTCTCCATTCTGAATTATATGTTTTGTATAAAGGAGCCTCTAGTGTTCTGAGCATTAAAAATGTATTGTTACCCAGCTTTCTTCTGTAGCTGGATTGGGATTCAATCATATTAGTCACTAGTTTACTCATTGGATATTGTTTTATGATTAAAATTTTTATAGGTATCTGACTTTCAATGGTTTTCATCATCTTTCTCTTCCTGGTAAATTGAAATGTTTTCACATTTTTCTGTGCGCACCATCCAATTGGTCTGTGAGACTAATATTTGTCTACCCCACTCAGGGTCTCTAAGTCTCCTTATTCTTCAGATCGTTCCTCTTCTCCTAGGTATTTCATTTCATTGTGTAACTTATGCCCTGATGGAACTGTTCCGTTGTTTATCAAGGATGGCAGATTGAATCTCTTTTTTCGGTTGCAGAGGAACGCGTTCAAGGTCAATTAGCAAGTCATTTTCAAATTCTAGAAGTTACTCAGGGTATGTTTTCCGTCTAAGAACAAATGCGAATATTATGTACATTTGTTTTCTGGTATTATGTCCTTCAACATGTACTTGGCGTACTCATTAGTTATATTATAAGTGTGAATATTTTGATGCCTTTTCTGTCTCTTTTTTGTATGAAATGATGCTCCAATTGACATCTTGTTTTAGTGAAAGACGCAATTCAAGAAGTTTATCTGCCTCTCCTAAAAAAAGAGGGCGCTCTAGTTCGTCGGAAATGGTTCGCCGCTATTCACCTCGACGCTCTCTCACTCCTCGTCAGAGACGTTCACCTCGTCATTCTTTTAGTCCAAGGCGCAGATCATCTTATTCTAGGCGAAGATCATCATCCCGACCACGACGTAGGTCTCCATCTCCTCGTTATAGAATTCGTTCTCCTTTGCGTCATAGGTCTCGCTCTCCTCTTCGATATAGATTAAGGTCACCCATTAGGCGTAGACCAAGGTCACCGACTCGACGATCTTCTCCTCGAGATAGGTCTTGGTCTCCTTTACGACATCAATCATCATCCCCCATTCGACGGAACTTACCATCTCCTGCAAGGTATGGATCACCATCTCCCATGAGGCAGAAGTATCTACGATCTCCATCAACACCACGTCGCAGGTCTCCTTCTCCAATTCGGCGCAGGTCCCGAACTCCAATTCGGCGCAGGTCCCGATCTCCAATTCGGCGCAGATCCCGATCTCCAGTTCGACGAAGGTCTCCATCTCCAGTTCGGCGCAGGTCTCCATCTCCAATTCGGCGTAGGTCTCCAATTCGCCGTGTGTCAACATCTCCAATTCGGCGTAGGTCTCCAATTCGCCATGTGTCAACATCTCCAATTAGGCGCAGGTCACCTATTATGGGGCGAAGTAGATCTCAAACTCCTGCCAATCACAAGTCTTTTTCCCCTCAATTGTCAAGTTCTCCTTCACCACGCCATATGTTTTCCTCACCATCTAGGAGGAAATCACCAAGAAGGCAGAGGTTACCTTTGCAATCTCCTGGAGGAAGAATAAGGTAATTCGACAGTAATACAGGAGGCACTTTGTTTGTTCCCCTGCCCAAAAAAAAAAAAAAAAAAAACCCAAAAAGTAAAGGAAAAGCAAAAACAAACGTTTCAGTTAAATGCTGGCCTTCCTATTGACACATAATTAAGTAGGGTTTTTTATTTTTATGGAAGTTGAGATGCTAAATGCTTACATGATTTGGAGGTAAAGTTTGATGCAAAAAAAAAAATTTCTTTGAAAATTTTTTTTCTGTAATCTATTTGATGATTGTACTTTATCAAAGATGTTCTTGCATTTTTGCATTTGTCCTTGTTAGATGTTATTTTGAAATTGAAATTTAATTCACTGCTACAGAGGCCGTGAGGAATACTCTCCCGATCGTCATACTGCTCCCAGAAGTATTGTTGAGCACCCGACTAATGCTCATCTAAGATCAAACTCTTCAGAACGTCAGTCTCAAAGTGATTCTTGGGACCAAAATGATTCACATAGAAAAATGAAAAAATCATCTTCTTCACCACGCAGGTCTCCTTCTGTTTCTGAAGCTGAGAGGGAAATGAGTCTAAGTGAGAAGAGAAGGTTTGTACACATCGTAGTACTCTTCTACGGCTTGTATTGCCTTTCGCTCTATTTGTAGGTTCCATTAATTATTATCAGCCAAGCTTTCCTTACAAGAGCCCTTTTGAATGAAATTAGGGAGAATATATCTCGTTCTGATAGTCCAAATCTTCCAAGAAAAGTAAGAGAAAATAAAAAGACAAGTTCACATGACCGAAAAACCAATTATGTTAGGTAATTAAAAAGAATTTGCCAACTGAACCTTGGTTCAGTTTGTCCGAGTTTCTGAATCGCAATTGGTTACCTTTTCCTAGGGAGGCTTCCAAAAGGAAACATGATTCTTCAACAGAAGTTCCATCATCCAATCAACAGAAGGATTCACATGGCCAGGGGCAGTCCAAGGATGATTTCTCTCCTGAAAGATTGCACAGTCATCATCCTGTTCAAACGCATGGTCAGCCTGATAGGATAGAGTTGCACAAGAGAGATCAAATATTAAAGAGGTGTGTTTCATTGCCTTAGGGCTTCTGTACTTGTTTATTGCTACCTTTTGCACTTATAATGCTTTTTAATTTCCTGCGAACATGATTCATAGGGAAAATAAATCTGGAAAGATAGGTCATCAAAAGAAACCTGGTCAGCAAGATTCACAAATGATTAAAGATACATTCCATAATGTGAAGGGGAAGGAAGCACCCGTTGGAGAGATACACGGTGAAAAGAATCCTTCTTATTCAAATGATATTAAGATGAATGATCGGCATCTTGATGCTGGGCCCAAATTGTCAAGGAAAGTTGAGCACAATGATCGAACTGCTTCTGTTGGTTCCGACTCTGAGGAGAGTGATAAGAGCAGCACTAAAGTCAAGGATAAGAGAAAGAAAAAGAGGGCAGAGAGGCGAGGGTTGGAGTCAGCAGATGAATCTAGTGATGATTCTTATGCAGAAGAAAGGAAAGAGGCAAAGAGGAGGAGAAAGGAGGAGAAAAGATTGAAAAAGGAGGATAGGCGTCGGCGGCGCGAGGAGAAACGTCGCAGAAAAGAAGAAAGACGTGCGATGAAGCAAAAGCTGAAATCAAAAGATGCTGTTTCTTCCCCTTCAGACACTGATAGAAATCATGATGGTCGTTCTGATGATGATCAAAGTGTTGAGAAAAAGTTAGAGATTGAGTTGCGAGAAAGGGCCCTGGAGTCACTTAGGGCTAAGAAGGGCATCGGCCATTAAATTTCTGCTGATTTGGAATATTTGGCTGTTATTCAACCATTTTAACCTTTATTTTGGCACCTTTTACTTTATTGGAACTTCTGTGTTTGGTTGATTGTATCATAGATAGCTAATTAATGTAGTCTGTCTTTACTCCTGGCAGCTGAAATGGATTAATGAGGATTACCTGAGCTATTGTCTTGAGTTCAACTTTTTGCTGACTTCCTGCTAAATTTTCTGGTAATATTTCCCTTTTCTGGGAATATGTTTCTGTTGTTCTATGAGACAGGTCGTTGTTGTGGATATGGAGTATGTCACTATACTAACTGATGCTTGTTAATGTTTCGTTGTTTAGTGGCCCAATCAGACATAACTGTGAACATTGTTATATGCTTGTGTGTCCCGAGTTGAAATTTAAGCAAATTATTTTTGAGAACTTTATTGGGTTATTAAGTCTGATTATCACTCATCTGATTTTTCTTTACCTTTTTTTTATTTTTTATTTTTTATTTTTTATTTTTGGATTCTTGGATAAACCTGAGGGTCTTGGCAGTTTTTTAATTATATAAAATTGGTCACTAAGTTGGCTTTCTGGTTAATTGATAGATGAGAATATTTTCAACTAGATGACATGGTTGAGCAGATCTTGTGCACCTCCATGGTTTGAACTCCATAGCAGGTGAAGTGCTTTCATTCCTTGTTTGGCTTTCTTAGATAGTGGACTACTAATATCTAGGATGAAACTCTGTTTATGAGGCTTTTATGTCAATTGGATCTGTTTTGAACGTCTGTATAATTTGACAGCTTGAGAATTGTCGCAGGATATGTGGTTGTATGTTCTACAGTGCCTTAGGTGCCTAGCTGTTCATCGTATCAATTGTTATAGCTGCTGTTAAATGGATACTGGTGCATAGCTATGCTGGCAAAACTCCATGAATACTGTATAAGAAAGCTAATATTATTGCTGGTTCATTGGTTTTTTCTTTCCCTTTTTTTTTTTTTTTTGAGGTCAAGGTTAAAACTGAATTGTTGTGCTCTTGTTGGCAAATCTTACTTTATCATAGACACTCGTCCAGAAAGAAAAGAAAGGGTTGTGCTTGTATTGGTAATTCTTCTGCTGACTTTCAAATAGTGAAAGCCTAATAACTTGAATCTGATTGTTTCATCAATTTTCTTCCTAAGTAGGTATGTTAGTTTCTTTTTTGTCTCTCTTGTTTTATAATGCTTTCTTATGGGATGAACCTAAATAATTAGGGCTTTGTTATTATTGAGCGAGAGTTTTGTTGTAAAGTTTAGGAGAAAGAGAAAGGTAGTGTCACATGAAACGTACTTGCCCTTTATATTTAGTCAACATGTTGACTGGAAAAGTGTGAAAGATTCATGCTAGCTAATGGTAGTCGTGGAAGTATTGTTTCGAAGTGCCTTTTTTCCTGCAAAATATATGAATACTTGGATTTTGCGGGGGGAAAAAATGCATTGAAGTGCACAAAAAGTGACCATTTCCCCATCATTTCCCTCACTTCTGTCGTTGTTAAATAAGTACATTGGCTCTTGTTACTGTTTATTTAAGGTACATTCATCTTTAACTCGGGTACTCTATGTACTGCAAGATATTAATGAACTGCAAGATATTAATTTGACAAATCTTAATAAGCGTTTTGCTAGCCACTGAGCCGAAGGCTCAGTGGTCAGGGGAGCTCTTGGATTAGCTCCCCCTGCTGCAGGTCTGGGGTTCTAACCCCACCTGCAGCAGTTGGATGGTATTAAATCCAAAGGAGCACCTCCTTTGGTCCAATGGTGGTTTAGTCCCCATTGGCTCTTCAGGTCCAGTTGGACCATCCCCTTAAATAGGTTAGGAGTAGGCTAGTATGTTGAATCTTGACAAAAAAAATAATAATAATAAGCGTTTTGCTGTGATTTTTTTTAGTTTGTTTGTGCCTGAGAATTTTCAAATTCTGAGACTTATTAGAATTGATTTTGCCTGTTAATAGGAGGTGACAAATCAATATCACGCTCAGATCTAGTGAACTATTCTAAATAAGGTTTTCTGGTGCTAAGACATTGTAATTTGTAAAGAAATTTAGGTTAACTAATTCAAACGAGAATTACCTGGTGCCAAGTAAGACAATGTATTTGGTGAAGGCCGGCTAGCAGACTTCTTTGAAGTTCGAAATGCCAAGTAGGTTGGCTTTGAATTGGAAAACGTTGAGTGGGTTGGCTGAGATGTGAATTGGTAATATTGAAATTTATTGTTCTTTATTTATGAAGTAGTCAATTTAATCCGTCTTTACGTTTGCCTTAAATTAGAAATTGGATGGCATGATTATAAATTAGTATTTTAAAGAGTCGAGTGGCCATTTTTACTAAAAAATTGAGAGTGATTAAAACTCGAAAAAGTTTGCATTTCAGTGGCCGTATGTACACCGTTTGCTTCAAAATTTATAGATTACAAATTGCGACATTTGATTTACAAATTGCGGTTCGTGTGTTCAGTGGCAGTAGATCAAATCTCCGTCGCCTAACAAAATAAAAATAAATTAATTAATAAAACACTTAAATTGCTGCAGAGTCGTAGACCAAAAATGTAAACGGCATCGTTTTTGTTGGTTTGGCTGCTAGATTTCTACAGCTGTTCCGCACCGTCGCGGATATGAGCAACATGGGTAAACTTGTCTAAGAAATCAATAAACTACTGTGATAATCAAGTTTTGGCCTCTCAGTCATTAAAAGTTTTAGCAATTTTAGTCACTCAATTAGAATTACAGCCTGCAGCAAAAATTGTATACGTTGAAAAAGTTTTCCTACACTTTTCTGTGGCTTGAAAACTGTTTTCTTTGTTTTTCTTTAACACTTTCTGAGACTCTTTTATGTTAGACGGCACGATGAGAGATTTCCATGCTTTAAAGGTAACCTACGAAAAGAAAGGAGTTTTCTAATTGGTGGACAAGACCTGGCTGAATATATGGAAACTTAAATGGTAATTCCAAATAATTCTTTATGGAACTAGATAAAGCATTTAAATATTGGAGTAATTTGCATATCGTGACTACTTAGAACAGGAGTTGATATGTGGAGGAAAACAATTTGGGGCCAAATCTTTGAGCAGTATGTGGTGCACTTATTTCGTACTCATTTTACTGATCATTAAGTATATCACCAACTGCATATTTTGCTACTTCATGTATTTATTTTTTGATAAGTTCATATTTTGCTACTTATGAATGTCTGGTGCTGAATTTCCTTCTGCAGATAAAACCAGACCTTGTGGCTACTTTTCATTGGATGCTTCTGTTTTTCCACATCCAGATCAAAACTTGAACAAAATTGACATCCATTCTACACAAACAGATATTTCAGTGGAAACTTTAACACCTGACGGAGTTAACAAAACTTGAAAAAACAAACACAAATAATTTAGTCGGTCCATTGAATCAAGAAAAGAGGCTGCTGGCTGGTAGCTTTCTCAATTTCAGTTTACATGGCGCCAGCTCTCTCTTCAAACTCATTTTTCCTTAACATCCCGACGCCTCAATCAAGAATAACACTCAAGAAGCAGAGGCTGACTGTTTTTGCCAAGAAGGCTGGCGCTGGACCCTTCTCAGGTTTTCAATTTGGTAAATCAGTTGATGATTCTTCCTCTGGAGAAGGCCAAGAAGAAATTTCAGGCAATTCTTCCCCATTTAAGTTCAATTTTGGAAAATTGCCGGATGTGAAATCTTTTGTTCCTGCTGTGAGTAGCCCAGCTTCAGGGTTGTCATTGGGAAGGTTCAAGGACCCCGGAACAGTGTTCGTTGCTGGTGCTACAGGCCAGGCTGGAGTACGCATTGCACAATCACTTTTGCGTGAAGGATTCAAAGTTAGAGCTGGAGTTTCTGATCTTGATGCTGCCCAAGAACTAGCTCTCCTTGCTACAAAATACAAGGTTTGCTTCAGTAGTTGAGGCAATATAAATTTCAAAAACCAAAATGGAATTTTTTTAGTAATTTAGAGCGATATGTAGCAAAATGAACCTCTATCCTCTTATGTCTTGACAATGTAAAGAAACTATAACCCGCTTGAAGACTGGATTTGATTTTGCAGTGCAAACTGGAATTAGCAATGTAGAGTTCATAGGGGAATGCAGATATTATTAGGGGTCAAAAGACAATGGAATTTGTAGTATAGTATATATAATGATTTTTATTTAAGGTCTTCCGCAGAAGATTAACATGTCTATAATACTGCAGATTATTTCTAATGATGAAGCGAGACGTTTCAATGCTGTTAAATCTAATTTCCAAGATGCAGAAGCAATAGCAAAAGCTATTGGAAATGCTAGTAAAGTTGTTGTTACTATTGGCCTAGGAGAGAATGGTCCAACTGCAGAGGTCACTGCCTCAGATGCCTTGCAAGTAATTCAAGCTGCTCAGTTGGCAAATGTTGGTCATGTGGCCATAATCTATGATGGATCGTCACTGGCTGCGTCAACTTACAATGTGTTAGATGGCATAACTTCTTTATTCAACAATATTTTTTCGCGGTCTGCACCATTGACAATTCCAGAGTTTCTGCAGAAAGTAGCGGAGACAGACCTTAGCTACACCCTCATAAAGACTAATCTAACTGAAGATTACTTGGCCGAGAGTTCATACAACATTGTTGTGTCAGCCGAAAGAAGTTCTGGAGCGATCGACTACAAAGTAATGTAATGTATGCATTTTCTTTTTTACTTTTCATTCTAGAAAGACAGTAAACTTTGAGTTCAGATATTGCAAGTACTATGCTGCTTATCTGTGACAGCCTCATTCAATTTCTTTCTGTTCTGATTATGTCAGGTTGCGAAGTCAAAGATTGCCTCACTAGTGGCAGGTGTTCTCTCCAATACTGCAGTTGCCGAGAATAAAGTACTATTTCGTGGCACATAGTATTTTTATATCACCTCTAAATTAACTACGGCATAGTATTTTTATATTAACTCTTAATTAACTACAGCATCATCATGGAATTAAGGTGCTTTGAAGTTCAAGGCATTTGTGATTGTTTATATCAAACAATTGGTTGGATGATGAATGCTTTAACTTTTATTTCTGTGGAAGTCATGCAATGCACTCCACCCAATGGAATGTTGAACAATGTTAGGACATGTTTGGAATATGGGATAATAAATTAACAAGCATTAGATGGAAGCTTCCTCTAGTCCAATAAAGAAGAAATTATATTGTTTCTCTAGGTTTTATATAAGATATGCACTCGCTACGGTGCTCCAAAATTTCTATCCAGTCGCATTTATTCCGATTTATGCTGGCTTATGCTTAATCTGGGAGAAATGGTGTTATCTAATTGTTTATTCACTGAAATATATATTTCTCGATTCTCGGTATCATAATTTTGTATGTTTCACCACTTAATTCCATTTCTCACCTTTTTCCTCATTCAGGTTGTGGAAGTCTTTAGTGATCCAGCAGCACCCTCAAAGTCTGCAGAAGAACTTTTCAGGTAATGGAAATTGAGACTATTCTTCAGTGGCTCATCTTCTTGCCTATAAAATTTGATTTCATAGACACCGGCTGTGGCTCATTATATATTTTTTTCGTTCTCATATTATGTTTATGGATATAATTATTCATAAGTCAATACACAAGAAATCCTTTTCACAGCTTGTTGCCGAAGTTCAGTCTAAATATGTGAATAAACATTGTTGCAGCGTCATTCCGGAGGACGGAAGAAGGAAGGCTTATGCAGAAGCCACTGCAAAAGCCAAAGCAGAGGAAGAGGCTATAAGAGGAATTGAGAAGGCTCGTCAAGCAGCCGAAGCAGCAGAAAAACGTGAAAAGGAGTTGAAGGAACTTGCAAAGCAAAAGGCTGAGGCTGCTAGTCTTGCAGAAGGAGCACAAGAGAAGACAGCTGCTGCAGGAGCTTCAGTTGAAAGCCTCCTAAACAAAGCCAAAGACATGACCTCAGGACTATCTTGGGACAAGCTTAGCTCACAGCTGAAATCAGCTGTTCAGCAACCTAACGAGGATTCTAAAGTGCAGGTTGCCACTGTTAGGGGCCAGGCTAAGGCTCGATCTTTGCCTGCACAAAAAGCCCAAGTTAAGAAATCTAATCCCGGCAAACCGAGAGAGGTTGCAAAACCCAAGGCCCAACAGCCAGAGTCCAAGAAAGAAGTGAGAAAGGTATTTGGTGGGTTGTTTCAGCAAGAAACCATCTATGTTGATGATGATTAAGAAGATTAGAGCTACCTGCATTGTGGTCTCTGTGACTTTCTTTTTCCTGCTTTTGTGCTTACTATTGAACTATTGATGCTGAATGGTGGTTTTGACAGAATGACCAATAACCGAGCACATTTTTGCACGGTGGTGAGTCTTCGAATTATTTCAGTCATTTAAAAAGTAATATGTTGATTGATATCTGAGTCGTGCTGCAAAATTCCAACTTCTTGTGACATCCAGTTAAATGATTAAATCAAGATTCTTACATATGATGTAGCCAGTACCCGGACAGATCATGATCTACCTCTATTAGTTACTGAAGGAATCTTTTTCAACAATTTTATGCACTACGCATAAATTGGAAGAGACCGGTGCCCAGAAGGTAAAGTTAGACCTACACCATTGCTGATGCAACATCTTGACTCTCTAGCTGAAACACTCCAGTATTAATTCCAGTACAGACTATCCTCATAAAAATTCTCAATTTGACTTACGGCCAGGCTACTTAGATTTTTCTGCCTTGAGATAAATTTGGAAGGTACTGTTATTGTAGAGTTGGGAGCAAATGGCGGCTGCTGAAAAGCTGAATTGCTGAGATGGTCTATAGGTATAGGACTTCAATGTGTACGTTTAGGCAAAAGTAAAAATGCAGAGCACCTAGCATTAATGAAATTATATAAAAAAATTATAAATTATACAGAGTATGGTCAGATAGCCTAGAAATTTAGGTTTGTTATGTGATTTTCTAAGTTTAGGTAGAGTGAGTATTGCTTGCACTACGCGCGTCACGTGGCGTGTCACGTAGTGCACTGGAACTAATCACACATCGTCAAATAATATAAAGTATAACCCACTATTATCATATGACGATAAATTATTAGTTTTAATACACCACGTGGCAATGCACGTGGTGTATTGTATACTTTTCCGTTTAGGTATGGGTGGAATTAACCATCACAAAAGAAAATAATTATACCGCGTACACATGATTGAGAAGATGACTCCAGATTATCTTCAGTTTGGATTATTACGTAATGCATATCTCAAGTTGATTTTCTTTCTTTTCGATGTAATGCATGGGATTAAATCATCTAGTGTGGAGAAATATGACAATTACACATTGTATAGTCATGCTTAGAATGCACTTTCTTCTATAAATTATAAGATGGATTGTACGGTAAATGGGTCCAAAACATAAAAGATTTGCTATTTTACTACTACCGTATTACCACAATTGTCCCATGTTTTACCTTGTCAAATCCAGACAAGGAAGGGGAAAAAAAGTTTAAAAAAAAAAAAACAAGAATTCTAAAACATCTTAAAAACTTTAATTATAGTCACATGTTACATCTTTGGACTGCATGTCCAGCTGTGCAGCCCTCATCCAATGCAAGGCTATAAAAGACGGACTCACTTGAGGAGCAAAGAAAGAAGACAAACAGAAAAATGGCAGAAGCATAGGATATTTCTGTCAGCTAGTACTTTTCCAGTTGGAAATAGTCCCACAGTACCTGAAACAGTGAAAAACTCGCGTTTGTGGGGGCGTGCAAAGCGGAAAACATGAGGGATCAATGTAGAGATTGGCATGACTTCTCTCATCTCAATTCATGCAGTCCAGCATTTCCAGCTACTCTTACTCCCGAGAGAAAAGATACCTGCACCACGCTTTCTCAATAAATTAGCACTGGTCAATGTTTCATGTATATACATACAGACTATGCCTATTGGTAATATAATACTGCCGCCCGAGGGGTTCTCAGCCTTCTAGAATCTATAGATGTATGGTGAGTTGGCACTGAAAGTTTTGATCTTTTCTATTCATTTTGCAATTTTCTGATAAAATGTGATGCTCGGTAATTGGCATTTGCGACATTCCCGGTTGATATGATTCCCTGGCCTGCTTCTTCTCCTCCCTTTCGGATTTCAGAGAACACTTCAAGATACAAAGATTACAACAAACATGAAATGACTCACGCAATCAGACTGGCCCGTGTGATCTTAGAGATAATTGATGAGGAAGATCCAACTGACGGTGTAAGGTGGTATGTTATGGCTGATGATGATACAGTCATATTTCTTAAGAACTTAGTTGAGGATCTTTCAAGGTATGATCATAACAAGTATTTCTATGTTGGGATGAACTCAGAATGTCATGCATCCAATTAGTTTCATTCGTTTGAGATAGCATTTGGTGGAGCTGGATACGCTTTGAGTTACCCTCTTGCAAGGGCTTTGGCTAAGAACATGGATGTGTGTATATCAGGAGGTATCCAAGTTTATACGGAAGTGACCACCTTGTGCAGTCCTGTGTGGCTGACTTAGGAGTCTCTTTAACACAGGAAAAGGGGTTTCATCAGGTAATTAAATAAGAAAATATTGAAATACATTCTAATTTTAGATATATAAAATCTATTCTCTCTTTAAAAGTATGGTGAGTCTTGGAGTCTTTGCACCTTATAGTGTTAGTTTTCAAATATGCCTAAAATACCCTCATGTGCTATTTTATCATATTAATTGTGTTCTAATTGTAGTAGAGTTACAAACTCTTTACATTCCTTTGTGAATTTCATTGAATTTAATTTTTGTTGTTAATTAAAATAAAATAATTTCCCATACAAAAATCATTTACCTACCCTTCAATTCAATCCTCAAGAGACCAATAATACCAATAAACTTTAACATTTGTTCATAAGTTAGTTTTGACTTTTTAAAAACCAAAGGATGATGATTCGTAAAAATGTCACTATAGATTCTAAGAAAATAAGCAAAGTACTAAATTGTACTAAATTACATTAATAAAATATAACATAGCTTTAAATTTTATTAAATGATTACAGTATTATGTTTAACAAATAAGTTGTTTCCAAAAATAATATATTGAAATTTGGGCTATGAACAAGCACTCTACTAGTAAGTTCTTTTTTGTTCTTTTTTTTTAATACATCCATGTCAAGCTAAAGTTTTTGGTGATTGATGAAATAATTCAAAAATAATATATTAAAATTTGGGTTATAAATAAGCACTCCGCTAGCAAGTTTATTTTATTTTATTTTATCCATGCCAAGCTAAAGTTTGGTAATTGATGAAATAATTCAAAAAATTGTATACATTTTTCAAAGTTCAAACAACAAATTACATACTTATCTAAATGGTTCATAACTATTGACTTTAACAATCTATGAAGGATGAAAAAATTTTAGGTACATGTTTTTAATGTACAATTTAAAATAGATAGAGCACTTATAACAAAAAAATAGTACAAGATGTATGATTTTACAAAACAAAAATGACAAATAATTCAAAGAGTACTATTAACATTGACTCATAATTTTATTTGTGAAAGAACCCCTTTTAGTTTAATTTTTTGAACAAAACTTCTTCAATTAGACAAGGATTTAAAAAATATAAAAATACTTAACAAACATTTGTAAAGTCGATTTCATGAATGAATACAATAAGATACTAAATGATATACTTGTACAAAAATGGAGTTTTCCAAATCAATGATATAAAACAATTTTACTTGATTGTAATGGATCTTTTTTCACTTAAAAAAAAATGATTGTTTGCATCATTTAGAAGGCAACTAAGTTAATTTTGTCAAATTCTTTTTAAGTTTTTTTACAACCATGTTAAATGTCTAACACGCAAATGACTATAATTGAAAATTCACCAATCTAAACACACTAATTGAATAAAGAACCTGGATTCTAAATGGGAAAAATATGTATCTTATTTATAACTATATAGTTAAATAAATAATTATTTTTAGAATCTAATATTAACAATATTAAACAAAGTTTTTTTCACCAAATTAATAATTACTATTAAGATGTATGGGATTTCAAGTATCCATTTGAGTTGATATATTGATAGTACATTATAAAGTAAATAGGTTTTAAGTTTAATCATTAATATTTGTAGAGAAAGAACTTCAAAATATTTTTAACAACATCATTTTGTAAATTAAAAAATTTTAATATAAATTTTTAAGTATAATGATACTTGAACATAAAATAGATTTGATTTATCATAATGCCAGCTATATATTATCTGCAAAGCTTTAAATAAAAAATTTAAAAGTTTTAAGGTTATGACTTCAAATTCAAACCATAAATTTCAACAACAATTATTTTAAGAAAAGAATAATAGATAATCAATTTAGCATGGTATTCATAAAATTATATAAAGTTTTAGTATCCAAGAAGTATTATATTTTAAAATAAATTTACATTTACATTATCTTAGTTTAAAACTTGCACCTTCCAAACAGCTATGTATGCGCGTTTAAATAACCATTAACATGTTTAGAAAAAAGAAGATTTATCCTTTTTTTTGACTATATACAAATTAATTAAATAAAATATGCGACTTCATGCAATGTTAGAGAAAGAGTTGTCAATTAGATATTATCTCTTACTTAATTTCTTTTTATCTTTTATTTTTTAGACTATTGGTGCAATAAAATTTAGATCGAAAAAAGAATGTGACTCTGTCCAATGTACCTATGATGATCAAGAGTTACGAATTTTATTAAGTAAACTTTCCTAAAGTTTATCTTTTGTGTAGTTTTTGAAATTTATCCTTTTTTATTATTAATAAAATAAATTCAATAGAACAAAGATGTGACTTATTTAATATAAGAGGAAGAATTTTGAGTTCAGTCAAACATATTATTTCCTAAATTTTGAGAAGTAACTTACTCTGTGCACCCAAACACATTCAAATAGCATCATCTCACATATTTTAAATTGTTTTAGGAAGGGAAATTTTTACTATTTTAAAAGAAGGCATAATTCATTCTTTTGGTGGTTCAAGAGAATGGGAATTCTTTAATTTAGAAATATTATGAAGTTCTCTTAATGTATCGAGAGGCATGTATATATGCTATTGAAAAAGCCTTTTAAAACCACTTAAAAATGAAGTATTCATATGATCATTGTATGTAAGTTAAGAATTGTTCTTGAATTTTTTGCAAAATACTTCCTAATTTTTCTCTGAGTGGTACAATTTTGAATTGATTGATTAAACATTTTATTTTTTTCTAGACTATATATTTTTCAAAATTTTTTTGGGCATACTCTTCAAAATAAAAATAAAATTCCCATACACTTATGATTCATCTCACATATTATTACATTATTAAAAATATTTTATAATAATATCACACTGTCAAAACACTTATCAAGGATTTTGAAGAGGATGTAGAAGTTAATCTAATATTTTTCAATTCATTCACTTTGTTTCTAATACATTTCTTTATAAAATAATTAAATTTCTCATAACCATAATTTTTTTATAAAAAAAAAAGAGGGCATCATATTCACGTGCAACGCACGTGCTTCATTACTAGTATTTTAAAAGATTTATACATATTTGTTGATCATGAGTGTGCGCGTGTATGTATTGTCGTCTTATGTGTTACTTCTAATATTTTGTGGATGTTAATAAAATGATAACACTGACGTGATATGTGCAAAATAAAAGTTTCTTAAAAGAATTTAGTAAAGAAAAAAGACAATTTTTATAAAGGAAAAATGCCAATGACATTTCGTTTATATATTTACTAAAATTAAGAAAAAAATTATTGAGTGCAATGGTAGTATCATGTCATATTTATAGCATGAGGAAGGCATCTAAAAATTTAGGTCAACTCTGAAAAATCTGATAATTAGTCCCTGATAATTAATTTGCTACACTAAGAAAAGTTCAAATATACTAATTGCAATTAGTTACAAACGTCTTACAAATGGCTTAAATTAGGGGCTACTTTTAGTGTTTTTTTCTTTTTAAATTCTTTATGGATAGGAAAGCAAGGTGAGAATGAACCAAACATTTAAAAACTATTGCTGAATACATTTTTGCTTGGTAATTATGCTTATTTGTGCAACCACAAGATTTAATATTATTACAGCGTAATTATCTAACTAATATGGTTCCAAAATACTTCCATTATGCTGATATTTTTCACTTAGTTCAGATTGACCTCCACAAGGATATATCAGGTCTGTTATCGGCTCATCCACAGTCACCTCTAGTATCCCTCCACCACCTTGAAGTTGTAGACCCCATATTTCCTTCCATGACCTGTAATGCCTCACTTAACCATCTCATGAAGGCAGCAAAAGCAGACGAATCCAGGCTTCTGCAGCAAACCATTTGCTACCACAAGTAAAACAACTGGGCTGTCTCCATATCATGGGGTTACTCCGCCCATATTTACGAGGCAATCCACCCTCCAAGCATCCTCCGAGTGCCCCTCCAGACCTTTACACCTTGGATGTATGCTAAGCCTTTATATATTCTGAACACCCGAATCCCCTCTAGAAAAGATCCATGCCAAGTTCCTCATGTTTTTTACTTTGATTCTGTTGAGAGAAATGATACTTCTTTTATTGGACAATACCTTATTACTACAACCTATACTAGGAGGAGATTGCGTATTCTACCAGTATGTTCATCAAGTGGAAATCATTCTGCTGGGCACATCAACGGATTCATGGCCTCTCATCATTGAAGATGAAGGATGGGGTTAGCGAATTTAATTCTTTTTGTTTGTGTTTCATTTTTCTATAACACTTTCTAGAATTTCCCGGTTTGGGATTAATGTTTGATAAGAACTAGTATTGATGGAAGTTTTTAATCATTTTACAACTACATTTTTCCTTCTCATCACACACACACCCCGCATGCAAGCGCACCGAGAGAGAGAGAGAGAGAGAGAGAGAGAGAGAGAGAGAGAGAGAGAGAGAGAGAGAGAGAGAGAGAGAGAGAGAGAGAGAGAGAGAGAGAGCAAAATAAAGATTAAGAAAATACTAAAGTTAATGAGAAGACCTTTGCAAGTAATCAACAATGACTTGCTAGAAATTTAGTTTCTGCCTTGCCAAATTCTATTGTTTTATCATCCATGCAAAATTTCTAAATGTCATATAGAATCATTTAAACCAATTCACTATATCAATTGAAATCCAAGGAAGAGAATAAGAAAAGGAGTCCTTTTATAGTGAAGTTCTTGCGAAGAAGTGCCACATTATTGCGCAGTTGCCTCATTATTTTTCTCAATTTCCTCTAATGTACTAATTAAGGTTTTGTTTTTCAGGTTGGAAGAAGAAGAGAATGCTGTGAAGTTGAGTATGAATCTCGATCAAATACTACACAAGTGAAGATCCAAACCTGCATTGAGGATGAAATAATTCCCTGAATTAATGAGAATCACTACTGCAAATACTTCAACCATTTTGGTTCTAGTGACGGTTTACCTTTATCAATTTCTGGTTCACTGTTTCTAAAGTTATTTGCTTTGTCGATGCGGAAACTTTATGCAAGGCAAAACAAGTCTGTGGTGTCATTCTCCCCTGTTGAGGATCGACATCAAAACGTCCTTTTACTTCATGTCATGATTGAGTGGAAATTTGTTCAGTTGACATCACGTACATCGTATGCACGCCGTGTATCACCGAAGATGAATTATCTAATGGACTAGGAGGGCAAGTATATATACCCCGTGTCAGTTTTACAATTAAGTTCACAATTTTAGATACAATTTCAAGGCTAGAGAATCAATTGAGGAACTCTAATTTTTAGGTGAAACACGGTATTCATGCAAATTGCAGTCGTTGGTGAATTATGATATTGGTCTAGCTAGCAAAACCTATCCAAGAACAAAAAACGACAGAACCAACTTATACACAGGTTGCAAAAGACCTTCTAGCAATATGATCCCGACTATATAAGAAGAAAATTTGCAGTTGTTTATCTTCACAATGATCATTGTTCATTATGGAACGATCATGTATAGCATGTACATGCATTTTAAGACGCGTAATCTTTTAATAGGAGCAGTCATGCATTGCAACACTAATGCACGTTATTTATCACACACAAACACACACACAGATATATATATATAGAGAGAGAGAGAGAGAGAGATTAAGAAATGTGCTACACGATTGTTTTAGAGGAAAATCTTCACTGCATCCTGAAGATTTGATATGATCTAGTCTCTCACAATACTTATATTATGCATCTAAAAGAGGTCAACATCTAAACCCAAGGACGTATACCTGACATAAAGATGAACAATTTTAGCTAGTTTGCTGTCGAAGAAAAATTACATGCTAAGCTCTCTCAATCTTTGATATATATTGAGTGAGTTATGATTGTTTGAGACTGATGCAAAGAAAGAGAAGTCCTTGATGCAGCGAAAACATGTTTTCCACCATCTACCTAGGTTGAAAGGCACCAGGTGCTAGATAGAGAGAGGAAAGGAAATATTGCAACCGATGACTGGTGACTAATCTTAGCTAAAACTGTAGTTCTAGAATATGCAAGTGTGAATGAAAGAGCATAACAATGATGGTGGTGCTATACATGTTGAAAGGTACTAAGGAGCTGGCATTTCTTTTTCATTCAGTCTTATTTCTGATTTGATCAATTTATAAGAACTAGGATTACTTTTTCTCAGAAATAGATTTGAAAGAAAGGAAAATAAGATCTCTTCTAATTGTTTCTGCTCTCCAGGCATCTTGTCTTGAAATGTATAGTGACTATCAAAGAGTTTAGAATGATGTTATCTTCAAAACCTAAAAATAAAGACACTGAGCAGTGATCAAGAAAAATAAAATAAAAAAAAAAACTAACTATGATATCAAAATATATCCATTCTCGGACGTGCAAGGGTGCAAATTAGTCATTATAACCAATTTGAGCAGTGATCAAGAAAAATTAAAAAAAAAACACTAATGTTTCACGCAATTCTACAAAGAAAAAAACCAACTAAACACGTGGTTTCAAACGGAAAACAAAAGCTTAAACTATAATCAGAACTTTCCCTTCAGTTTTCAGGAACAAGTTCAAAAAGGAGCTACTGAAACTAAAGGAGAAAGGAGCAAAAGTAGGAAATATGATTATATATAATCTAAAAGCAGTAAGTACCATTGAATCAGGATTAATTCCGAATTGAACTCATGATTATCAACATCATCAGAAGAAGAACTTTCTTGTTCCCACAGCAACCGATGATTTCGGAGGCCCATGTCCAAGCCTAAGCTCAAGGTCCAACTCTGCACCGAACGATTCTTGCCGGCATATAAACTCTTCTTGCCAGCTTGCAGAATTAGCTTGAATAATCGGATTCGAATACTCAGCAACCGTTGATGCTGTTTCAACAAACAATGGGAGCTGTTTTAGCTCTGCCATGTGGCCTTGGCAAGACAAATCTTCTTGATGATGATAATCGGATGAAAAAGTAGATGGCTGCCACTCGGGATTGCTGCTTTGTACTAGTACTTGGCTAGACGACGTGAATTCCAATCGCTTGCCTGTATTATTTCTAGCAGCAGTGATTGAAGGAGTCAACGGATTGATATTGGTCATTCCTTGGGCATTAATCAGCCTGTGATTCTCTTTTGAAGTTCGTTTAAATTTAGCCTTATCCTTCCTGTGGATGTTCATGTGGCCTCCTAGTGCCTGGGCGTTTGAGAAACCTTTCTTGCAAAAAGTGCACTCGTATAACCTAGCTTGTAGGGTTGGACTCCTAGCTTGCTGCTCTTCTGAATTATTGCCTCTCACTCCGGCCTGCTCCTGCTGACTGGGGAGTTCTGATGTGGGATGCTGATTAATTTCCATTCCTGTATTCAGAAAAGAGAGATGGAGATAGCTTCTGATCAGCTGATGAATGATGGTGAAAGAATGAGACGATTTTATTTTTTTCTTTAGGAGAAGAACGAATGGATGAATGAAGGAATGAAAGGCTTACTCTTTCTAGAGTCTCTTTCTGAACCATCACTTACTTCTATAATCGATAAATAAATACTTTTTGTATTGTGGGCTATGGTGCAAAACTACTACACAAACCCTAGAATTTTGGCTGCAACATGAAGTGGTCAAGAAGAATTCAGTTGATATTTGGCTGGCTCCAAGTGATGGACAGAATCTACTATTAATTTTTAATTTAGATATCATAGTCTAGACGTGGAATAAAAGTTAGTATACAAAGTAGTATTATTGAGTGAAAAATGAAATATATTTCCCCTTCTATATCTTTGATTAGAATGAAATGATTAATTGTATTCTTATCTTGTTATAATTAAGTATGGTTAAGCAATTTCTAATTACTTCCATCTATCATGGTAAATGTCTTAATTCGACTCTCATTCATCTCTTTTTAAGTCTTCTAATGCGTCCAAAAAGCATTTTAGATGCAAGATAGAGTTGTTTACTCATTATCCAAAATTTTGGATTGTGCATTATTTCATGAAAACTTTATGTGCCGTATTTTCAGATGGCATCACATACACATATACATATAGATGCCTTTTCTTAAGGAATAAAAGAATTTATTTGTTATTTGAGGTTACCCTTGTTTTCTTTTTGGTTAGAAGCTTCACTTAAATTACTTGGTTAAGGCAGTTATGCGTTGGAGATTAAGGAGATAAGAAATTAATAAACTGCAAAGGATTACATAATTTGACTAGTTAGAGTATATAAAATAATGTGATTGTGACAAGAATTGTTTATGCAAGTGGAAATATCAAGGATGACATAATTACAAACAAAATTCTTTCAACTTGAATTTCTTGATTATGGTTTCAAAGATTTTTTTTTTTTTTAACAAAAGGCTGTTTCATCCATGGCTCCCCAAGTGGTCGAGAAGCAAGTATTGTCCAAATGCCATTATCAGCCCTCTAAACGTTGTGTTTGTCATTTTGGTCTTGGCCGTCCGTTATCTGGAGCGTAGTTGGCCCATAGATAGACTCAGTTTGTAGACATCTAACTTCCAGATGGACAAGGCTAGTGGACAGCCTAACATAAGTTTTTAAGAGAATAATTAGCATGTCTTGTGGATACCAATTCTGAAGTCAGTCATTTAGATAATGCACACAGAATTTGCAGCTGGCGCCCCAAAGCTTTCCTTCTATACGCCACTGCAGCTGCTGAGAAAATGCCAGATGGAAGCTCAACGGATGTGATCAGAAAGTGTCCTCCTCTCAGGCTTTGTCTAATGAACATGCCCTGTTCAATATAGCTTATTATTTTTAATAGAACTCGCAAGATTAACTTATATAATAGTCTAAAAAAATTTCATTGGAGCAAAGTTTTCAACTCAATGCTATGCTAGCTAACACAATTTTTGAACATATGTAACCCTTTCATGCCGAGCTGCTGCACTAACAGCTAGGTAATCACAGAGTTAGCAAAGGAGGTTTTGTAGTAGTACAAGTAGGTGCCATAAGGTACAATTTTATTCGGTGTGTGCAATATAAAAATCCAAGTTTTAGTCTCTTATTAATAACTTAGGCATCAATCATTTTCCCATGTGGACGCTATCGAACTGCTAATATTCAGAAACTTATTTGACGTTGCATGGCTTATTATCTTACATAGAAGGGGCACGCGTTTTATGAAAAGTCCTTGTGCATGCAAGTCGTAATTGGACTTATAAATAGGACGCATGATAATGACCACGATGATGAACCCAAGTAAAAAGATTTAAAACTTTATTACTCCACTTCGAAATTCTATCAAAGCCAATTTCCCATCCCTCATTATAAAAGTGTAGAATTTATCAAAAAAATATTAAAAAAAAATAGGCTTGCCCACACTCTTTTTTCTTTTTTTTTTTCCTATTTAAATAATGCTACAAGAAAATTGGAATTGTAGCCAACTGGGCCATTCGAAAATGATAAGAACAAGGACCAGTTTCTAAGTCATCGGATTCCCCTTTGTTCCCAAAGGGAGCCGTGATCAGAAAACTCGAGGCTGACCTTAATAATGTACTTATATGCTAAATTCAAAGTAAGGTTCTTTCAGATATATAGGCTGCGTCTAGATAGATATTTTTTAGAGTATTTTAAAAAAAATATTATTTTAATTGTTTTAAAGATTTTTCTTGATAAATGTGTATGTGAGATAAAAAAGTGATTAAAAAATATGTTTAAATTTTTTAAAAAACACGTTTTTAAAAATCAATATCAACAAACAAAGCCATAGGTCTTTTGGTTGAGGCATGCACTTCGTTCACCACAGAATCAGCCCTAAGCAGAGTTCCTAGAGTTTTAGAACGTATGAAATTCCTTCCCTTTCAATCTGATCAGGCAAGAAATTGACAAATCAGTGATTCTTGTATTAATCTATTCTTTTTTTGCTTTAAATAAGTATACGGCTTACTTCATTCTGGTTCTCTAATCATGTTTAACTTTGTTTGGACATTTATAATTAACATTTTTCTCCACTCTTTTTTGGTAAGAACGTAGGTAGCTGAGGTCTGATGCAGCACCTTTATTTATCATGAAGGAAAAGTGCTTGAACATTTAAGTCTAACCTACCATATATAATTGACTTAGCAAACATGATTGATTTGGCTAGCGGATAGAAAAGACTGAACTTTTGTAAATTATAATACTGAGCTTTACTATGCAAATATTATTTCTGATAGTGCATTGCTAGTCTTGTTTTACTAACAAATTACCTATTTTAATACATTTTGGTACTTTAGTTTGATCTTCTGTAATCACCATATTTACGTAGAGTGGCAACATTTTAATTCTATTGATGATCTGTTCGTCGTAATACATTGCCTCAACCTGAATAACCGAGATTCACTAGCAAAAGACAAAAATAACTTTCCTTCAAAAGACAAAAATAACTTTCCTTCAACTGACATTTCATCATCCGCTGTGCTAAAGTGTGAAGAGTAACAGTGATACATGGTCCAACAAAAAAGGTATTTGTTCCTCATTGTAGCATGGTACTCGTATTCCATCTATACTCATTCCCGCTTCCATCTACTCTCCTCTCATTATGGAAAAAAAATTAAGAAATATATGAGTGAAACATGCAAATGCAAGCTATCTTTTTTTTCAAAAACGAAAATAACAACTTAACGAATTTCATTTTCTAGCATAGTAATAGTCATCACACTTCATTTATTAACATAGTTATATTGTAGTTAGTTGTGCTGACTTTGGAGAGTGACCTATGATCAAAGTATCAGAAAACAATTCCATCTACCGTAGCCACATTATACTCCAATTAAAAATTAATCCAAGTTTGCATATCACTTATGGATTCCTGATCTTGATCAGCTCAAGTAGCTAACTAGAAATGACAAATAGTTGTCATATTCATATTAAGTTTTATATTTCAATCTGAGTCTGTCCCAACGAACTGTTGGAATCTGTCATACTCGAATAGGTGAAGAAGAATGGTAATTGAAATGTGTGTGATGCTTTGAAATGTGTAAAATATGTCAAAAATTGAAGTTCATAAAATATTCATTTGTTTCTTCCCACTCTAAAAGATTATTCTTAAATTGTCTACATACATTTTCTTCATTTTCTTGAAAGTTACCGTCTAGTCATTATTTTGTTTGTTGCTTTCCATTGTTTTGCTAAGTTTCACCCGGAAAGTTCAGATAGTTTTCAAGGTCCTTTTGTCCCTACCTAACATTTTCTTTTCTGGTCAAGAAAGTTGATATACCTCTAAAAAGAACAAACTATATACTTTCACTGTACAAGTTGGTTACGCAGCCCAACAAATAATAACAAAATTATTTGCCCAGGTTATGTTACCGCTTTAATACAAATTAAATCACGTTAAAATGTATAACCTTATTCCTTAATCTAGACATTACACTTGTACTTCGACATACGTCTACCACAAGTATGCTATTATCTACGCATTATTTTATGGTATCAAATTAGCCATTGATTGGTTTCGGACATAATTTAGAAATAATTTGACTCGAAAACATAGAATGATCCTCAAACATCTTGTCCTTTTCACGCTGAAAGATTTCTTCCTAGAATTTTATGGCGTTTACCACTTTTAAAAATGAAATTTGCCTTTCTTTAAGATACTTGTTTTGGCGTTTCAGCGTGGTCTATTGCAAGGATGCGTGTACTGTAACACCTGACAAAAACATAATTAGTAACGAACAAAGCTATCATTGTCAAACTTGTGCCCAACTATTGATAAAACTAGATATATATTCTCCTTTCAAATTTACTGCTTTACTCGAAAAATCTGTGCAGTCTGCAGCATTTTTTGAGAGGTTTCCAGTACCTAGGAATGAAAATGATAGAATGTAGTATCTGAATTTACTTAAAGAAATTATACTTACGAGAGAACCTAGTTTTATGGTAACAGAAAAACCAAAAAAGAAGTTGTGGAAACTGGATACGTGTTTGACATTCTTTTGTTTACGAAATTTATGTGTTTGACATTCTTTTGTTTACGAAATTTATGTTATCTGTATATCATTTAGGAAAATAGCATTGCCAAAAACTGTAACTAGATTATTAGTTACAGACACATCTTGACCGTATAACAGTCATTGTCAATTACAAACTCTTATCTTTATCTGACCTGTAACCTGTATTACTGGTTTATTATTACATAAGTATAATTTAGTTTTTTTTTTTGTTGTTGCATCCTAGGGAAAAAATTTTTGCTAACATTTTCATTACTAGATTTTATATTTACTTTTGAATTGGGGTTTAGGAGTTAGGATTTAGGGTTCAAGATTCAGGGTGTAGGGTTTATGATTTTAGAATTTAGGATTTTAATTAAATTAAGAAAATAATAGTAATTATGGTTTTTATTTGTTAAAGAAAATTACGATTAACTTTTTATATCTTAATAACAATTTAGAATTTTTATTTTTAGTAAGTTAGGATGATGTGAGACTCTTTAAAAATTAAGTTAGATTAGTATTAATTTAAAAGAATATTTTTTTAGTAAGATGAGATAATATAGAACTCTTTTAAAATTATGTTAAGTTAATATTAACCGGTAATAACAAGTTACGTTAAATGTCTGTAACATTAAATATCACAGTGTCTTTGATGTTACTATTGTTCTATCATTTTATGGGCAGAATTATGCCTTGAAAGAGCAGGACTTTTATGGATTTATACTTGAGGGACTACTTTATATTATTTTTATAATTTTAGAGGGACAAGTACTAACTTTAGAGAAAGTTACAATTTTCAAAATCTACTTTTTTTTTTTTGGGGTAAATTACTAATAATCCACCTATATATTGACTTTGACTACATAATCCCATATACTTTTAATATGATCACATAACCCCCCGTGGTTTTATAGATGTAGAAATTGGATGAAATATTACTAGACATGCATGACCCATTCACCGTCACGGAATATTCCGCATCGATAGAATGAAATTTGAAATAATTCTAGAATATTCCGTGACAAAGTATTGATTCGGTCCATTTTTCATATTTCATAAAACTACAGAGGTTATATCATCATATTGACTTGGGTTTAACAAAACCAGAACATTAAACGAGAGTAACACCTAACCAAGACAGAGACTTGGGTTTAATAAAAGAGGAAAGGAAAGAAGAACAAAACTCCGTGGTTTTGACATCTACAAATAGGGGTAAGTGAATTTAGTTTAAGTTCATGATTTAAACTTTGATTTCAGAAATTTTTTTTTTTAATCTCTTGAAGTATAGGTGAATCCATGAGGTCTATAGTCCGTTTCAACTAGAATTATGTTCGTATAATTGGTCATTGCTATTGAATGGTAAATCACTCATATTTGGACCATTAATCTCAGACGCATCACATGGGAATTTCGTAGTCAATTTTCGTTGGATTTTCACTGCCTTTCTAGTGATTCCATGTTGACAAGCTTTGAACCTTGGATAATTTACAATATCAATGGTGCACTATGAAGTAATAATGATGGTTTTGGTTTATAGCCTTCTGATGATCTTTCGGGTCAATCTTAAAGTAGTTAAAATATTGCAAGCCGATGGACTTCTGAAGAGTACTTCAATTGGTCTTGATATAATTATAAATTCCTAGGGTAAAATATACATTATTTCATTTGACTAGGACCTGCGATTAATCAATTTAATGGCGGATCAACCGTTGAGCAATCAAATCACTTCCACATGCATTTCTGTGAGTTGTTGGAAGTGCAAGTTGAATTACCTACCCAATAAAGCATGTTATATGACTGAAAAGCCTTTCGGTTTAGTTGTGCGTTTTGGAGTCTCAGTTGAACAAAGTTGCCATTTGTAAATTTTAAGAGCTGTGTCTACTTTATTTATGGTGGTTAGCATGTCAAATCATAAGTATGAATTTCAATAGGTGAAAATATGTGTCTGAAGTTGGTCATTTTGTGGGTCGAAATATGGAGCGAATCAAATTTTTGCAGCCATGAACGTTGTTAGGCTTTTAGGACCTGTTGTGCTCTCAATAAAGTAAGAAAAAACACGAATTAACAAATTGCTGTGGCTTTCCTCGGTTACAAATTGGTGGGCATGGATTCAATTGAAAAATTGAGAGTTTTGTTTCTTATATGAGCAATCTGCCGTAGCTAACTACTTATTCCAATTCAGATTGATGATCCTCAGTTTTGAACTTGTAAGAATTGATTTTGGGTGGAGATAATAATCAAAATAGTGTTCAATAATTCATCTTTTATTGTCTTCTAAAAAATTAATAATGGATACTATTAAGTATTAAACTAAGGATTACCGCTCGAACCTATACTGAATTGGGGTCTTTAAACGAAACATTGATTAGGGAAGACAGACTTCTTGGATTCAATTAGGAGATTAACTAACATAGACTGGGTATAATGGAAAAAATCAATATTGTCTTATATATAGGTTTATAATCTGCAGTCCGGATATTGAGAGCTTTTGGTTGTCATCATCTTAAGTGAGAGGTAAGTGATCTATACTTTCCTTCTAGTATTATTTTTTAAATGTTATTTTCTTAATTTTTATTTTATACGTGGATAATTTTCGTGCAAGTATGTTTTATTGCAAATAATTGTCTTAAGCTAATTTGGGTAAAGATATAAAATTTGGACCATGTGAATATAATTTATGTTATGAATTTATTTGACGAGTTGTTAAAGAATTATTATTATTGTTTTATTTTTTAAGGTCCTGATTTTTATGAATTTGTATGTATAGTAGTCATGAATTAAATGCTCAAATTGATCATGCATGAATCGGAGAACTATAGTTCCACGATCATGAACACCAACAAGAACAAGAACATGAATATGAATCGACAAGGTAAGTCTAGGCCAGACTCCTTGATAGCCTACCTAGTGGGGTAATGCACTAGGCTGAGTACTCAGTGCCGATGAAAGTATGAATCAATTTATGAGCTCAAATGATAAGAAAAGATGCACGATATATGATGTTTTAAGTTTTTCCATGATATGTAAGATTTGTCCAAAATTTATTTTGTTTAACATACAATCATAATTTTTCTTGAGATAAAAGGAATAAAGTTCTTGACTAAATCCAAGAAAATGACTCTTGAAAATTGTATATATATAGTTATGTACTTTACATGGTCTAGATAGAGGGAAGCTAGATTGCTTACTGAGCATAGTTCGCTCACACCATGTTAACTTTATTTTTTACAGAGAACGACGAATATGAGTCAGTTTATGAGGTGGTAGATGATGAATGGAATTGATGAATCTATCAACTTAGTTAGGATTAGACCTAGTTTTTGCTTAGAAGGCAATTAGTTATGAATTTCTTGAAATTTTAGTTTGGGCTTGTACAGTTCAATGACTTTAATATTCTGGTTTGGGTATTTTTCTTTTAGTTGTATTACTTTGACAATGCTAAATTTTCAAGATTCTAGGGTTTAAGAATTTGTTTTACTTTTAATTGTATGTTAAGATTTACGATACGATGTATGATCCCTTGTACTACTTAAGTCGTCAGCTTGAGAGTACGGCGAATGTGACGCCCTTAACAAACGGGTCACGGGCCGTGACAAAATGTAACTGAGTACGTAAATGGATTGCTACGACGGGATTCAATTTGTGGAATTAGAGGGGTTAGAGTGATTATGTGATCTTGAATACTAACCCTTTCTTGATTGCAGAATTGGTATGAAGTATGGTAGGGACTCCAACTTATTTGATAGATATCATATTTTGCAAAATGTAATCATTTTCACTTATCTTTCTCTTTCCCAAACATCCATCTCGGCATAACTTTACTCTATTTTCTGCTTCTCTTACCTTACTATACTATTACTGCTGGATTGCCTAACAGTTGTTAAATTGCTAATCATATTGCAGCTTTATAGAACATTTAGTATGATGGGTACGTAATGATCAGTCAAATTCCTACAGCAGTCATATAGTTAGACAATATCTCGTTTCATCCTACGATTTACATCATCCAATCTTTCTCCTGCTGCTGACAATTAAACTCTAGAAATCGATAATTTTTCGAATTTTCTTTTAACAAAGAATGTAGATGATTTGAGTTGCTTCCGTGCCCTCTCAAACAAGCTATTCATTTGACTTCTGATTCAAATGAAGAAAATATGACCCTTACCAATACTTTCAAGTGCTTCAGTTAATTATCTCATCTAAGTTTCCTAGTCACGGGATAGATTTAAAGGTTTACGCGTTTGACTTTTAGTATCCACGTTTTTATCCTTAAATTGTGTCTACGGTCATTATAAATAGCCTCTGATGTTTTCAATTTGCATCATTAAAAGACTTAAAACATTTTACCTCATTGCTTGTGCGGTTATCGAGTCTTCTAATCTGGAACAGTAGAAAGACAATGTTGGTACCAACATCCCAAACAATGTTACAACGAATTTGAATCAGGTTTAGCCCATCCCCTTCTGAAAGCATCAGAATCAGGAAGTGTTTACATTTGTGTCATGGAAGTTCACCTCTGTTCAAGCAGCAATCAAAGGTATTCTTTTTGGAAAGGAGATCTCTATACTTTTCCGTGCTGATCTTAAAATGATGGAAAGGTACAATATGAGTTGTTGATTGTTTTGTTTGTAACTTGCAAGGAGCAATTAATCGATTAGGCGGGAATACATTTGAGTGGCTTTGACATTGAAATGCTGATTAATGAAGCGGACATGAGATCGATAGACATCAGATTCTTGCGTAGTAGACAGGTAGACTGACAAATGGCCATAGGTTGAAGGCAACACTTGTTATCAACGTTAGGATAATTATTCAGTGACACTCGGTTACTAAAACTTTCCATAACAAAATGTAATTTCTTGTAAAGAAATAGTAAATTTTAACCAAATTTATCATTTTTCTTTAACAATTTTATTATTTTGTATAATTCTCCATTGCATTTTCCATTAGTGTTGCTTGATGGATTGCTTCGAGCAACGGCAGAAGAGGCCCCACAATTTGGTATCAAATTGGCCAAATTGGATTAGGTCAGATTTCTTGGCTCAATAACGAAATTGGTTTGAAATTTGTGTTATAACTCGTTTGCAAGTCCAGCAAAACTTTTGTAAAGGAAAAAAAATTTCGAATGTAGTTGCCAAAAAATAAAAAGAGACAGACAAGCAATTGGATGAGACTGGGCATAACCAGAGTGAAAAAGCAAGAACCTTAGAATATTAGTCATTAAAGTTACCTAGCTCCAAATGCCAGTGCTCACTTCTCGTATAGTATCATAGTATGCATCATCGTTTTGACGGCCGTTGGGAGAAAAATATTAAATGTAATACGTACATTTTCATATGGTACATTAGAATTAATAATTTACCATTATATGACAATGATTTGTCAAATTATTTATTTTTTTTAGTAATGTGTAATTAATTCTAACGCACTAATGTACCTAATACTTACTCCCAAGTTGGACAGTTTGTTGTTGTCATTTTGTTCTACTTTATCATTCTCTTGGGTGAAAGTGGTAGATGGATACATGTAAGAAAAAGACTAGTGTCTTGTGAAAAATACTTATGTGAATCGAGTTTATTGGTGAGACCATAGATCTTGTAATCCACATTCAACTGCATTAGTCACTTGTGGAGCTTCCTGTGGGTTCCCTATGGGTCCTTGTGGGTCTTTTGACACTTGTAACTGATATGGTTAAATGCGGATCACAGAATCTACGACTCTACTCGTAAACTCAATCTACATAAATATTTTTCGTGTCTTGTGATTTTGTCCTTGATAGAGACTAATATAAAAAAATCTTCTGGGGCTTAACAAACAAAATTTGTAGAAACAAAGCAATATACTATAGCTCTCAATCTTGCAATTTTAATATGACGATGGATTGTATCTAAGCCGTGAACTTATTTATTGAAGGTGGGCTCACAAGAATGCCAAATATAGAAGTGGCTGCAATCCCAAGTATAACTTAAAACTGGTCGGAACGGGTCAAACTACTCGATTAAGTAAAGGGCGTGGGTTTATTCATTATATTAATTTGATTTGAGATCGATCATTACTCTTTTCTTTTGCTTCTATGCTACCGGCGAACCCATCTATCAATTTTTTTTACCCACATCTTAGATCTTGTTTTGGACAACTATCTCTAATGTCTAACACAATAATTCTGATGTTGGAACACAATTTTTGCTGATATACATTAAGAATAAGGGAAAGGCTTTATCAAATTACCTGAGAGAGATTCTTATAAAAGAAGAAAAGTATTTATGGTTATGAGTCTCATGACCAACCTCGTTAAAGGTTCATGTAGTTTCCCTTGAATTAGGGTTCAAATGTCAAATGTAAACTGTTATCAATAGTTTTTTTTTTTTATTTGTTCTTAGTAGTTTTTTTTATTTAATTTTGTATTCTGATTTTTAAAATCTATTTTGTAATGTTATTAACTGCATTTTTAACTATGTTTTTAAATTTTTTAAACTAAAATCATGTGCAATTAATATTTAATTTTTTTAAAATTAATTTTTATAAAAATTAAAAATTATTAAAAACAAGTCCTTAATCAAATACCTATCTATATCCTTTGAAAGAAATGTGTAAACTCAATAAGGAATAGTTTGACAATTTAAAATTTATGAATCAAATGTGATAGCAATTTAATTCAAAGTAATGCGTGATTATTTCAACTTTGAAAAATTCTTCATTAGAATTTAACGCCAGAATCTATTCTGATAAAGTCATTAAATTCCCAACCTTCTCAAGTCGCTTTCCTAAGTTCATTATTCCCAAGCTTCTCCAGTCACTTTCAATTCTGTGTTCATCTTTCTATATAAAAATCAAAATCAAAATCAAAATCAAAAGGTATTGGAAGAAAAAAAAAAAAAAAACTAAAACTTAGCCTAGCCTAGCCTACCGTAGCCTATTCAGTTGAGACGTGGCAATATCAGGCTAAAAGAGTTATCTTTAACTTGGTAACTAGTCCAGTTAGGGCCCTATGGCCGTATGGGTCACGAGTTAAGAAGCATCGCGCATGCGTGCAGCCACCAGAAACGATGATCAAGAATCACAGATCAAACCACGTACGCAGCCTAATCCCGCAAACCTACGTATACTATAATCTTCTATTCCTTTTTTAGTAGTTAACAGTATTTTGTTCTAGTATTAACCTATTCTAAGATTTATTAGACCCTCCAAAGTCGACAGGAACTGAACTATTATTGAATCAAACGGATGTATTCTATCATATTCTATAAGAACTGAACTATTTTTAAATCCAACGGATATATTATATCCTCATTTGAATCTTTGACGGAAAGAAGGATTTGAACTCGTAATACTCCACTCTACTTAACCTTTACACTATGTTTGAGAGGAAGGAAATGGAGGGAAAAAAAAAAAAAGAAAAGAAAAGATTTTAAGGTATTCTTTTGTTTGAGAATAAGAAAGAAAAAGAAGGAAAAATTTACTTAACCATTTTATTTTGTTTATGAAGAAAAAAAGGAAAAAAAATAAAGAAAATAAAAGAAAAGGTTAAATTTTTTTTGTCAAAAAATTTTCCTTCCAAAATTAGAAAAAAAATAAAAAAAAATTACTTTTCCTTCTTTTCTTTTCTCTTCTTTACTTTTCGATCCCAACTCCCAAACTAAGCCGGCTTAGTTTGGGAGTTGGGATAGAAAAGTAAAGAAGAGAAAAGAAAGTGAGGGAAAAGAAAAGAAGGGAAAGTAACTTTCCTTTTTTTTCTTACATTTTCCTCCCAAATTTGGAAGGAAAATTTTTTGACCAAAACAAGCCAACTTTTCCTTCCATTTCTTTTCTTTTCTTTTCATTTCCTTCCTTCCAAATAAAGGAAAATGATTAAGTAAATTTTATTTTCTTTTCTTTCCTTACTTCCAAACAAAATAACACCTTAAAATTTTTTCTTTTCTTTTCTTTTTTTCTCCATTTCCTTCCTCCCAAACATAGTGTTAGAGTCCTGGTACTATGATCTTCTTTTCACGATGGCAGAAAAGCACCCACTTCTGTAGTCACTGATCATCATGCTACGTGGTATGCCTCTTTCAAAATCTACATTGACAACGCCACTTTTTTCACAGTATTCAAAAAGTTAAAAAGTTCAGACAAAATCCTGAATCAATGACAGATTGTCTGGGTCTCATGTCACCAACGTACTTTACTCCCATCATCTTACTTCAACCGCACGTACACGCGTCCTCTACTTACAATCTCAAGCTTTGAAAATAAACAAATCGTACGGCGCTGGTTCTACTACGAGACTATACCAAGAGTAGTATCTTACGAATTTTTCTTAAATAGATATAGATCCGTTTTATGTGAATTTAACGGTTCAAATATAAACCATCAAATATCAGAACTAAATCAGCATCATATTTTAATAACTCACATCTAGAACGTTGAATTCACGTAAATTAAGTCCATAATAAAATCTCTCATATTTTACCTAAGAAATTCGGCACAGCGGTGCATCAAGTGTAATATTTTATTTTTATTTGCTGGCTGAGGTTTTGGTAACAATTGATTTGTTTAGCATTATATTTAAAAAATATATATGTTTAAAGCATTATAACTAGAATCTTTTCTGAGTTGGAAGCGGATGAAGTAATTTTATACGATGATAAATGTACAAAAAGCTTAGTGCGATCAACAAAAATTTTAACTTCCTTCATCATCATCCGTTGCGGAACTTGATCTTTGTGGACTTCTTTGATGTAACATGCGGGATTTCATTTTCTACAGAACTCGAGTGTTGTGGACTTTTAGTGAAGCGAGTGGCAAGAAAATGGAAACTTACAAAAAAAGACGCCACTTTTTCTTTTTCCTGAAAAGACACGCACTAACAGGATTTTACAGTTTTTCTTTTTAACTTTTTGATCTGATTTTATGATTCTATTTGTGAAAAAAAATTAAGAATATTACCTTTAGAGCATGAAATTCTTATATCGATTCAATTCATAACTTCACATATAAATATAAACTTAGAGGGTCTTTAGTTTAGGAAAATAAGGGTGAATGGATATTAATATTAATGAAAATTCATTATGGATGTTTAAAAAATAGTTATTACTACCATAAATAAAAGTAATTATCAAATTTATTCAGAATACTATTTTATCAAATTTATTAATTCTTTTTTTAAAAAATAATGTCCATTACATTATTAAACAGAACATGTTAGAGAAAATCGTCAAAGTTCATGCTCATAATAAAATTAATAATAATTATAACGATAATAATTAAAAAATTTAAACTAAACGCCTCAGTCGAATAAATAAAAATTACAACGTCACTTTTTTATGCCATCATTTGTGATCTTCGTTACACTAAACAAGTGAAGCAGTGAACTTTTTCATTTGGGACAACGTGAACAGCGATGATATGGGTCACGTGGCAAGAATGTGATGGGGTGTCCATATCAATTGGGAGAGAATACAATTGCTTGCCAGCCAGAATTTACAGGTGTTGAGTATCCCATGGTTTCAGCAACTCATCCTCTTGGATGACATAATGCACGGGTGTGTCGGTTGATTGTGCGTTTTTTTTTTTTTTTTCATGACAATTGGAGGCAGATAAAAAAAAAAATCACTTACTTAACCTCAATGAAAATCTCAATGAAACCTCAATGAAAATCTCAATGAAAAGAGGATTGTGCGTTTTTGTATATCCCCCGGTTTGATGGAGTTTAAATTTTATGTCCAATTCTTTTTAGGAATAATTTCACATTCTTCTCCTAAGGTTTAAAGTAATGACAAACAGCTCCTCTTTAGTTTAAAAAATTACATTTACATTCCTTGTGTATTGAAACTGAGCCGTCCTTAAGGGAATCGAGTACACAAACCCCTTCTGTGGATCCAACGGCCACCAAGGCTATTTGGCCCACCCGAGAAAATTTTAATAATAACCATAGCACCTTTCACATAAACCTCAAAATAGACATTGAAAAAAATAATAAGGAAAAAAATAAATAAAAGGGACAGGAATTTGGGTTTTTTTTACTAGTTTCTCAAATTTTTGTATCCTTTCCCCTCTAACAGTCCCAATTGCAGCTTCTCCCCTTAACACCGCCCCTACCAAAAGCGCCAAGCCAATCATCTCTTTCAAAACTCAGCCCCCAATCATCCCATCACCACCAATATTATTGCCTCTATTTGAAAATCTAGCACCCCACAAAAGGAAATAGCTTCCCTAACCCAAATGCCTCTGTTATCTTCCCCTTTTACTTTCTCCTCCCAATAGCCCCACAACCCACAAGCATTTCTACAAATAACAACTTCTCTCTTTGAATTCAATTTGTAATTGCCGATGTAATTGTTTCAAGTTTGAAGACTAGTGAATTGCTTGTTTGTTATCTCGTGCTTGTTAGTTGTACTGATATTTGTGATTCCTTGTTTGTACTAATGATTGTAATCGCTTAAAATCTATAATGGTGCTGCGATAGAGAGAACAAAAATTATTTAATCAATGAAATAGAGTGGGCAAGGTGACATTTATGTTTTGGACGTTAGCTATTAGGCTAGGTGAGGAAGGAAACATGGCTTCTGGGGCTATTTGTTGTGGTGGCAGTGGTAGTGATAGTGGTAGTGGTAATGATTCGCGGATAAACACGGTCCTTTGAAGTTTTAAGCGGAGTTGGGAGGTTTTGGGTAGATTAGGATTGGTTAGGGCGGAAGATGAAATTTTTTTTATCTATTTTATAACTATTAAAGGGTGTTTTTAGATATTCTTGTAAACATTTTGCTGATGTCATCTTTTTGAGCATTTTTTTTTTGTTGAAAAATAGAGATGCAAGTGTTATTTTTTAAACTAGAGAGGAGCTACTTGCAATTACGTTAAATATTAGGGGAAGAATGTGAAATTATCCCTTTTTATGAATATAATTAACGTAAAATTATATCCTACCAATATGATATACGTAATTTGATAATGTTACCATGTAGTTTAAGCATTATAGACCCAAAAATAAATAAATAAATAAAATTGAATCAGGTTTGACAGTTTCCTTGATCGAGGGAATTCATTTACTCGTCGTTCCACTACTTTTTTGTGTTTCTGCTTTCACGTGTTGTGTTTCTCTAAATTCACGCATTCAAATGCTAATCTTTAGAGTCTTTAATACATGGGCTCTTAGGTGCAAAATGAGAGAATTTCTTCTTGTCCAAGCGCTATGCGAGACAAGACCGCACAAACAGAACATGAGACACCTAAAAAAGAGTGAATTAATGCATTTCGACGTGATAGAAGCATTTCTTATCAATTTGACTAATCTCAGTTACATTAGTATCCAAATTCTCCTACTAATTGACTCAAAATTTGATAGAGCTGATTATTTTACTTGTATCAATTTTTGTTAGTATTATCTTTAACGTCACATGTTTCTTTTTTCTTACTTCTCCATAAAATTAAAATATTGAAATCAACTTGTGAATTTCCGTACAAGCACGAAAGAGACTTTTTTTTTTTTTTTGAGGAAAAACAGACACATAATTAAACGTTGATTTCATATCTTAACGAAAATAAAACAAAGAGCTGAACAATTTGACAAGAGTCTCCCTCTTTACATCCAAAGAATGCGACTTTTCACCTCTTCCCTAATTTAGTCAAATGAAACAAAATTGAATTACATTTGTGTGTTGAGTCAGCCAGTTTGTTTAATGAGGATTTTTTTTTTTTTGGGTGAAAATGTTTAATGAGGATTTGAAAGGGGTCTGTTTTCCTTGGATTCTAACTATATCTAAGTTTGCTATTTAATGAATCACTGCATTCTTTTTGTACCACAAAAGAATGATATTTCAAGTAGCGTACAAGCTCATTGGCTAATCAATTCTCTTGAAAAATAAAAAGAAAATTTATGACGTTAGTTTTTAATAGATTATGGTTTTAAATGTTTATAACATTCTAATGTGTGAAAATCTTGATGTAGATGGTGAGAACAACTTTAGAAATCCATCATTCTCCGCCTTGTACAAACAAATTTATCACAAAACGTTAAAAATAGCTAAGTTGCTAATGAAAATCATTCTACTTGTAAATTTTGTAGTTTAACATAGTCGTATATATATATATATACTCTAATGATCTAACGAGGGACCGAATGGAATTTTCCGTTGCGGACCAAATAAAGAATAAAATGGATGCATATCTATACGTTCTAAAAATAACATAAACCGAATTAACGAAAGGAGATTATATATATTCCCGCACCTCTTCTCAAACAAATAATTGAGAAACAACTAAATCAAAACACACACCAAAAAACGTTTATCGCGGACCGAAACTGCTGAAACGTGTCATCCCTCATCCAATTACAAACAAAACGTTACAACTTTTTCGATCTCCTCCTCTATCTTCTTTATCATCGTCGTCAGATCAGATTTCCCCTCCGGTGTCAACGACGTTGACGCTCTTGGGTCCCATAACTCATCAACCTACTGCTACGTAAACACCACTGATTGGACCTCGTGACCCAATCGGATATTAGACCCCATCTTCAAAGAATTTCTAAACGTAGCGTTCAATTTTGATTAGTTTGGCGTCGCTTATTATTTCTAATTGGATTTAAATAAAAACACAAATAAAAATAAATAAATAAATTTCCAAATTTTATACGTATAAAGTTCAAATAAAATTAAAAATTAAAACTTTAACAATTGACAAATCGCGTTTGTATTTGACCTGAATAACTATTAAATCAAACTTAGAACAATTTTTATCCAGTCGAATACTATCAAATCAAACTTCTATTCAAACATCAAATTCATTTTTTGGTCTTACTCACCAATTCATATTCTTAATGTTACTTTCTCCATTTTAAGTCCAATGTTACTAATTATAACCTTAAGTTCACATCTTAATAATTATTTAATTTATCTCAAGTGATAAGTATAAATGATAAGTGACAACTCTTTATTTATGCTGAAATTAACACCAGAAAATTAGCATTGGATATCTAAACTGCTTATCCAATAATTAATACACAACTAACTTCTTCATTAAAAAAAAATTTTAAATCCAAAATTAGTCTCTAGACGGAAAATTCTTAAACAGATTAGGTCGAGAATCCCACGTGTATATTTTATGATCTAAAATAAAACCACATAAACATCCATATATTACTTACTCAGCTTATGTATCATATAATACTTAGGAAAAAATTTTGGGTTAATTACACTTTGCCCCCCTGAAAGTGGAGGTAATAGACACTTTGCCCCCCTGAATACAAAAAATATGCACTTTGCACCAAATACTTTTGGTTAAAATTTTTTTTATTAACTTCAATTTGTTATAAATTGTTAAAGGTCTAAATTGCCCTTATAATTAGTTTTGATAAGTATAAACTAAAAATGCCACTCAAGTATTCTAAAATACCCTTAATTACTTTTAAAAACAACAAATAAGTTAAAAAAAAAAAGACCCTAAACTTTTAACTTTTTTTACCTTCTAATAAGGTCTCTCAAGTTATCTACGCATGTTCTTTTGTTATTAAATTAGTCATCTCTTTCTTACTAATATATTTATTTATAAGATTTTGAAGATAAAATTATTTATTTAGTTTAGTAAGATAATTGGATTTTGAAAAATAAAATTTGATGGAGATTGAAAATTTGGTATAACAGTATTAGTACTTTGACATTTTTATGGACAAAATAATTCTTTTTTAAGGTTTATTATTTTTTTAAAGCAATTGAGAGTATTCAAGGGTATTTGGTTGGTGTTTTTGGATTACATTATCAAAAATCTTGTTATCAAAACTATAAACACAAGTGTCTAAGTATAATTTTGAAAACCTGAGAGGAGGTAGATGTAGTTACGACAAATCTCGGGGAAGGAATGTGAAATTAACCCTTTAATATATTATATGACCTTAGTATCAGTTTTAACTATTTTCTTTGTATATGAGATATTATATTGTGTTTAATATATTATGCTACATTAATATCAATTTTAACTCTTTTTTTGTTTACATTACGTTTAATATATTATGCACATTAATATCAATTTTAACTCCTTTGTTTGTGTATTAGATATCAGATTAATTAAAATTCTATCATTTTATTGGTCTTATATGTATGCATATATAAAAATTTGGATATAAAGCTTTAATGTTTTGAATATAACGCAAAAGATACATCATTGCTATTATGCAAAATTTAGAATTTTTTCACAAATTGAAATATTATACATAAAGCATTTTATGACAAAACTTTTTATGCATTTTATATGGTTAGTTAGAAAACATGTACAAATTCTTTCAAAATATTTAATTTTTCAAATTATATATAGAAACTTTTATTCTACAAGCATGATAGACATGCATAGGATAAAATAGAAAAAAAGTAAGTTTTAATACCAATGGGTATATTTGTCAATAGACATGTAATTATAAGGGTAGTTTAGTCTTTTAACAAATTGAAGTTAATAAAAAAAAGCAACCAAAAGTCTTTGGTGCAAAGTGTATATTTTTTGTATTCAGGGGGGCAAAGTGTCTATTACCTCCACTTTCAGGGGGGCAAAGTGTAATTAACCCAAAAATTTTTAGACAACAAAATCGGTCCACCTAAGATTTCCCGTCTCCAGACAGCATCAGACCATAGGCGTGCCAGAAAAGGAAGACGTGCAAAAATTGTCGTGGTTTAAATCCATCGGGCCACGTATTGGGTCTTTTTTAAAACCGGCTAATACACGTGTTGTATATGAATCGACGGGTGGAAGATGTTGTTTGAACACTTTAACGGCTCTGATTAAAAGTTATATTAGGCGGGGACGCACTAAGCGCTGGAATGGTACATTTGTACTTAGGACTCCTCGTAACGGGCAACCGGCAACGGACAACTGTGAAGGAATTATACAGGCGGGATTTCCCCTCCCTAAAACGCTGTCGTGTGGAAGCCATACTCTTAACATCCGCGCTGGCACCTGTAGGTAATTTGTACGTCAGAGGAGGACTGGTGTCAATTTAAGGAGTTGTCTTGTCCCCTCAACTGCTCTCTTTTTTCTCATCTTCTGATTCTCCATTGTTCTTCTTTTTTCCCCGAAAAAAAAAAAAGAGAGATTTCAGGAATCATTTGGTGCAAACTTTTTGGATATGTAGTTGATGAGTTGCAGGTGCATGCGGTAGGATGGCGGAGATATGTCGCGGTGTAGTGAGTGATAGCGAGGCATCGTCGGTTTGCGAGACCCGTTCTAGAACGGCGAGGCGGAGGAGAATGGAGATCCGGAAGATCAAGTTTGTAGCGCAGCCGGAGGATAACTCGAAGAACGGAAAAAAGCGGCCGAGGTTGGAGACATATCCGACGGCCACGCTGATTTCAGGAGATCGTGATGACGCCGTGGAAAATTGTCAAGTTTTGGAAGGGAAAAATGGGATAACAGGTGATGTGATCAGAGAATTCCCGCCGATTTCGAATAAGACTCCAAATATTTTGGCTCCAAAAAGTTTGGCATCAGCGCAGCCGGTAGTCGAGTACGAAACATTTCCCAAGTTCGGGATGGCCTCAGTCTGCGGGAGGCGGAGAGACATGGAAGACGCGGTGGCGATTCATCCATCTTTTTGCCGCGGAGAGTATGAAAACTCAACTCAATTGCATTATTTCGCCGTTTACGATGGTCACGGATGCTCTCACGTGCGTGGTTTGGTTATATTCTTGATGTTCTAAAATTAGGGTTAAAAATTTGACACGGAATTTGAATTTGAATTTGATTATAATAGGTGGCGGCAAAGTGCAAAGAGCGGATGCATGAGCTGATGAAGGAAGAACTAGAAAGCAAAGAAGAAACTAGCACTAGTAGTAATTATCGGGAATGGAAAAATGCGATGGACCGAAGCTTCATTCGCATGGATAAGGAAGCTAGTGCTATTACCTTTATTAAAGCCAGCTTGACGTCGCCGCCCTCCAGTTGCCGCTGCGAGCTTCAGACTCCGGAATGCGACGCCGTTGGATCGGCCGCCGTAGTCGCTATTGTTACTCCTGATAAAATAATCGTCGCTAATTGTGGTGATTCTCGAGCCGTTCTTTGCCGTAATGGCAAACCGCTCCCCCTCTCTGATGATCATAAGGTAAAAAAGAAAAAACAAAATTGTGTTATATTTAAATCTCCCATCTTAGCTAATTTTGGATTTTACAGCCGGATCGTCCAGATGAGGTGGATCGGATCCAAGCAGCAGGTGGACGGGTAATATACTGGGATTGTCCACGTGTCCAAGGCGTTCTCGCCATGTCTCGAGCCATAGGTAAAATCAAATTATTAATTTTTGACTCACATTAATGTTTTTGATTTTTTTTTTTTTTTGGGGAATGGTGTTTAGGTGACAATTATCTGAAGCCGTACGTGAGTTGTGAGCCGGAGGTGACGATCACGGATAGGACGGGGGAGGATGACTGCTTGATATTAGCGAGTGATGGATTATGGGACGTCGTGTCAAACGACACCGCCTGCGGGGTGGCTCGGATGTGTCTCAAAGGGAAGGGACCGGTGGCTTGCTCGACGGTAGATGAGGCGGTGGGCAACGAGTATTCGGAGTCAGACAAGGCTTGTTCTGACGCATCAGTGCTCTTAACAAAGATGGCTTTGGCCAGGAGGAGTTCTGACAACGTTAGTGTGGTCGTAATTGATCTAAGGAAGGAAGGGCATGTAGGGAGATAGAAGGGTTAGAGTTCTTTTCCTAGTAATAATTCAAGCTTTGTAGTAGCAATTTTTAATGTTTATCTTCCCTCGGTCGTCTCTCCAAGGAAATGGGAGGAGGAATAGCAGTAACATTTTCTCCTAATTTGGTTCCCAACTCAAGTAAATTTGTAACCGTCGTTTCTCCATTGAGGTTTTTTTATGATCTGGATTCTGTGAAAGAAGGAAAACCTAATAACCTCCAGTCTCAAATCTTCTTAGTCAAAGAGGTTTGAGGAACATTATTGACTTAAGCAAACATATTAATAATGAGGAATTAATAATATTTCCAAGCCATATGAGTAAATCTAAGGTCTAAGGGAAAATTATTAAATAGATTTGGTTCACAGCTTTATTTGAGGAATTTGTGATTTAAAAAATAAAGGAATTTGTGATTTCAAGTAAAGTTATGTAGGTATTTTTAAGTTTTAGTTATGTCAGTATAAATCATTATATTTATATGGTATTATTTTAATTTGTTTGCGAATCCAGTTCGTCTAAATATCTCACTGTCTAAAGATATATTTCAGTAGCGGGAAGAAATTTGTGCTAGAGGTCGTCATGTTCTGCCCGAAAGTGGCGGAATAATTTGTTGCCTCTGTAATTTTGAAAGGTGGGTAAAGGCATCAAGGTTGTAAAGTTGTCCCTATTGTTGTACTTAGCTTTCCAATTCGGGAAGTGTTTGGAAACCACAAATTTATGGCTTTACCTGGATAGGAGTTTAAGATCTAGCCACATGTTCATGATTGA
Source organism: Mitragyna speciosa (assembly GCA_024721245.1). Taxonomy (NCBI): domain Eukaryota; kingdom Viridiplantae; phylum Streptophyta; class Magnoliopsida; order Gentianales; family Rubiaceae; genus Mitragyna; species Mitragyna speciosa. Next base: position 20,651,701 of record CM045563.1, read on the forward strand.
TCATATTCTTCGGATGATTTCTGTTTGGCAAGGTGATGAGTTCTAGACAAATACTCGTATGACTATGAAATTACTTGAAAATGAAATAGAAAATAGACCAAGACTGGCAAATTTAGTGTTAAGTTCAATTGATACTATTATCGTATCGGTTATAATATTTAGGTGGCGTTTGGTTTAAGTTCAAGTTCGGGAATCGAACACAAAATCATCAAGTTGGAAATAAAACTATCGATTTCATACATGTATTTGGTTTAGTATCGAGAATGTGTATCATTATAATAATTGCTGTTTGGTTTGTTGAGAATTGAAATCATATTGACAAGTCATCCGGACGTCTGCATGGACCATTCGGACGTCCGCATGCCTGAAATGCGAACGATATCCGGATGAGGTTTTGGACGTCGAATAGACTATCCGCACGTCTAGACGATCCATGCAAATATCCGGATGCAGGAATCATTCATGGGTTTCGCCAAACGTTCGAATGATTCATAGCGGACGTCCGGATGCAAGAATCATTCGTGAGTTTTGGTCAAAACCCAACTAATTTGGTTGAGCTTCACAAAATCAACCAATTAAGGTTTGATTCTGGTTCCCAAACTCAAACCCCTCTTATCAAACAATAACTATGAGTTTCATTTTGATTTTCGATTCCGAAACCCTCCAACCAAACACCACTTTAGAAGTGTACATGTATGATTACCCGCCAGAAAATGTGACACACACAATAACTTGATTTCACAAATTAAAAATCCATCTACTTGTGCATATATCAAGTTTAGATAATTACCCGCCAGAAAATGTCACACACACACAATAACTATACTCGCTATAGCCGTGCATGTCTCGTTTCCACAAAAAAAACATAGACGTTTGCTATGTGGCTCTTGCAGTTGTTGTAATTGAAGAGTACCTGTATACACTCCGTTTGCAATTATGTGTGCGTGGATGTGGTTTTCTTTCTTTCTTTCTTTCTTTTGCCTCCTGGGATTGGTGTTTTTTCTTTTTTGTTGGGGTGGAGTCAAGATGTCAACAGGAGCATTATGGTGGTCAATGTCAAAAATCCAGGGTGGGGTCTTGAGGGATCCGGATTGCGGAAGGTTCCGCCGCTTGTCCCGTGAATCCATCCTCTCTTTAGTAGGAAGATATGGACACGCAGGTTTTCAAAAGGAGTTCGACCCACAATTTCAGAGACACTTCTATAGTGCACAATACAAGCTTATAAAGATTTGGATAAAATTTTAACAACTTATGAGAGCTTATATATTTATAAATTAAATTAACTAATTCATATGAACTCGCTTTTCTTATTCTCAATCAACTGTTAGTTCTTTGTACAATATAAAGTTGACTCAACTTTATACTATAATCAAATCTCAATTTCAGCGTTACAAACCTTTTTCTTCGTGTGCGCTCACGCTCCACTGTAGGGACCATTAAACTTTGATGTCCGTGGACTATTCTTCATCCTATTGATCAATATATTCCATTTTTTTTTTTTGAACAAATATGTTCCGTTTACGACAATTCAAGCAAAGCAAGAGAAACTAAAATTCACATGAACTGCTATTATTCGTTTCGGAATTGCGGTTCGTTCAAATCCTATGATTTGGTACAGCACATTCTAGGATAGGGAAAGCTCTGTTTGCTTCCACAGATTTTCTCGTTACCTTTTCAGTCGTTTGTCCAATTTAAGCAAAAGCTATTGCTGCTATATAAAAAAATATATAAAAAAAAAACTTTAGAGACGTCACTTCGGTTTCCAAACTCTTAAACAATAACACAGTTCCGGCAAAACCTCTCCCTTTAATAATCAACTGTTTTTATCTCGATATGCTAAATCTCAAGATAGCTTAATATTTGTTAAAAAAAAAATGGCCTCGAGTCTTTGCCTTCTTGTAGTAAATACGTGTATGATTGTGTATATGCATTACGAATCATCGAGGACATCCTATAAATTTGTCATAAAGGCTTTCATTCAATTGCTGTTTATTCATTTTCATTTGATTTCAGCAGCTACCAACAACTCTAAAGACTACCAAAATACTCCTCTGCCGTGGGAATATCAATAAGAACTTCAATACAGAAATTTTTAATACTAAAATTCATTTAAGACATTGTTAACTGGTGAGAAAATTTTCAGCAAATAATTAGAGTCCCTTGTACTTACACTTGCCCTATAATCTATGTCCTTTTTTTTTTTTTTTTCCTTTTAATGTTTTTGCTTTCTTTGCATCAGTCGTTATTCCCATTACATTTCTACAGTCAACAAATTCTTCTTTCCGAAAATTAGAAAAGCAAAATTAATTTAACAAAATACTAAAGAAATGATACCAATAACATTCACCTGCAAGAGATCAACTTTGTTGGGGGTTATGGTTCATGCGGATATCTATCAGCGAACGTCCGTTAAGTAGCAAATTTTGCTTTGAATCACAAATTTAACTTTGCTGCAGATCTGCAATTGTTCCTAATAATAATTCCAGATGTCCGGAAGGTTAAAGAGTTCTTAAAAAATTCAAATTCGTAGCCAAAACAAATGTTCTCTATACTTCACAAGGTAAACAGTCGGAGCACAAAGTTCCCCAGGTGGTTGTGTGCTTAATCATAAAATTGACTGATTAACCACATTTATGTCCCAGAACATGAGGTTAGCAAATCCAAAGCAGGAACATCACAAAGGTGAGATGTGGGGCTTCATTCAAGAAGCAGATAGCAGGACTAACAATCCAGAACAAGCTTTGAACTATATCCACACTAATACACAAAATGTAAAACCTAAACAGCAATAGAACAGAAACAGTTGCAACAAAAGGTGCTGAGGAACCAAACAAGATCTTAGCCAGGATGCTTTCATCTCACGATTTCATCATCTGATTCCGAAGCAGTCAAAAAGGTTTTCTTTTTCTATTCCTATCATATATCTTTGCCCACAGCCTCATCTCCATAGCTTTTCAGTGCCTTCAATTTTCTGTAACCTTTATCAGTGCCAAATATCCTGACCAAAATTGAAAAAAAGAATAAAAAACCAAAAGTATTTCTAAACAGAGATATTCTCAGAGAGGGACAATGCAGCAGATCATATGTCAGCATATTACGGCACCAAGCAGCAGAAGAAAAAGGATGCAACATAAGAGACACTCGAACCCTTTTTACTGATCAAGACATATCAGTCAATCTGTTTGCGCATGTATGCAATATCAGGCAAACTAGAGGTGGACAAACCAAAAGATACTATACGCTCCAGCTATGAAAACAAAGCTTATTATTACTTATTTACCAAATTTGATTTTGAAACTAAATCCTGTTACTTGGGCTAGGGATTGTGCATCTACCATCCTACTATAAAGCTCTTACTAATGTGCAGTAACAGAAAGGTTGTAAGAATTGGCAGTTTGCCTTCATTTTCATTTAGCAACATGTCAATTATTCCCTGGAAATTAAGTGACCTCCAGAAAATGTGGAAATAAGAGGTGAAGGTAGAAAAAATAGGTAGGTCAAAATAAACCTGAGGCAGCATTCAAACTTTTCAATAGGCACCTCAATTCAAGTCCTCTTCTGGGAAGGAACTTTTCAAGATCGTTCAATTCTCATAAATGGGACTACAACTGGGTCAATATTTGGCTTTCCACAGACCTACTCCAAACAAGAAGATAATGGGTTCTCACAGCGTATGCCATGTAATACCCAATTACCAATGAGAAACAATTAAGTAGAGGAGCCATCTTATTGCTTAGCTGTATATTTATATTTGGCAGTTCGTATCAAATGGCATCATAACCACGGGTGCCCAATATTTTCACACTCATGGCAGTTCCTAATCTTGTGAAACACCTTTAATAAGCAAACTGAATGTACTTAAGATTCTAAGAAAACCCTGTATGTGGATAGTATTTTCTCTTGATGTCTTCAAGTGCACCCACAGACCATAATACAATTATCAACAAGAGAGTGAATATCCTCCGATAGCCTGTGTAACGAAACTGATTAATAACTCCTCATACCCTGAAGATTGATCAGGGGTAAGTAATCTTTGAAAGAAAAATAGATAATTTCAGAATAAACTTCTACCCTTTCTAATAAGACAAGAAGACAGTCTTTAAGCTATCAACCTATATCACTAGTCAAGCTAAAACAAGAAGCTGTTCCCAGTGGACCTATGGTTGCATCAATTCAACTTCAATAAAAAGGAGTAAAGATTGCACTGAAATACTTTCAACTCTAATACAGAGATGCTAGGATCATGAACAAAAAGCAATTTGTTCAAAAAATTAAACCATGTATCTTTTAAAAAAAAAAAAAAAATTGTTTTCTCCCTTTAGAGTTTTGCCAAAGCCAGGTAAAACATCTATTCTCTAAACTGTTCAGTCATCCTGTAATCAAATAACTGTTTGTTTTGGCAAATGATCATTAGCATCTCACACTGGTATTAGCATAACATACGATATGTTAAAGAGTCAGTGACATCTCTGTCCATCTGTATCTCCCACTAGTCTCCATATGAACATGATGAGATTCAATGTATAATTTCTTTTAAATTGTATAATCTTCCAGCAGAGTTTGAAAGTAAAAAGTGACAAACTCACCAGTCCATGTAAACAAAGGTTGATGAGTAGTTGCCAGACTTTGTATAGAGCAGTCGGTGATGATAGTCATGAAAATCAGCACTGAAAACAAAGTTGGAGATTCAGGCATATAAATAAAGTGGGTGCTAAATAGACAGGATATATTCGAGCAAACGATAAGAACATTGACTGACCCCCCATACAAAGGTAAGAAGTTTGACAGACTCCATGGAAAATGGTAACCACAATGTGCCTCAACAGTCTCAAGGACTCTAAGCACCATCCATAGCCAGAGAGTTATCAAATGGGGCCCAGTGATGGCAGGACCAATTATTGTAGCAAATCCAAGAAACAAGATTTCAGCAGGATGAGCATATTCAGAGGTCAGTCCAAATGGTGTTGCATACCTATGGATACAACCATCACTTGATATTGCATCCAAAGAAAATGATAGCAAAGATAACTTCAAATCAACAATCAATAAAGGAGAAAATGACATTACACTTACTCATGATGAACACTATGGACATGCTTGTAAAGCCATTTTGTATGTAAAATTCTATGTCCCCAGTAGAATATAAAATCCTCCAGAATGAAGTAGAACAAAATCTGTGTTGAGATTACTTTCCTGCAGATCCAAAGTTGACAATTTACTAAACAAAAATCAAGCAAAACTAAAAATGATCACAGTATTCAGGGAAGGAGCAGGGGAAGAAAAATTCATAAGTAAAAAGAGAATAAATCCAAGGGATCAAATCCATTTGCAGTTTGAAATAGCATTTAAGTCCCTGGTGCATCCCAAAAGATATAGAACCATGCAGAAGAACATCTGCTATCTAAGTTCTAGTGCATAAAGAACCTGAAAATACCAGGACGGCAATGGAAGGCTACTTCGCATCCCCATATATTTGAAGACAGGATAGGACATAATCATCACTGGGAGGTTGACGCAAAAATGGTACAGCAGCAGACGACTGATACATTTCTCCTGAGCAGCAGGGGTGTTATTTTTTGTCTGCATCAAAGGAGAAATTGGCGGCATTGATTAACATAAGTACCTGAAGGATGGAAACCTAGAGGCACGTTAACTCCATCTAATTGACCAATATCTATTAGATAGTTATTATAGAGAACCTTAAACCAAATACAATCTTGACAGGCATGTCTTATCAAAAGAATTCAACTGTACAGTATCACGTGTAAGCAATGATCAAAATTATGAGCTCATTCACCTGTAGAATCTCATTAGCAAGTTTCCAATGAGAATTCTATAAAAGAGTTTTTGAAATGAAAGGAACAGAAAATGAAGCAAATATAACCTGCCTTTAATGGTTAAATAAAGACCAGAGCAGTTTCCATTCGGTGAAAAAACCACCCAGAGCATGCTCAGTCAGCCACACTCAGAAAACAAAAAGAAGTATATACCATCCCAAGTCAAACTGGAATACTATAAATTTGAATTGGAATGACACTTATAGTTGAAGTTAAAAAGATGTTAGTCTTTTTTTTCTTCCATTTATGACCTCAACTCAAGAATCAAGTGGATTTCATTAGTCCTGTCATCTGCTTTCTTGTCATCTGGCTAACACAAACAACATTTACAGTTGAAGTTAAAAAGATGATTGTCTCCTTCTTTGTTTCCATTTATGCACTTACATCAAGAATCAACTGGGATTTTTAGTCCTGTGGACTGCTTCCCTGTCATCCAATTAATACATCTATCTAATTGCTTGTAAAAATTGCATTTAGCTAGTTACTCAAAAGAAAACAGAGGGAAGAAAAAACGAAGAAAATGAAAGTTTTTTTTTTTTTTTTTTTGGGGGGGGGGGGGGGGGGGGGGGGAGAGGGGGTTTCAGTTTTCAAAGATTTTGTTCGTCAATCAGAAGAGATTTCACATCACCAAGATAAATGTATGAGCATGCCCTTCTATTGCTTTTCATTTCTAGATGAATTCAATGTAGAGATGCTGGGCAGACATAAATTCATATGTATTATTATTTATGTGAAAATTCACGCCTGCCCCCACCAGCGGCCGCCCTGCCGGGGGGAGGGGGGGGTTGGTGGTTGCAAAAGTGAGATGAAATTATATAACCAATATGCCACAAAGATGATGAAAAATGAAAACAACAGGCCCTATTATCCATTCGAAGGGTAAAGAAATAGCCCTCAGAAATTTTATAAATGCCTGGAAGGAAGTAGCACAAGACTTTTTAGGAATACCAGACTGTGGCACTTTTCATTCTTAATGGTGGGAGAGTCAAGAATGGCATCCTGATGACGCTTAAAAATTCAAGCAGGAATAATCACTTGTAGAGAGTGTATGTATATCATAGTTAGTGTGCGCGCACGCGAGAGAGAGAGAGAGAGAGAGAGAGAGAGAGGCTATGGCATAGTCGATTCTAACTAAACAGTAACTAATGCTACAGTATAGACTTGAATTCATCTAACAGCTGTTGTCTATACAAGAAACACCAAAATGAAGCAGATCCAAACAATCTCATTAAAATTGCGTACAAAATGACGAAACAGAAAAGGAAACCTGAATTTTATAGTCGCTCAGCCATCCTGCCCTCTCCAAATAAATGAAAGGAAGGCCAGACAAGAAGAACACACTTTCATGAAGAAAGAAGCTTCCAAGACAGGCCAGTTGAAAGTCACTGAAGTGAGTAATCAGATAACTGCAAAATCATCACAAAAACCAAATGAAAAATACACATTCCAATCTATGGTAGTTATCCATGATCATAACAGACAACTGGTATGTAGACACATTATTGCTAACTAAAAGATCCAACTGGAAGCAATGCCGCGTAGATTATAAGTGACCTAGCACGTGGCAGCAGTGCATAAATCTCTGGTAGCTCCAAAAAACAATAAAACCAAGTTACATTATCAGTTTCAAGAAACTACAAATTAGACCTAGGCCTTGTTATTTTCCAAATAAAATGAAAACAATGCGATGACAAATTATGAGATTATAGACTTGAGGCAAAATATAAACTGACAATAAATTTTAACCATTTTTCCTTTTGTTAAGGTAAATTTAAAATGAGGCCAAGGTGGTGGTCCAAATATGGAGTAAACAGTACCATCCATCCATACAAGAAAGGATACTTTGCCCATCTAGTAGTTCTAACAACCGGATCAATTCCTATGGATATGAATATTTTAAGGAAAAAGTGACATTTAATATGTTGCTATCGTAGAACAGCCAAATATAGTGAGCCTACAGACAGAGAAATTCAACTTTGTAATCAATCAAAATGATTTTCTAAGAGGCTGTACACTAAAAATCTCATGTTGGTGAATATGTTCTGAGATATTGGTATATCTCTAATGTTCCATGCTCAGCTTCTTCAGCTCAAACAACACATTTTAAGATGAGCGCCTCAAGTAAATCTAGGTAAGATTTAGATATTTGTCTATGTTTGACAAAATCTGTGAATTTCATTGCTAAAGATATAATAGCAAATACAGAGAACCACTAACAACATCTAAGAAAACGAAGATAATGATCACGCAATGGGAGAAGACGGGGAAAAAAAATTGTAGCAATAATAGAAGCTTAATTTAGATCATTTAGGTAACGAAACTCAACATTTAAATTAAATGGAAAAGCAAAATCTGAAATGGTAGTGGCTGTATAAAAAAACCTCCCATGTTACTCCATTGAACAGAATATAGACCATATCATATCGCAGGGAAATTTATTAGACCAGAGCCGGACGATAACCACCACCCTCTCTCCCCAACACTACCAAGAACAGACACTTCCAAAAAGGAAATGTATCATTGCAGCACAATGCCACTTCCAAAAATGGCATCTCTTGTCATTATCCAGTCCTACAAATATAGTACTATTTTCCAAAGAGTTTGTCACATGTCGATAACTGACGGAAGGTACCAAGCAATAACATTCTGTAATTCAACTCCTACTCTTCAAAAACAACACATACGAACATTCTTTTGTGTTTGAATCGTATAAAAGGATGAGGATCAATTCACATCACCAAAGCATCCGAATTCCATCTCCTTACAGTATCGCTAAATCACTACTTTCTGGCTCATAACAAATATTACTTTCTATTTCCTCACCTGATTGCTAACAACATACTTTCTCACGAAGTAAAATTCATTTAAATCTAGTTGACTGATATATCCAGCAGGCACATATCCAAATTACTGGTCACATTCCAGCCCTAATTCCACAGAAATGCCGTTTCAATTACATAATCTGTCTCTACCTCGTCGAATCCGCGTATAATATTTAACAACGATTAGCATCTAGCCAGATAATTACATGCAGCAAGCATGCACAACTAATGCAGATTCATCTATGCAAACAAAAATGTAAAATTAACAGATCCTAGATTTGCAGTTTGTCAAGTTCACGGCGGCTAAAAAAAAATCTCAAACTCCTCTCTCACAAAATTCCGATTAAATAAGTTCGAAATAGTAAATGAAAGCAAATGCAGGCACATTAAAGTACAAATATCAAACAAATTCACAAGTTGATAATAGCCAAAGATGAAAGCTAGGGCTAAAAATCAGGGAATGCAGATTAGAAAGATTCAATAAAATGAAAAAGTGAGAGATTAGAGAGAGAAAGCAAAGAGATTATTACCGTCCAAGCAGATTCAAGGGCGGAAACAGCCATGGAGATGGTGGTGGAGGATTGGTTTGACTCGTTGATGACGATAATCTCAGAGGAAGGCAAAGTGTTGTGTCACACTAATTTTTTGAGTAATAAGCCAAAACAATCAGTATTAGTAATTAAGTAATGAGTAGCGATGCTGGTGAAGGAGAATTAGCACAGAGAGAGAGAGAGAGAGAGAGAGAGAGAGAGAGAGAGGAGATTGGAGTTGGTTTTTACAAATTACAACTAGCAGCAGTAGGAGCAGTAAGTGACTGGTGAGGAGAGAGAAATTGGTCCATGAGATGAGACAGACTGTCACGGGAATCTGCGCTCGTGGCCTCTTATATTGTGTGCTCTGCCCGGCCTGCTTACAACTCATGCTGCTGTTCATTTTATTTTCACACATTTTTGCTACCTAACTCTAAAATTCTTTCTTAATTCCCACGTCGATTTGGTAAGAGTCGAGTAGAGAGTAGATAAGTCTCTTGGTCCAACTCAAAAGTTAGCAATTACCTTTTAAGTTAGGTTAAGAGTCGAGTAGAGAGTATATAAGTCTCTTAACCCAACTCAAAAGTTATCAATTATCTTTTAAGTTAGGTTGAGGAATTAGGTTTAGCCCCATCCCCACGAAAATTTTGACAAAAAAAAAATAACTCTAAAATTAAAAAGTGGTAAGTAAAACATTATCAATTCTTTTTATACAATGTATTTTTTTTTATACAATGTATCGCCATCATAATAATTAATTATTGCTACCATCAAAGAGTAAAATCACACTTTCAATTTTTTTTCCTTTTTAGTTATTACTAACTTTGAATAATTAGAACTAAATCTATAATAAGATTTAATTGTTATATAACGTGTCTAATCTATCGTTTTAATCAGAAAGAGACAGTGTTATGTTATTGTTCATAAATATTGTCATATCCCCTGAGAAATGACTTTGTCATTCACAAAGGCGATGACTAGTTTGAAAAGAACATATCAACGCTAAGTTCGTAGCTGAATTATATTATATTACCTTCTAAATTTGTTATTATGTAATATGGTGGAATATTAATAGTTTATTATTTCATTAGCAGACGCTAGAATTGTGTAGTGATTTGGTTTCTTTTTTTATATTTTGGGTAGAAATTCTGTGGTGATTGTATTTTAGGATCCAAAAGTTTACTGGAAAAGTATAAGCAAGCAAAATAAAACAAGGTGTGTGTGTATACACCGCCGAATGAGAGAAAAACAGAAGTGTAGCGCTAGCTAGCAGCCAGGCAGGGAAGTTAAAAGTTTTTTTTTTTTTTTCTGGTTTTTTTTTTTTCCTTTTATTTTTAAGAGAAACGTAGCCCCTAACCACGGAATTTTGAATGACGCCGTCACCAGTCACAGCAGGGACTGAAATAATGCTCATCCCCACGTATTTTAATGCGAGCTCCTCCTACCTACAGAAATTTCTTTCCTTTTGTTCTGGTGACGGTTGAACAAAATTTCTGTTGTTTTTTCGTTTTGGGAATTTTTATCTTGTTTTACTGATTTGATATCCGAAGAGAGAATACAAAATGTATTGAACAAGTGGGATCCTCCATATATATGACATCAAATTTTTTTATTTTTTATTTTATTTTTTTTTTTTTGAAATCATATGACATCAAATTTTTAGGTATTCACAATTGACATTTACTAACTTCTAAGTTAGGGGTATTTGATAAAACAATTTAATGCTGAAAATTAATAGATTAAGAGTTTTTTGAATTTAATGCGTTTAATAACAAAATTTCTTTATTACTTAATATATTAAGCACTTATTTACTTTGTGTACAAAATTTTAAGTGAAAAATTTTCACTTAATGTGCTGAATTTTGATACTCTTTCCCTCCCCTGATTACACACACATACACGCAGTTACTTTCACACACTTGCCTATGCACAAACATATATATACTCTTTCTTACATGCGCAATCTCTCTCTCTCTCTTTTCTCACACACACACACTTTCACACAAATATACATATTCCCTCCCTTTCTCTCTCACACACAAACACATATTTTAATTTTTCTTCTCTCATATACTACATAAATTTTTACATATATACACATACTTTCTCTCTCTCACACATTCTCATACATAAATACAATTATCCTCCTCTCACAAACAAATAATATCTTTTTTTTCTCGTATACATTATTAATAAATTATTTTAAATTTTAAATATAAAATGATTATATTTATGAGGAAAATATTTAAATTCAGTGCATATATTCAGTTAATTATCAAACAGGTAAAACTTTTTTAATCTAGCAACTTAATACTTTTAGTACTTAAATTTCAGATTTTAGACTTCATATTTCATATTTCAATTTTACCAAATGGCATCTGAAATATGATATTATTATAATTTAATAATTTTCAAGCTCCAGGCACAATAAATCATGAATAATTCTTAGATTTATCAATATATTAGGTAGTTAATTTTTTACCAAATTTGGCTGTAAAGATATTTAATCTTTTGATAGCAATTTTTCTCAGATGGGGAAATGGAAAGGTTGCCATCATCAGTGATGATTAGCTATTATATAAGCAAGCACAAGTTGAATATCTGAGACACAAGTTTGCACACTAGGAATAAAATACATTGAATAATAGCCCTGTATAATGAATAAACGAATGCCAATATGATCATAAAATTCGTCCAACAAATATTCAAAATATTATGACATACTTATTTGAAGACGTATATATATGACATTTATATTTGACTCCTATTGCATGAGGGCATAAATCAGACGGGCTAATCTAGCCAATCAATATATGATTTTTTTTTCCTTAAAAAAATAGAGCCATTCAAACGGATCATAATAATGGGGCTATATCAACTGCATAATGTCTAATATTAACATCTTTCAAACTCTTGTGCTTGTGGTACATGTCACCCGAATTTCCACTTTAATCCATTTGGACTTGTTTATTTAGAAAACTTCAGATTTGTTTTTGAAACCTTTTTATCTCACATGTACATTACCAAAAAAGAATCTCCAACACTACTGCACTAATATTAAAAAAAAAAAGCTCTAAAAAATAATCATCCAAACATGTAACTATGGAAGTGTTAAAAAGAGGTTGAATGTAGCAATATCCTGCTAGAATAGTAGAGCAATATTACATGTATATATTTTTTCTTTGAAACTTGATTGTTTTATTAAGAACCAATCAATCAAGTCTGCAAAATATTAACAGAAAAAGAATAATTCGTCTTGTTTTGTTCATTAGTTATGGTTCTTAGTTGAGATGTTCTTACATATCTGGAACTTATACAAGTCTTGTTTCTGTCATAGGAATGTCCAACAAATCCGCTTGTTTGGTTCTCGATGAGAAAAATCTATTTATTCCCCGTTTGCCCCTAATGAATATCAAGGTGACAACTCAATAATTATGTCGTTTCCCTTTGTGTTAGGGAGTTATTTTACAATAATTAGACGTAGGCCGGACCAGGAAAGCCTCTCTGTCTTTTATAGTTTGTTTCGGAAAGATTTTGAAAGCTGGGCGTCAAAACAAAGATTTAGGCTCACAGAATTTATTGGCTATATTTGTTTTTTTTTTCCCCCTATTTTTTCAAGAAGCTCGGCTTTATTTGTCCTTAAACTATTCTTTTGTAGAATGCATGTCCATGGCATGTTTGGAAGAAGAAGGAAACTGCTGTAATTTCATTTGCTTGAATAGGCCAAGATGACATAGTCATGGTATAAAAGCGAAATTACATATCTAACCTTTTGAAAAGAAAACTCTATTAACAAATCCCAGAACACCAATTGAAAATAGAGAAATCCAAAATTGGCGCTCTGTGAAAAATACCCTCAGATATCCACGAGAAAAATGAAGGACTAAAAATATATTTAGATTTGCTTAGTAGTAAAATTTCGGAAAACAACAATCCCATATGAGAAAAGAAAAGGGTCTATTCGGTGCTCCAGGGCATAGGATAAGAAATGGACAAGTGTCACACCTCCTGTGAAAAGGTTTGAATTATAGATAATAATTTAAAAGTTTTAATAGTAGGTATACATCTCTTTTTTGATGATTTATCCGGTGCATAAAAGATACGTGGCTACTAGAATGGAAAATTTAATATCGTTTTAAGAGTTTTAATAGAATTTTTTTTTTTTGCTAGAGAGTTTATAATTTGTGGGTATATAGTAATTTAGGAGTTCTAATAATAGGTTATACACCTTGAAAATTCGTATATGAACATAATTCACAGCTTTACTTATGAATCTTGTTGTCCAAACAAAAGTTACATGAATGCGTTTCCATATTGAAGAAAATGAAGAAAATGAACAACAAAATGAAGAATTAAAATGATATTACATTAGAATGCATCCGTATATTTGTGCAGCTCTTTTGTTTTTTTATCACAATATATGCAAATAAGGATTATAAATTTGATCCACGTAATTTTTTTTTTGGTGCTTTATCCCGGGCATAAAAAATACGTGACTACTAGAACCTAATACCACGTTTAAGAAGTATCAATTTTTCAGTTAAAGTTGAAGGCGTGGAGAAACAACAGATAAAAATCCAGAAGAAAAAAATGAGGAAGCACTTTGTGCTAGTTCATGGATTTTGTCATGGAGCCTGGTGCTGGTACAAGGTTGTGACGGTCCTCAAATCATTGGGTCACAAAGTCACGGCTGTTGATCTGGCCGCGTCCGGGCTAAACACCAAACATGCGGGATGAAGTCCGTCGGTATTCCTGACTATGCTCAGCCTCTGATGGAGATTATGGAAGGTTTACCGGAAGAGGAAAGGGTGATTCTTGTTGGCCATAGCTTTGGTGGTGTTTCCCACTACAATTGCCATGGAAAAATTTCCTAGTAAAATTGCTGTTGCTGTCATTTCTTGCTGCTTATATTCCTGGACCTGATCCTCCCTTATCTTTACATCACTCGAAGAGGTTAAGTCATTGGAGATTAGTGCAATAATTCCTAGCTAGCATTATCAGTAAATGCTTAACTGAAATGGATATGGATTATTCTTGTTAATTTCTATATTTGCAGAATACTCCGGGAAGAGATTTCTTTCTGGACAGCGACTATACATATCCACAATGGAACTGAAAATCCTCCGACATCAGTCATGTTTGGGCTCGAGTATGCAGCATCCAAGATGTATCAAAATTCTCCCCCGGAGGTTAACAATAATATCTACTGGACAATTTTTCTGTTTTAGGAAGGATACAAGTCAAATAAAGAACAACTTGCCTTGCGATTTTGTTGGACCTTTAAATCGGGTGGCTTTTATCTGTCTTTTTTTTTTTTTATTTCATTTGTCAACAGGATCTAGTTCTTGCATCCTTGTTGATGAGACCATCTCCATTATTCAATGACCCCGAGTCACTAAAAGGATCATCACTCACTAGAGAAAATTATGAATCTGTGCGTCGAGTATATATTGTGTGTACCGAAGACGTTGGCATGCCGGAGAAGACGCAGCGATGGATGATAGAAAAAAATCCACCCGACAATGTGAAAGTAATTCCAGGTGCAGATCATATGGCTATGTTCTCTAAAGTTTCTGAGCTGTGTTCTTGTCTACTGGAAGTGGCTGAGAGCTACTGCTGCTTGTAACATATTGAACTCTTTCCGCGAACTTGTCTTATTAGATAAATGAAAAGAAAAGATAAGGAATCAATCAATGTCGTGTTTGGGATATTTTTCATTCCCTTCTTTGTCCCCAGTTTCAAGTATTAGTAATGTGAATAAAAGGAACATAAAGAGATAAGACTGAATCTTTGACGTTACGTCTTGTTGTTACGAATCAGATACTTCCTTAATGGATTACCCCTTCCTGATCAAACATCAGAACATCCCCAAGGAAGATTTTAAGAAAATTTAAGGAACCTGGAGCCTTGGAAAGAGAAAGGGAATAATAGACAGGCAAAAAGCAGTAAAATTGTTTAAAAGGAAAACATCGAAATAATGGAACAAGAAAACTATAGAAAAAACAAGAAGTATGTCTCCTTCCCAAACGTAATCAAAGACAAAAATGCTGAAGTATAGTTTGAAAGGTGCCCAACAAGCATTAGGCTTTATGCGGCAATATCCAAATTCATGCCCTCTACAGAATTAGGCTATATCCAAATTCATGCTCTGTACAGTATCAGGCTAATGATGAATAGTGCGTCCAAAACCTCTTTCCGCGTTTTGATAGGGGGCTGCTCATGCACATATCTACCATGTCATATGCAGCCCAACCACCCTGATGAAAGCCAGGATTCATCCGGAAATTGGTAAATTGACATTTGAGTCAAGTAGTCTGGTATATTCTAGTGAAACAGTATTCCGGCAACCAGCCAAATTGGTAACTTAAATACTGGACCAAAAGAAATTGGAAACTTATCACTGAATCATTGCCATCTGTTAAAAATAATTCGTGTTATTTATTTATTTTTTTATCATTTTATACTTTGTTAAAATTGCCATTTAGAATGTGGTATCTTTCTTTTTCTCGCACAATTTTTTAGTTTATAACAACATTTTTTTTTTGACATTCATTTTTTTAAAATCAGGCATGCACGTATATAGGGTAGTAAATGAATCGAACTTTTCCTCTTTAATTACTAATATACCCAACAAAATTTTTTTTCCCTTTTTGAGAGATATACTCTAGAAACTTCGAACTCACACCCACAATACTAAAATATGGTTAGGCTTTTACATGGGGCATTTTAATTGGACTTTATTAGACTCGAAGTCTTTTAGAATGACAAAAAATATATTGTTGTCCAAGCTTAGGTTAACGAAATAATATCGAAGCATGAGTCATATAATTATATTAGTTTTATGAAAGGTTCGAGCATTAAAAAGTTTTATTTTTATATTTATAAAAAGTAGTGTGTAAGTAAATAATGAGAAAATAAAATCATATAATTATAATATTACAAAAGATTTTAGCACTGATTGGAAATTGTTGTTAACAAATGCACAACTTTCCCCCTAACCTGTAGCAGTTAGGGGTTTCAAGGGAGGGAGGGATTTATGTAAATTTCAGGGAGCCATATCCCTAATTTGTATATGGCAAATAGTCTGGAACTTCAACCAACATATTATTGGGAGTTTTACCCCACTTGTGTGAGACAACAAACTTGCAATACAACAGTGATTGATAAAAAAAAAATGAATATCATCAATCAATCAACATATTTACAATCAGTCGGACCTTATTAGGCCCAAACTTGACTCAAATTTCGGTTGGCCTCAAATTTTTGTGGGGCTCAAATTTTAATCGGAGTCCTTGAGCAACTCTAACACAAGTGCAGCGTGATGCGGAGAAGAAATTGAAACTCAAACAAAATGCACTCCCAAGGAAATAAAGATAGCAAAAGACGTGGAAGATAGGAAGACAATCCTGGGAATAATTTTCTTCTCACTTCAGTCTCAGCATATCAAAAATCAGAATTCAGAATATTGAAATGAAACAAAGCCAACAATCAAAACCGTCAAACGGCAAAATCATAGTACAGTGGATCTAGCAAAGATCACACCACGGATCACCGGGGCAGGACTAGCTCTCTTATCTTATGCTAGTATCTTGCAATCAATAATCAATCACACCAAAAAAACCATATTGGATGTGTAACAGTACTGCAACTCAAAGCTGGTGAAAAAGGAACAAATTGACCGATGTAGATGACAGGAGAAGCCATGTTGTTCGGCTTGTTAATTTGCTCTGACATCAACCATCACCATCCCCTCCAACGCCATGTGAGCTGCCTCCAAACCCACCCTCGCCAAATTCAGATACATGAGAGGCAGCAACAACCATTGCAGCGGTGCCAACCTCGTTGCTGCTTGCTGTGTTTCCAGCATTATGAGAGCTGTCATCAGGATCAGCTCCCGTAGTAACATGATTCCCTCTCTTTTTATCCTTTCCATGTGATTTCGAATGCGAAGATTGTTTCCTGGCGATACCTCTGGCTGAATATGATCACTCTTTGATCTTTTTGTCCTGCGGCATGGTATGCAAAAACAACGGGTTATGTTTCTCCCCATAATTACCTTTTTTTTTTTTTTCAAGAAAAGCTGCAATTTTTTTCACTGCATGCAGTGCAGTCTTTTCCTTTGAAGCAGGTCTGATCTGAAGGGCTTTACCTAAATAATGCTCTAGTAGCGGTAAGAATTGCTTCCTTAGTTGTCAAGTTATCATTCGACTGATTAGTTGAATTTGGTACAACACTGCCTTTAAATTATGCTTCCACCTTTTACAGCTAATACATGTGGTTTTAGAGCAATCCCTTTTTCATATGCTAATCTACTGTTGAAGAGGGACTCACTAGACTAATCCATCAATTAATACTTAATCTATGTATGCTTACTAGCAAAGTCAAATGTTCCACATGGAAAAGTGGATTAGCTGAATGATTGAATGTAATTGTGGATACAAGTGATTAACTGCTTGGGCCACGGGAATTCTGTTTCACTGTACCAATAAAATCATTGAATTTGATGGCATATAAAGAGATGTGCCACCTACTTTAGAACTCCATTTAAACACTTAAATTAACTTTGTAGTTAAAATTTATATATGTAAATGACTGATTATGTTGCAACAAGCTATGTGAGAGGCGTTGTTTCTTATCAATATAAGATAATGTAACATGTTCAATTAGAGCAAAGAAAATGAAATAAGTCGAAAGCGAGCAGTTTAAAAAAAAAAAAAAAAACGGAATGTCTGAGCCCGGGTTCGAACCGGGGACCTCTAGTGTGTGAGACTAGCGTGATAACCAACTACACCACCCAGACTTCTTTGTGCAGCGAATCCTAATCCAATATATCTGACCCAAAACATAAGCAAAAGTGGGCCTCTATTGGAGGAATAGAACATCGGTGATAGTATAGTGGATCCACAAATGGAAAGCCGAATCCTTCTTCGACCCGAGTTGAATTCAGCGGACGGTAGGCTGCCGTTGAAATTGAAACGTTAAACGTCAGGCAACTCTTTTGTTTTCTCTGTATCTTGGAAGTCGCAGCTCTTGCAGATTCATCGTCGTCGTCATTTCCGGTATCAGATTAGCTGCAGAATTGTGAGTCCTTAAATAAATCATGGACGCTCGTCACGCATCTCTCGGCCGACGGACGGTACAGATCTCTCCCCTTCTTCGTCAATCTGATAAAATCACACACAAATATGAATTTATCATAAGGTTGAGATTTTCTTGATACAGTTGGAAGAGATTCGTCAGAAAAGAGCTGCAGAGCGGCTGAGCAAAGCCTCATCAGGACCTGATCTCGCCAATGCTGTCTCTACCTCAAACCCTAACGGTACCTATTTTTCCATTTATCTACCCTTTCTTGAGTAAAATTTTGATCAACTCAATTCTATAGTCATTTAGTGGTGGTAGTTGTTAATTTCTGTTTTTATTTTATTTTTTTTCTCCTTTTTAAGATGCCGTGGGGATGAAAAAATCCGAGAGTGGAACGCGGCTGTCCGAGGTTCGTGTACATATGATTTTGGAATGAGAATTTGATTGAAATTGAAAATATATATTGAAATTAAAAAAATTCGCATTTTCTTTTGAATTATAGAAAACAGGCTTGAATTTTGACTTGAATTTTTTCTTTGGAAATGATACTGCACAGACGGATATTAGTGGATTAGTATCTCAATTAAAGGAAATGCAAAGGAGGAACATTGAGCTGGAAGAAGTAAACCGGAATTTGTACTCCAAGGTACCAGACTATTGCTTCTATTTACTACTATTGTTGTGAAAACCGCCCAGGCGTCATTTAATTTGTTTTTCTTTTTTCCTTTTTTTTTTTCCCCCTTGTTTGATCTCATATTGAAATGAATTGTTTTAAATTGTTTCAGCTTCAAACTAAAGAGGTTGAGAATGACTCGCTGCAGAAGAGGCTGAATGAGCTGGTATAAGCAATCTTTTTCAATTTATGCACGTGATGAACGGTAGATATCATGATATCTCCTTGTATGTCGAGGAGGCTGATTCAAATATATTTGAATTGGGATTTCAGGAGCAGAATACAGTACCGTCACTGAGAAAAGCTCTAAAAGATGTTGCTATTGAAAAAGATGCAGCAGTTGTTGCACGGGTTCGTTTACGTGAAGCTTTTTAATTATTAGTTTATTGTAAATTATGCATATATTCTATCCTTTCTCACCCATGAACTCTACAATTTTGTATAGGAGGACTTATCAGCCCAGCTTCGCATGGTGAAAAAACGTCTAAAGGAAGCAGAAGAAGAACAGTACAGAGTATGCTAGTCATAAGTAAATAGTAAAATTTATGTATATTTCTATGCTGATAATCTGTCTTCTACTAGGCCGAGGAGGATGCAGCTGCACTCAGAGCAGAATTAAATTTATTACAACAGCAAGCTCTGAGTGGTGTGCCCAGTGGAATCCCATCAACGGGATATTCACCTGATCACATAAGAGTCTTGGAAACCGAACTATCTAATTTAAAATCTCAACTTGAGGTTAGAATGCTGTCTGTTGCCACTTCTTGTTTTTCGTGAATTTATTTCCTCTTGGTTTAAGTAGCATTGGCCATAAAATTTTACAGCAAGAATCGCGGTTAAGGCATCAAGATCAACAGCAGTTAGTAGATGAGCAGGCCCGATCATCTGCCCTTATTTCTCAAAAGCAGGAATTGGAAGAGAAAATTGCTTTGATGTCCGAAAGGGTGACAGGTATTGTGAGTCAGTCACAATTGCCGGATCAAATTAGAAACTTTAACTGGCATTTGCATGTATTCCTACAGTTATCATGAACTATTATGATACGTTCTACCCTGCCACTAGGTATGCTTGTAGTAAGAAATACATAGTTCATCAGCCTTATTTTTTATAGTGGACATTGAAAAATTGAATTTCTTTTAGCCATTGATGGGTTATGGGAATTGCTTCTGCAACTGTTATAACCTTGCTTGTCATCCTGCCTAGCTGTTCTTTCACCATATGCATTCTAATTTTTAAACATGTTTACCATGCAAATATTGTTCATTTTCTAGTTGTTACTTTTATACTGGCACTATAATTGTTTGAAGGATAAATCCTTACTGCCACTGTTATAGTCTTTATCGAATCTTTTTTATTTCCTCATGTTGTTTAGACACTTTATTATTAGGCAAACATTTAACTATTTACTGTTCACATAGGTGTAGCAGTGGAAAAGCCAACCAACAAAGCATTTTCATTGGTAAGTGTTTCCACTGGATCTTCATGATTTAATCTTGCAAGAACCTTTTGTTCACATAGTTACAGTTAGTTTTTCTTACTAGTTACATCCAGTACTATACCTGTTTTCTCTAGTTATATTTCTTTTAGGTAACATGAGTTATTGGTGCTAGTCCCCTTGTTCTTCTGACTTTGATTCTCCCAATTCCCATTTGCCATCCTTCTTTGCGATGCCTATCCCTTTATATCTTGATGTCAGAATTACAGCTAAGGTTTCTATTTCTTTCAAGTCAACAATGTCATGCTATGTTTTTACAGGAAGACAAAGAGAGGCTCGAGAAACAATTGCATGAGATGGCAGTTGCTATTGAGAGATTAGAAAATAGCAGGCAAAAACTTTTGTCGGAGGTACTGTCTTTTGTCCTGTGACCTTGGATTCAGCCCCCAGAATTAAATGTTGCTTTGTCTTCTGCAACGGCCAACTAGGATTCAGATTCTTTCTTATCTTGTTTGCAGATTGATTCCCAGTCTTCTGAGATAGAAAGGCTTTTTGAGGAGAACTCAAATCTGTCATCCGCTTATCAAGAGGCCAAGGGAGTTGTGGCAAACTGGGAGAGCCAGGTACTTGCTTTTGCATGAAGTGTGGTTTGTCAGGCCTATTTATGCTTTTTTGATGAGTTATCTAATGGGAATCCTTTCTTCTTTCTTTTGCTTTTGTTTCTAGATTGTCCATATAGGAGATGTGGTAATTATGGTAATTTTTCTGGAGATGTGATTCATGCAGGTCAAAGATTGTCTAAAGCAAAATGATGAGCTTCGTAGCATGTTGCACAAGTTGAGAATGGAACATGCCGGTAGACCAAGTGTGAGTGATAATGTGGGCCTTCCAGAATTTAGCAAAGATGAGAATGTTCCTGTGGCAGTCTCTCCTGAAATCATCTCTCTCAAAGTTATTACTCCACTGAGAAGAATCTTTAGCCACTTATAAACAGTTTGACCTTCTTTATTACTTTTGCAGTGAAGATTGAAGATGTGTATCTCGTCTATTAATGATGCATTTAACATCTTTGTCCTTCTTTCTTTCTTTTTTGCTTTTCTTGAATTGAGATTTGTTTTGGGCGGGGTGCTGGTTTTTATTTTCTCCCTTGAAGAAAGAAGGGAGAGAAAAAAGATAAGAGAAGAGGAAAAGGAGAGAAAGAGAGGGGGGGGGGGGGTGTTGTTGGCAGAGCATCTTTATAATTTATCCACATTGAAGAGGCAATAGTGTGTAATTCCCTGCACTTAGAATTATGTTTGGAACTTATTTCTTTTCTTTCATAGGCAAATAAGGATTTATCATCATTTTGAGACTCTACGTGTGCCTAAATACAGTGCTTACTTTTATATGTTTACTTTGCATAGGCTCAACTGGTAAATGAACAGAGTAGAGCAGAGGCACTATCTGCAGAGGTCCTGCAGCTCTCAGCACGACTCCAACAAGCCACACAAGCTTACAGTGGTCTTGCTCGCTTGTATGTATCTTCTCTAATATGGCTTAACTCGTTGAAAGCATCTTTTCTGGCTGCCTTTTCCTTTTTCTCTCGTCTAAAACTTTTTCGGTACTATTCCAGGTATAAACCTGTCCTGCGGAACATTGAGAATAGTCTTATCAAGATGAAGCAAGATGGCTCAGTTTCAGTCCAGTGAAATGGCAAAAGATTGTGCGCTTTGTGTAGTGTCTCCTGCATGCCAAACTGGAATGCTTGTTTGTTATAATCATGTCATAATTTTGCGAAGAGAAACTTTTGAGTTTGATTAGAGGGTCTAGAAGATGGGAAATAGATCAGATTAGCCACACACAATTCTTTGAATCAATTTGTGACTCTTTCTATTAGTTGATTTTTTTTCTCGTACATTTGCGTTATAGTGAATGATTCAAAACCTAATGTTAAGATTTAGTGGATTGTGAACGCAAGCCTCAATTGTGTTGCTCCTCATGCCGGTTTTTGTACTTGTTAACAAAACAGAATGAAATTTCTTAGTATGTTTGATAGTTTCAAATTGTCAACTTTTGTTTGTCATTCTAGTTGTCAAATGCTTCTGTGTTTGTAATATTTGCTTCATAAAAAGTCAATTGGAATTTTCTTTTCCGTGTATTTCCTGGTTTTATTTCAGTACAGAGCTTGCCAACTCGGTGTAGAACATGCTTTCGAGGCGACAACAAGTGTAAAAATGGTCTGTCAAATAAAATAACATACGTACATATAATATTTATTGTTGCTTTTCATTTAAAAATTGGCCAAGATAATAAATTATGATAATAAATGTTTACGACAAACAGCGTGAAACAACGCCACGAATTTGTGTTAAAAAGAGGGGGGGTGGGGGGGGGGGGGGAAATCTGTACGTGTAACAAAGTTTTGTATAAGCCCGGCTGACGAGGACTCTGTCAGAGGACTTCTGTAATGATTAAAAAGCAGTGAACTCCAAATTCAGAGTTACCAGTAATCCGCGCATGAACAAACCCCATCTTTGAAATGGTGAAAGCGGTTTATGTCTCGGACTAAAATTTCTCTATCTGTAAATTTGGAAATAAACTTGGTGAAAGAGTGACAATCTTCACATAACCTCAAGTTCTTGGTGATTCTTATTGTTTCCCCTCTGCTGTTATTAATTAGCCCAAAAGCAACTGCCAATTTTTCACTATGACCAAGTATAATTCGCTCTTTCTCATCTGCATCAAGATCATAAAGCACAACTTTGGTCTCAGGTACATATCCCTTTTCCTTCATCTCCACAATCAGCTTTACTAGCAGGGCATGGATCTGCACAATCTGCGGATTAAACTCGTCAATGGATGTAAGTGAGTAAATTTTCCTTCCTACTTCAATCCAACAACAACCAGAGACCTTTTGCAGTCCCCTAGCTTCTATAAGCTTCTTTACTCTTTTCACCTCATTCCACATCTCAGCTTCTGCATAGATATCAGCCAAAAGCACATAATTACCTGCATTTCTAGGTTCAAGCTCAAAAAGCCTCTTGCATGCTCTCTCCGCAAGCTCAACATTACAATGAATCCTACATGATCCTAGAAGAGAACCCCAAACTTTGGGTCCCGGTTCAATCCGCATATCCTGTATTATCTTGGCTGCCTCATCTAATTGATTGGCTCTACCAAGAAGATCAACCATACAAGCGTAATGTTCCGCTGTAGGAGTAATTCCATGTTCTTTTACCATAGATTCAAACAGAAGTCTCCCATCTTCAACGAGACCAGAATGACTACAAGCTCCCAAAACGCTAACAAATGATATTGGACTCGGTGACACTCCACTTGATACCATCTCTTTAAAAACTTCAATAGCTTTTCCTCCAAGCCCATGAATCCCATAGCTCGAAATCATCGAATTCCATGCAACAACATCCCTCTTCTCCATGTGAGCAAACACGCGTTGTCCCAGTTCAAGATTACCGCATCTTGCATACATAGTCACCAGGGCACTGATAACTGGTAAAATGGAATCAAGACCTTTCCGAAGGATGTAACCATGTATCAACTTCCCTTGCTCCAATGCAGCTAGTGCGGCACAGGCTTGAAGCACACTGACCATTGTAACTGAATTAGGCAATGTATCGCAGTTGTCAAGTATCAGTTCACGAAAAAGTTCCAATGCCTCAAATGGCTTCCCATTTTTTGCGTAACACGCGATCATAGCACTCCAAGAAACTACGTTTTTCACTGGCATCTCATTGAATACATTACTTGCTTCTGCCACACAACCAAATCTTGCATACATATCCATGAGAGTAGTCATAATATGGATATGGCTTTCGTACCCATGTCGTAAAATGTGAGCATGAATTTCCTTCCCCTTTTGTAGCAATGAGCCTAATGACTCTGCAGCAACGCAGGCTTTCAGCACATAAGTATATGTGAATCTATCCGAGGGAATTCCAATCCGATTCATCCGTCTGTAAAGACCCAAAACTTCTTCGCCATGGCCCGATAATGTTAATGCTCGAAAAAGTGCGTTCCATACATAAATAGTTTTCTTAAGAGTTTCATCAAACACTTGGCGGGCATGGTCAATGCAGTCCAATTCATAATACATATTGATGAGTTTGGTAGCCAAAAAAGGATCCTGATCGAACCCATTATCGATGAGGTTGCGATGAACAATAAGGGCGTCGGACAGGGAATGTTGGTTAGCGCAAGAGAGGATAACGAGCTCGTAGGTGTGTTGGCTAGGATTGGGCTCGTGAGAAAGCAGCTTAAGAGCTTGTTTGAGCTTGCCCTTTTCACAGAGAGATTGAATCGATGGGTTGTGATTCGTAGTGGAGAGGGTGGTTGGCGTAGTGGTGGTGGAGTGGCGGAAGGCGACCGTTGTTTGGTGGTGGGCGTGTGAAGACAGCCGGAAGTTGAGAGGAAAGTAGGGTGGTTGGAGAGTGTAGGAAGTGTGAAACGTCCACATTTAGACTACAGTTTTTTGTGCTGTTTTGTGATGGCATAGCAAAAGAGGCAGTTAATTCTTACCGGATGGAATCTTGAATTTAAGTCTGGATGGCTTTTTGTGAAGAACTGGGAATTAGGTGGAAGACCAAGGCTTTCTCGGAGATGGCCATTGCGGCAGGCGCTAATTCCACACGTTTGAGGTTGGTTTCTCTAATACCCGTTCATGTTTGTACGTGTTACCACCATATCTGCTTGGTCTATGCGTGGGCTTTGTGAAAATCACTAGTGGGCCTGCTTGACGACACATATAGCTTTTGATATTTTCCATTGATTTTTTGAAGAGTTTCCACAAATTAATTTTATGAGAACACAATGCAAACAAAAGTGGGAGATCTGGACCGTGGTTGTAAAGAAATCAAGCGCTTAGTTAATTGATCTGGGCCATCTCTGCGCTCTAATAAACTAGTGATTCACGGAATCAAATTTGAAGATCTCCGGATCGAGTAGTGACTAAAAAATTCCCAATACTTATCATATAGCACATCGGAATGCCATAGCTGTGTATTTCATTTCAACTTAAGGTGCAACAACATAAATTATGCACATCTGCGGTGGGGTCATAACAAGCATTGTGTGTAACCAAGCCAAGTTCAAAATCTAGATCTAATGTCTGAATAAACATAGGCATCCACATTACTAGAGCCTAGAAATCCGATTAAGGATTAGATTATAGCAACTCAAATGCTCATTGACAAAACATGATAGTCATGTGGGCATCAGGAAGTTGCGCCAGGATCGCTGATGACACCCAAGAAGTCATCCTTTATGGTACCAATGCAGAACTGTAAACAAGAGCATTACGTGTAAGGAAAAGGTCATTGAAGAATGAACAGAAAATCAGGCATGCGGATTAATGCACACATGATAGTATTTACAAGAGTTTTGAATATTTTTAAGCCACATGCACTACTCATGCAATTCCAGAATTGCAGCTTGCACCTCACAAAACACAATTAGTATGTTCTGTGGCAAAATGAAAGCCAAGAGGATAACATAGGAAGAGACATAAATATAAATCAATAATCAAGTAGTCAAAATGCTTTGGTTGCTGTTACCTCTAAGAGTTCAATGGTGCGGCATCCTACTTGTATAGTTGCTTATTAAACTATTCTTGTTCAGATGCTTGGTACAACTACTAAAGTTTTGTGTCAGCCTAGGCCTTTCTATAGGGAATCCCAAGCTTACATCCTAATACAGGACACATGACATAGGACAAAAAAACATTTGAATCAAACCTTGTAACCGCTACTTAATAAACATTGTCATAATCCCCAAGTGAAGCCACTTTTTTACTGTGATATTGTATTGACCAAGTACTTGGCGAAATCAATAATTAATAGACAAAAATAACAGATAAAAAATGCAGAGAAACAACTGCTTCAAATTCAAAAAGGAAACCAGTGTTCAGTAGCAATACATAACAGGACACAATATGAACATACAATTTCTGTAGCATCAACTCGAGTTCCAATTATCTTTAACCGAACCTCGCTGTCTTTCTGAATCTTGACCTGTCAAGAACCAAAGAGGTATAAAATCTGATACAGCAAATTCAAATGGGTAACATCTGTGCAGAAATAAAAGATTACTCAAACTGCAAAGTACGAAGTTTGCATACAGATCCATCCGAAGTTGTATAATTAGGCATGTCACCGGACTGAAACTCCATATCATCTGGTATCAACTGTAGAGAGATAGATAGAGAGAAGAGAGAGAGAGAGAGGGGTCATATACTCAACAGACAAATGAATTCCTTTTAGTACAGCATATAAATGAGTCAATTATACCAAATGCCAAAAACAGGAGGATTTAGAGATGAAAATGGCAAAACGCACAAACAATACAAGTAAAAGCATCTCAATACTAGATAAGGATCCAAAAGGGTTTCATCAAATTATCTTGAGGCATAGTTAAACTAGTAATATTAAGCATCATGCTTGTTGAGCATATATTATTGCCAACAGCGACATCAGTTATTCCATTGAACATAAGTAAAACTTCACAAAAGTACCTGAGTTTCTAAGAGTTCTGTATATGCCTCTTTTTCTCTACTTGACAACATAAGTAATACATCATGCTTGTTAAGCATATATTATTGCCAATAGTGACGTCAGTTATTCCATTGAACATAAGCAAAACTTCACAAAAGGACATGAGTTCCTTGAGTTCTGTATGAACCCTCTTTTTCTCTACATGATAATCATACCAATCTCATAAGCCATTTATATAAACACAAAAGCAAAAAAAAAAAAAAACTTTTAATAACATTTGTCATGCCAAAGAATCCACATTGAGCAGATTAACTCAGATTCAGCTCCATTTTTCAATTCCTTTTGCGACTTCATAGTACTTAAAAGTGCAAAAAAATTTTGAGACTATTCAAAGACTTGTATTACCAAGAATCACAACTTAGGGCACCACTAGAATTTGTAATTATTCACTACAGTTTATTCAATTTGCCAGACAAACCATTTCATCACAGAAGAGGACAATCGCTGACATTTCACCCAAAAGATTTCCATAATGTACCGATAGTTAATACTAATAAGCATCTAATCATTTCCAAAGGCCCTATTTTCAGAATGGAATTTCATCCAATATCAACCATGAAAACGAAACTCAATATTACATGCAACACATCATTAAACCACAAAACTACCCACAAAGAATTATACTAATGAAGCACGCATACTCACGTGATTTGAAACAAAAATTTGGACAGGCCCTGCTTCGGCGAAAAAACCCATCTGCACCAAATAAACAAAAGCAGATTTATAATTTGTGTGGAGAAAAAAGGTCAGTAATAATTCATTTCAAATTTGCCTTCTTTTTTTTTTAATAAAAAATTACCTTATTGACCATAGTAACAACAGCTTCTAGTATTTCGCCCTTAAAAGGACGAAAAACGACGCATTGATACTTGACCGGAAACGTCACGAAGCCAGTCCCATCCCTAATTAAACCCTTGCCCACGTTCTCGATGCCCGTGATCGCCACAATAAACCCATGTCGGCCGCTTTTTTTTCGTTTTTTTGGTTGGAAAAAAAAAGAAGAAGAAATCCAAATTTAGGGGAAAGAAATTAAAATCAAGAAATCGCAAAAAAAAAAGGTTGTGGGTGGGTGTGGTTTTGGGGGGGGGAGGGGGGGGGGGGGGGGGGGGGAGCACCTGCAAGTGCCCTCGACGTCTTTCATGAGCTTGGAGACGAGCTTATCTCGGAGGTCACGGCCGAAGTGGCGTGGGTGCAGCTGCATATTCCTCTCCAGTACTATGTGGAAGAACATCTTCTCTTTCTCTCTCTGCTGATCAAAATTACTAACCCTAGCTCGCGTTTTTCTCTTTCTTTCTTCTCTGAGTTCTTACTTCTTAATAATTTCCGGGGATGAGAAAGTAGCAGAGGGGAATCTGGTGTGATCGGATGGGGGGACTGAAATTCCTGAAAGTCACTTGTCGAATTGTAGTTTGTTTCATCTTGACTTTTGGGTTGTTGTGCCACATGGGACAGATTTTTTGTAGCCCAAAATTACACCAGGTCCAAGTTAGGAATGGGCTGTAGCGATCTTGCTTCATAATGGGCCTTTTATAGGAAAAATTTTCGGGCCCAATTCCTTTTAAGTAATTATCATTATTATTATTATTATTATTATTATTATTATTATTATTACTACTACTCCTCCTCTAAAGTTGCAAGATGAGAAGGGACAGGGATGGTCTCGGAGATTGATTAGGGACCTAACAATGATTAATTACTTTAATAGCATCAACCAAATGACCGTGAAATTCTTA
Organism: Mitragyna speciosa; assembly: GCA_024721245.1. NCBI lineage: Eukaryota > Viridiplantae > Streptophyta > Magnoliopsida > Gentianales > Rubiaceae > Mitragyna > Mitragyna speciosa. The sequence continues at coordinate 20,680,357 of CM045563.1, forward strand.
TTTCGACTTTCAATCCCTCTCTCATTTTCCTATCTTTTTTTTCCTCAAATGTACTATTTAACATTTTCTTTGGACGAAAGACATACAATAAATTGGAATTTGGAATTAGCCTCAACTGGAAAAAAAAAAAAAAACAAGTGATTGGAATTTGGAACTAAACTCAACTCAAGCCCATACTTTCGCTTAAGTGAAAGAAGTCATTGCCCAAGCGGCCAGCCCGGAATATTGCAGTGGGCTTGGCTTGCATCAATGTGTATTAGGGTTGAATTTTTTTTGTTCATAATACAAAATATGTATATGTGCATAAAAACATTACATATTTATACGTATAAAAAAGGTTCTCATGTGGTATAGATAATGTACATATGTGACCAAATTTTGACCATGAAATATTTCAATTGTTTGGGAGCTGACTGCACTTATCCCATATGCACCAACATCTGAATGTGAACTTGGATATGCAAATATTATTTTTGTTTAAAGACTACCTTACAATATTAGGATATAAAAAATGTTAAAGACTACCTTACAACATTAGGATATAAAAGATGAAATTAGGTGAATTTATTGACATTATCATGGCGATTAATTGCACGTGAAACAATAGGATTTTATAATAATCAAATGCTGATCAATATCTTCCAAATAAAGTTTTATTACATTACAGTCTAACTTCTTCTATTATCAAATCCTAATTAAATTGCTTTTGTCAAAAAAAAAATCCTAATTAAATTGCTTTTGTGAGAAAGGGATTACTGAAACAATTTTCTAAAGTAGTTGTAACGCATTACGTGGCGGAATGTGAAGAAACTCGAGCATTTTGGACGGAATATAAGCACTGTTTTCTATTTGATACTTTTCCAACTTGCATCAATTCCTCTGGGCAGCGGTTTGCAAAATGCTTTGATACAATTAGGTTGTTTTAGTGGATTTACTTCTTAATCTGAGTAATTAAGGACCCTATAAAGGAACTTTTTACTAGAAATGGCAGTTTCAAGTTCTACTAAAATTAATTAATGTTGTTAAAGATAAGTGGGGGGAAAATAAGAAATGCCTTAGTCTTGGAATTCGGGTTGGATTTGACTTGCAAAGCTATTTTCTCTTGTTAGAATTAATTACTTAAAAAAGAAAGTCTTGTTAGTATTTTTTTTTTTCTTCAATCCATAAATTGATTACTCAAATTATGGAAGCAGAATACCATAGACTTTATCTCAAAAAAATCAAAAAATAAGCATCTTAATAAGGCTACGAAATACTGTTAGGGATTGTTTGACAAATTAACTACTCACATTATTATTGATCATGTTCCTTCTTACTAGCATCTATCAAAGCTAGTAGCATTCTGATTTTTGAACAAAGATCCCGTAATCGAACACCAACGATATAACCAAAGACTGCCGGGATCCATCAGCAAAAACCTTAAGCATACAAACTAGTAAAACGTAAAACAACATGAAAAAGAAATAGTGAAGCTGGGCTATGGGACTACGTGGTTGGGAACGTATGGAGTTGGAGCCGGAGTTGGAGGGTTTAGTGGCGGTGAGGGCCCGTAATATGGCGAAGGTGTTGGTGAACGGCCGTGATGGTATGGACTTGGCGGTGGTGGCTGCCTTCGAGAAGGAGGAGGTGAATTATAAGGCGCTGGTGGAGGCTGCCCACTATAGGGTGGAGATTGAGAAGGTGGTCCCTGTGGAGGGAATGGTGGGGAGTAGGGAGACGGTGGTGGGTGTTTATGTGTTGGTGGTGCATGGCCATACTTAGGTGGTGTATGCTGGTGACTAGGTGGCTGATGTCCATGAGAAGGTGGCTTATGCTGGTGGGTGGGAGGAGGCGGCTGCTTGTGTCCGTGAGACTGGGGCGGCTGCTTATGTCCGTGAGACTGTGGCGGATGCTTATGTCCATGAGACGGCGGCTGATGGTGATGATGACTGGGTGGTTGATGGCTTTGTGGCGGTGGAGGGTAAATAGGATAAGAGGGCGGGGGAAAGTGGCCATGGGAAGGAGCAGAACTAGGAGGGTGCTGGTGAGATGGTGGAGCATGTCCATGATGTTTTGGTGGTGGTATATGATGATGGTGATGGTGATGAGATGGTGGTTGATGTTGGCTAGGAGGGGTGTACTGCTTGGGAGGTGGTGCACGAGGATGACCATGTCTTGGTGGTGGCTGTTTCGCTTGGAAGGGTGGTGGTGCATAACCCCGACTTGGTGGTTGATTGCCATGAAATGGTGGCGGTGGATAACGGTGAAAGGGAGGGGGAACACCGTAGGGAGGTGGTGGAATATGGCTATGGTAAGGTGGTGGTGTATGAGGGGTCAGAGGTGGTTGATATCCACGAGATGGTGGAGGGTAGTTGGAAGCACCCTTGCTATACAGCGGTTTGTATTGATAGCCATCTTCACTTTCTAGTCTTCCTGCAACATTGGTAGGAGTAACAAGTCCAACTACTAATGCAACCAGTATTATTAAAAGGCGAACACATGAAATGCATAGCCTCATTGTGATACCTTCGGGAAGCCTCACTTGGGCTTAGTGAAGAGTTGGTGGCCTGGAGTGTGACCATGTTGAGGGTTTAAATAGGGGCCAGATACTCACCTCCCCCCCCCCCCCCCCCCGGGGCCCCCGCGGCGCTCCCGGGGTTTGGCTTCACAAGTTGAAGTTCTCAAGGGTTTGGTTTCACATATTGCAGTTCGAACTTGGGCCCCATAAGTGTGGACTAATTGGTCATTATGTTAATTTTCAAGTTGACATTTGGAACTCATATGTACACTGTGCACAACTTTGTGTACGTGACAAGCTAGCAACTAATTGTATAATTTTATTTGCACTAGCGTTTGCTATGTTGATTTTAAGTAACATTTCGAAGTTCATATGTGAAAATACATTTCAAAGTTCATGCTGCAAAGTGTTATACTCTCTTAAATTTTGATAATTGAGCGATAAACTTTATTGTAAAGTATTAATCATAACAAATTATTATGATGTCTTAAGGCACCATAGTATTTTTCTTTATATGGGTACGTTGCATTTAACTTTGTGTGCGTGACTAGCAACTAATGGTGCAGATTTATTTGCACAGAAATTTGGGTTACAATTTGTACAGCCCCAAATTCTATTGGTTACTAACGTTAATTCTAAAATGCTCAGAGCTGCAAAATCAAACAAAATAGAAGCTGGGTCAAATATGCTACGGCTATCCGTGTAGACGGATGGAAATTTGCCCACGTAAAGGTTCCGATTTCCAAGGCTTGAATCCAGACTTTGAATGCGGCTGGTTCCGTGATGCAAGGAACTCAACGAAAATATCATCTACTTGGGATTTAGCAACCTAAGGGTTTCGACCAAAAAGAGTAAATAGTAGTCAATGCCTGACATTATATAATGGTGAGTCATCATCATCATCCTACCACATTTTCTGCATCAATCGAAGCTCTGGGAACAAGAAATGAAGTCACTTTTTTCATTTCCTATGCAGCTGCATGCAAGCACAAGTTTCAATTAGGTTTTAGTGAAAATGCCATTGTTTTGTGCTCTCTTTTTGTGGAGTAATAACAGGGAATTGTCTTGGAAGCTGGTGGAATTAGAGCAAATAGTTTCAGACATACGTCCAAATGTATATACGAGCGATCGGCCACCGCCCCCGCACCTTTCAATACCCTAGTCTCGAGCGCAAAATAGAAAGCAAAGGAGACCACAAAACAATGGCGCTAACAGGTCAAAGAAGAAAACTGCTGGTGATTAACGTTACTTATCGTATTATTTGATTTAAAAGTTAGAAGCATATGATTACCAATAATTACCTTCAAACAACATTAGAATGGATGGCAATGTTTGAACTTTCACGTATTTCTGACTCTTCCATTAAAAAAAAGGTATTTCTGATTCTGTTGCCCTCGTTGCCAGGAAAGGAGAATAGGTGGTATTACTAGTTCGAATTTTAAGTTCATCTTCAAGCCAACATCATGCCCAGACCTTAAAAGAGAAAGCTTATGTGCAGCATATGCATCCATAAACACCGAATATGCTTCATTTATCACAAATTCACTAAAAATTAACTCGCAAGACAATTACAAATCTAAACCCATAGAGAATGAGGAGCAAACAATAATAAAAAGTGTAGTCTTTTTCATATTTGCTGTCCAACATGAATAATCAAATAGGTAACAAATAAACGCTGGTATAAAGTAGAAAGCTGCATTAACTTCCCATATCCATGACCAAGTTTTATTTCGTAATTAGGCGGCACTATTATGCGCATATTTGCCTGCCCAATGAGGCAGGTAACAAGAGAGATGTCACCAGACCAAGAAGAATAGTGAGGGAGGCAACCTTCAAATGCATAACCAAAAGTCAGTAATCCAGAAATCCAGAGCAATTTACAAAGCCAATGTATTTACACAGTCAAATCATAAATTGCATGAGAAGATTCAACAAGGTTTAAAGTCATAAAGAAAATTTTCTGGCACTTTAGGCCATTCTGGAGAAGAATTGCCTCCAAACTAAACAGGTCCTTAACATCCATCCCAAAACACAACAAATGTCTAAAGTCCTCTTTGTGATAACAGAATGACACCGCCACAGGCTGAAACTTCTGCAAAGCCAAGGATGAAGGAGAGTTTTGGTCTAGGTTTGAGGCAGAATACTGCAGTAAGGGAGCATGATATCAGGAGAAAATATACATCTATTTGACGGATCCTCTGGAAAAAAAAATCACATTTATACAGCTAGAAAAAATGTCATCCAAACCATTAACCAAATATAAGTTTCCAATTCAACTCAATTATAAATCCAAGAATATAAATTTGATTTCTAAGCAATGGCCCCGGAAACAACACAAGGCAAAGGTGTGCGCTGAAATATTGCAATATTACCATATTTTATATCCTGCTTCAAAAAATTTCAATATTTCCCTCTTTGATACCTCAATTGCAGCATCTGCTCACTTTTTTTTCCATTGTCCTCCCACCATGGACATTAAATTTCAATTAGTTTCCGTTCTGACAGCTTAGTAGCATTTAGGTGTATAATAATCTCATATCACCAGCAAATGAAGGTTTAAGTGGAACACTCAAAATTCAAAATTCTCACAGCAATGGTAGGGCAACCTTCCGCAAATGTAACAAACAAATTATGCGCATGGACTAAAAAATACCATTGCTTTGTAGCTTCAACAATATGGAACAAAAGCAACTTAATTATACTGACCTTAGCCGTCCTTGAAAAACCTGACTCAGCAATTATCAAATTTTGTCTTATAAGAACCTAGGCCTTTTATCAGGAGGCTTCAGAATCTGAAAGGAGCACATTAAACTTTCATCTACACTCATCATAGCACCAGCATTGTCAAATTCACCACAATAGTTGGGGGCAGAAAATATTGTAACCAGCTGCCTATCAGCAAAAAATTCATATCCATCTTCTACAACCTGGGAAAAGGGAAAAACGGTGAGGGGACTAAGCATTCGTAGTAAACAGCAGGAGTTGTTAACAGCAACGATAGAGAACAGGATAAGAGAAACAACAATACTTGATGAGCACGACAAACAAGGTCCATATCATTCTGCATCAAGAATTCTGCCACCTTATCAGGACCAAATGTGAATGAAACACCCCTATCATTCATTCCCCAACCTCTAATTTCTCTACAAGGATCTGACCACAATAAATCACAAAGCAAACCAGAGTCTGGAACATCAGTTGGACGAGGCAAGTTTCTTATTTGATCTAAGTTAGTTAAATCCGGAGAAAGACCGCCATGCATGCAGAGTATTTTGTCATCTATTAGGGCAGCTACAGGAAGACAATTGAAACACTCAGTAAAGATTTTCCAAAGTCTAACATTGAACCGGCGTTTACACTCATCATAGAATCCGTATATTCGGTTAATTGAAGCACATTCATGATTTCCTCGTAAAAGGAAGAAATTCTCAGGATATTTTATTTTGTATGCAAGCAATAGGCATATGGTCTCCAGGCTCTGCTTTTCCACGGTCCACAGTAATCCCCAAGAAATAAATAATTGGCCTCAGGAGGAAATCCTCCATATTCAAATAGTCTCAAGAGATCACCATATTGCCCATGAATGTCACCTGGAAATCAGTTCAAGTACAGAAGAAAGCTATTGTCAGACTTCTTGATTTAGATCTGAAATATTAAACACAAACTTGCGGCTGAAATAAAGCTGCCTTAAGTACTTGAAATAACAACAAATTGAAACATGAACATATAACAATGGCAATTCCTCCTTTTCTTTCTGGTTTGATATGTTTTCTACAAATAGGAATGCAAGGCAAAGCACAACTCACAATCACCACAAGGACAAAAAGGTATATCCCAGTCTTCCTCGTATTGAACTAAAACATTTTTAATTTCCAGACAACGTTACTTCCAAGTATGGAAGTCCAGTGGACATAGGCATGCTGTCGCAAAATGAAAATTCCGACAAGAGTACTCTAAGGAAGTATTAAGAGTCCTATAACTTCCAGCTGTGGTAGATGGTTCATGTGAAAGCCAACAGCCAAGATTACCACGTCTTCGTAGCCAAAGAAAAACAGACAGAAATTTAATTCTATGAGCCCATCTAAGGAAAAGTATAAGTTCTAATCTAAACAAAGAAGGAAGCAAAACAGCTGTATCCAAATAGTACAAATGGACTAGAAACAAGCACCATGGATTATGTGACAACAAAACCTCACAAAATCCAAGGAAATAGCACAATATAGCATGCAATTCATCATTTCATACCAACTATATAGAAATTCAATCAACTAAAAGATAACCAAAATGGTTCTTAAACGAAGAACAGGACTTGTAATGCCATAACAAACAATGTAAGCTAATATAGAACATATTATTGTATCTTATTATACGAGGCTACAAATGAGAACCATGGAGCTTAACTGATGCGCCTTTCACATAGGCAAGGAAGAACATTTGATAATTCAATTATTCCCCATAGACTCTCTCAACACATGCAAACAAAACTAGTAGAGAGAATAAATACATTCAAAGTACTAATACAAACACATGCAGCTGTAAGACATAGTTGCCCACATAAAGAAATGTACATCTTGAGATCGCTCAATTAATAATTTCTTCAATTTTTGATCACTTCCTCATGTATAAAATCCAAGACTGACCCAATCCAGTCCGAAGAATTAAAATGAATGCGACAGTAATGAATCACAGTTGTGTACTCCAAGTAACAAAATTGGGTTTCCTTGGGATACTTGGTGGGAACATCACTCATCCATTTTGAACCTTTGGTGTTAATACAATTATATCTGCAATGATACAAATATCATCTTCATGATAATAGTCAAACAAGCATATAAAATGAACAGTTACTTGATATTCAAAAGAAATAAAAACAATTCAAAAGTCTATTACCAAATTAGTCAGGTTTCGATTTACCCCTGTTTTATCATAAATAATAATTACATCATAATCCAGCTAATTTGGAAATCAATGAACAACACTGCAGGTTTTGCTACCAACCACCATTTGATTTACTATGTGCAGTAGCCCACAATTTTTTCTTCCTAGTTTCCACACCAAATTAATTGTTCAACCATACCTCCCACTAATATATTCTCCTCGTCATATTTTGCTTTTAGGCTTCACTGCATGTGTTACACATATCAACAATTTGCTAGACATAAATGCCCTCAATTAAACCCGATCCACAGCCACAGGACCTGACCAGCAACTCCCTTCAACCCATCATCTTCTCTATTCTCCCCACACACTTCCTCTTCACATTTCTTCTTTCCACATAACTAATGCAACTAGGCTAACATCTCTATATTTTATAGGTTTTAGAATCAAAACAATCAGGCAGATCAGTCCTATCTCTCTCTGGCCTTGTAAAAGTTCTTCTCTGGTTAGATAAATTAATCAAGCAGTGGAAGAATAAATTCAGTTGCCAAGAATCCAGATCGGTAGCATCCCATGGAATTATATGAGAATCCTGGCCTTTTCTGGTAAGGATTTCATTCCCTACAGAAAAAAATGATTGCATTCACATCTCTCAAATGTCAAAATCTAAAATACAAATACGAATGGTCTACAATGAGGAGAACAAAACCTAGCCTGCATTTCAAATCTTTGTAACTCTGATCTCACTAGTCACCAGATTAACCTGTTAAATGCATACATACATACATACATACATACATACATACATACATAATATGTATGTATCAAGTACTAGCAGACTCTCCAGTCTTAAAAATATTCTGCAGAAAATGTTTGCTAGGTCCTAAGAATATTGAAAAACCAGTTTGGTGCATCTTGAAAACAAGTTTTCATTCCGTAATATGCGAATCCATCAATTGGGAAAATTTTGGATTACCTGTGCTGTTTTCAAAAAACAAATCAAGATATTGCTAGAAACATTCTACGACTTTCGAGCATTTACCGGTATCAAAACCACTTTAAGAAAACAACAGAACCAAGAATTTCCAAATTTATTATTCTTTAAATTCTCATGACTGGAAACCTTTTAGAAGTTATTTCACGATCGTTAAAGATGCCATTTCAGAGGAAATCTCCTCAAATTTTTGTCCAGAAAGGGCCATAGCATTTAATTAGAAACAGAATTTGGATCTATCTATATATATGCAAGTTAACCAACTCCAAATCAGAAGGGCAGTTTTGTCATGACAGAACATGGAAGACAAGCAAATCCATAAATGGACTCCTCCCCACCCTCCAAAATAAAACCAAAAAAATAGAAAGATCCTCTCCACGTTTTCTGCCAATGGTATAACTGATTAAAGTGATTATGCTCAACTTTGATACAGGATGGCACAGGAAGCAGACTGGATGGATCAAGCTAAGCATAGTCCAAGCAAAAGAGAATCAGATTACCCATCCAGGCACTGATACTACCGATTCCATAAACATCATGAACTCCACAATTAAAATCTAACTGAAACTCTCTTTTCTTCCCTGCAGTGCTAGTCCGATTCTGCAATTATATTCCATGGACGTAACTTATGCTCCACAGGCATCAAAATGAGTGATACGGTATGTAATAAAAGAAAAATGGGTGAAATAGTGTTGGATAAGACTAAAATAATCCAGTGGAAAAATAAAGAGATTGGATGAAAGTTTGAACCTGCATGACCTTTTACAGACTCTTGGCAATATTTGAAACAATCTCGTAATACTCAACTAGTTGTCCACTATCTGACAGAGAAGCTAAATGCAATTCCATTGAAAGCAATGGTGGATATTAAGGGGCAGAAAAATTAGAGATCAACATCCCCAACCAACACCCCCCCCCCCCCAAATAAAAAAAAAAAGGAAAAATCGCTATCACCCAGAACTCCTAAAAACTGGTTCTGACAGTGGTTCAATGTCTATTTGGTTGATTTGCTAAATCTGAATAAGATCAAGCATAATGAAAGAAAGTGCATTGTGGTTGAAGAAAAAAAATATTAATACGTCTCCAATAAGGGAGTTCCAAACTTCCAGACTCTGACAAGCCATTTCAAATGTTACCAACAATTAACCACAACTTTGCCACTATGCCACTGTACTTTCCTCACATGGAACCAACAATTACTATCCAGAAACTAGAAATTTTCCATCTCCCACAATCTTTTAAACTCACCCTCCAAGTTACATCTTCCCGTAGATTCTGATTAACTCCGCTTATCAGGAAGAAAATGTGTTCAACTTCTCAATGATAAACAAGTTTAAAAACAAGCAAATTATATTTCAATTAATTAAAAGGAATTAAAATTTACAGAAATGACCATTGCTGCGGCGAAACTAGCCGTTCAAACTACTCGCCAAAACCTTTTCAATCATATAGCACCAAATTCCCCACAAAAAACTAGAAAAATTTTCAATAATGTATATCCAACCAAAAATATACAATCCGTAACATGAGCTCAACAGAAAGATGCTAACTTAGTCAAAAACATATAAATAATTCAAGCAAATTTATCCCCCAAAAAAAATGCAATTAACAAATAGATGCCCGCACATTTAACAATTTTAATAGGTCGATAAACAGATGACAAATACGCATGAAAGTAAAATTAATAAAAAACAAAAAAAACAAAAAATGGGAGTCTACCGCAGATCTTGATTGGTGCTTCGAGCTCCAAGAGATTAGGCTGATGAAGGAAGATTTCGCGGGAAGCGGTGCAAAGCGATCGGATCTCCGCCTCGGAGAGCTGGACCTGGCGCACCGTCCTCGCTAGCCGGAACTCCAACAGCCGGTTGATTATGTCATCAAGTACAGTAGGCTCAATCCCCTGCCCATTCGCGGCGGCCATCCCTGGTTCTCTATCTACTCCTCTCTTCCTTCACAATCCACCGCCAAACCTAACCAAAACCTAGGGTTTCCAACAAATTTTCCTATAAATAAGAAACTATATTTAAAAAAGGATTAGGAAAATTTATTTTTCCACACTTTCTCTCTCTATCGATGACGAAAACGATGTAGTTAGATAAAGATTATAAACATTATAAAAAAGAAAAGGAAAATTTCTTTTTTTGGGAGGAGAGGCTGCAACTCCGATGCGGCGGAGAGGACTATAAAAAGATAGGAGGAGGAATAAATTTAAAAAAAAAAAAAAGAATAAGAAGAGGATGTCGTCGGAGTCTATTATTCCGCTGCCCTCGTGTGGTCGTGTCCTCTAAGAAATAATCACACTTCTGTGGCATGGCATTGCCAATTTGGCATGTGAATTTGTGATTGTGCCCCTTCTTGTTTTTCTAATAAGATAACCTTTTTGGATTTTGGTTTTGGTGCTCTTTGGTTTTGATTTAAAGGTTTAAGGAGTCATTACTTAGATTTAGATTTTTCTTTTGGTTGATCAAATTTTAGAGAGAGGGACCAAGGTATTAATTTAGTAGGAAGTTATTGTTGAGAGGTGATGATGAAAATTATTATTAGTAGCTAAGGAAGCTATTAATAAGATAACTTTGTTTCGTTTTCTTTCCCCCCTATATATATATCATTAACAACTTAACATCAACTTTGTTTCGTTTTCTTTCCCCCCTCCTCAGCAATATATATATATATATTGCTGATAAAAAATGTAGCTGTCTAGATATTTTTGTTGTGAGATAAAAACTACTTAAAATATGTTGCTAAACAATGATTTCAAAAAAAAAAAAAAAGAAAGAAAACCAAACGCCCCCTAGATTTCCTACATAATTAATCTCATTTTTCAAAGTTATGGTAGTGATTAATGAGTTGTTCTTAGCTTTCTTGACAAAATATTGAATGGATTATATTTATATTGATCTAGAATTGATATTAATCATGATACAGATGGTGAAATCACTAGGTCTCCGACATTAGATTATCCAAACTTATGTCAGCCGATCATGGCATCTCGAGAAATGATGGATAACTCGAGATCAGATTAATAGTTGTTAAACTATTGGACAACTGTAGAACCTTAATTCTGAGGTTGATTGGATTTAATTAATGTGATAGACGCCATCTAAGTGCTAACAATGTGAAACCAACCTCTTGATATTGCTAACCTACTATAAATAAGTTGTTAGAATAGGGTCCAATCTCACCCATTTCTCACACCAAATATAGATAACCTTTCACTTGTTCCCAGGTAAGTACGCTCTCTTCTTTAACATTACAACCTTCCGAGCTCTTTTATTCTTTATCCATCTCGGATTCTTGGATATTTACTAACTCAGGCATAGGAAGCACTCTGGGGACGAGCCCTACACGTTTCTTACATTCTTTTTATTGCAGGTGAAATTGGCACTCAAGCTCAGTTAATCAACCTGACCCTGCCCACATTTGGTCACCACAATCCTCTTATTGTTTTAGGAGTTATTTCGTTATTTTAGGTTTGACTCAAAATTGTTCTATAATGGGCAATTGAAATTTTTTTGAAGAACTATCCTTAAAACAAAAATCAGAAAATGACTTGTGAATTTCAGTTGAATTTGTTTCTAAATTTTGATGGCTGATTACCAAATTTATGTGCATGCTTAACATCATACAAAATTTGTTCATTAAGCTAACATAAGTGTAAAGATAAAGAACTCTCACGTATCTCTTTATCTTGCCAACCAAATAATTTTTTTTGTCAACAAAAAAAAAAAATAACACATTAGATCTCAGCTAAAGTAGGAATTTGAGGTAACGTGATATAATTTTCATGTGTGCCGTCCTTTTGTGGTGCTTACCCAGAACATCAATACTAATATAAATATATAATATATGTTTGGTTTTGCAAATTTTTTTAATTTTTTTAACATTCTCCAATTATATTTTTATCTCTATTACACATTTATTCAAAAACTGCTACTATTTTTACTTTAAAAAATCTTCTAAAATGTCAAGCCTAATCATGTTCACTATAATATTACTTGAGAAATTTTTCTTTCAAGGCCCCAAAAAGACCAAAGGTTTACCTTCATCTCAATTTACTAAAGAACTAATGATACTTTTATTTATTTAATTTTTTTTTGGAATGGATAGTATAAAATAATTGCATCCATGAATTACAATACACTATTAGGATAGCGCGTCCCAAGAACTGACTATTATGTCATGAATTTGATCATTGTTCACTCAGTCCCTACGATAAAAATTTGTTTACTAAGCTTTGCAGTTCATTGGACAAAGACAACAAGGTCAACAATCCCAAGACGTTTGCGAGATAGCTATGCTTCTTCACCGATTATAGGACACTTCTGTGGTGTAAAAAATAACTTTACGACGAATAAGTAGAGTTTTGATAATTTATGCAGTACTACTTATTTGTAGATTAAATTAACAATTTATGTAAGTCTGTTTTTTTTATTTTTATTTAACTATTGATTTTTTGTATGATACAAAGCTGACTCAGTTTTGTACCATAATCAAATTCCCAATTATATATAATATACGTGAACAATATCTACATAAATCGTCAGATTTTGCATGGACTATTATTATTAATTTTTTTTGAAAGTGTATTAGTATTTACTGAGTTAAGTATTTTTTACTGAAATGTCAATGCTTTCATAAGTTAATTGTTATTGTATACTGTATGCAAGCTCTGACGTGGACTTCACCTCGGATAGTGTGCTCGAAGACGTAGTCCAAGATTAGGCCAATTTCTAAAAATATAGCTAAAAATAAAATTTATCCAGAAAATGGAAAGGGTTAGGGTAGAATTCTAAACTAAGGGTCGCCACCAACACAGAGACTTTTTTTTTTTTTTTTAACTCACAGTATCATCGCCAACACCATTGGTGGCAACACAAAAAAAAATTTGTTTTATTTGCACTTCAATCCTCTAAGGACCGAAGTGCAATTTGGCTACTTCATAGAGAATGGCAAAATTATTAAACAAAAAAAAAAAAAGTGAACATTGTTGCTGCCAACCAAGTTGGTGGCAACACACAGGTTTTCAAAATTTGCACCCCAAGTCCCTATGGACTTGGAGTGCAAAAAATCCAACTACCCTTAAATAAGACAAATTAATTATAAATAAAATTTTTCATAGTTTATTCACTTTGTCAAAATCAAATCAATAAAAACTATTTTTCTACTCTTAAAAAACTTTTAAGTTCTTATAAAAAGTTTAAAAATTAAAAAAATATTTTTTCTTTATAGTAAAATAATAAAATTTTTAATTTTTTAACTTTTTATAAAGTTCTTTTAAAAGTTGTCGCTTATATATTTTAAAATTTTTGCTCAATTCAATTATACATTTAGAAAAAAATTTTTTAACTTTTATAACGATTTTAAAACCTTGACACAATTTTTAAAAAAACTTTTCTAAAAATTGTAATTTAATTTTTTTTGCACTCTAGTCCTGAGGACTAGAGTGCAAATTTAAAGACAAAACAAAAAGCAATAGTGTTGCCGTCAATCTTCTTGACATCAATCTGTTGGTTTTTGTTTTGTTTTAAAATTTGCACTCTAGCCCCTAAAGACTAGATTGCAAAATTGAAACTAAATTTTTTTGTTGCCGTAAATACATATTTAAAAAAATAATAAAAACTTCTAACATCGCCGCCAAGGACCTTAGCGGTGACCCTGAAATCAGAAAACCAATCTCACCGCACCCCATTTTCCGAATAAATTTGATTTTTAACGTTATTTGAAGAAATTAGCCCCAAGATTACGAGGCCCTATTACTTCGGACATGTTGGAGACTGTGTAACTCATAGATGAAATATGTAATTGCACAGTAAAAATATATAACTGGTCAGTTAAAATTTGTAATCACTTTTTACTTCAAAATGATATCTTTTTGACTTATTATTTGACCATGCTGGGTCAATCTTAACCGTCTATTATTGATACTTTTTAATCTACACCATAAAATTATTAGAAATAGAAATTGTGACGTTCCGCCTCCAAATACACGCTACTTGCATATTTAAATCTTTGAATAACAACCATTACTTTGTAGTGAAAAGGCATGGCCAAAACTCCATGGATTGGTACAACCACCAAATTTGGAATTCCTTATAAATTGTACGCACAAATTTCGTGTCTGCGAATAAAAGACAAGAAAAATAGTACAAATTGAATATTATTAATTTAAAAATAAAAAGATTACAATCTCTGGATAAATTTCTTTACGAAAGAAATTATCCTCTGATTCTTCTCTTCACGAACAATTAATTCAAGGGCCCAAATGGCTTGTTCTTGAATTAAAATTGGATTATCCGTAGGAAACGGTTGATTTGATTTTGTCGTCTCGAACACTTGAATCTTGGATCTTCAAGCCTCCAACACGAACACAGGAACTTGGCTTGAACTTGAACTTGGACTTGAGGATTTGATTTGCACTTGAACTTGGGCTTGAGAGACTTGAGAGAAAGAAATCTCTAAAGAATTTTGGTAGAGCTTTCTCTAAGTCTTTGGAGAATTTGTCATATATCCGACTTGAGTGAAGAGAGCCCTTATTTATAGCCAAAATTAGGGTTCAATTGGCTTACAAGGAAACTCTCTAGAATTCTCCACCAACTTGGATTACTTGTGGCTTAAGAAACCCATTAAAGTAGACTTGAATTAATGGGTCGGCCCAAAGAGTTCAATGTGAATTAACAAAATTAATTCACTTTTAATTTAATGGACATTATACTTGAACTTGAGGCCCATGCTGATGGTCCAACTTATAAGTCCAAATATAAATGAACTTATAAAATGACTTTAATTTAATTTAAATTAATCAAGACTAATTTAATTTGTTTAATCTTGACTAATTAAATTAAAATAAAATATCAGTGTCTACAAATGCCCCCTACTTCAAGGCTTGGTGGAGTATCGATCGACAAATATCGTAAACAAGGCTTGAAGTATTAGCATCCATGTCTGCAACTTTGCATGCCATATAATTGGAAGAGACATAATTAAACTCCATTCTCTCTTGAGTTTGAAGTAAAGCCGGCAGAACACAACTTGGAAATATCATTTGAACCCAACTTTTAGAAACTTCCCTAACATAATTTGGCAGTAAGCAATTTCCATATCACTTGCCAAAAGAAAATATCAAATGACGCTACCTGCAGGGCATTCATTTTTTAGCAAGTTACATGTAGCATTTTCCATAATTGTTTAATGAACATTTGCCACTTTCCGAATTGATTTAATGAACGTCAGCCACCTTCCAAATTGATTAATGAACATCAGCCACGTAACATTCCAAAATATAAAACATCAATTTGGCAATTGCCAAAAAAAACCGATTCCTGCAACTGACATCAAACGATTGCAATTGTTAAATTCCATTAAACTCCCACCGATTCCTTTTTAACTTTTGCCGACTTCCAAATTGCACTTAACCTGTGAAACTTCTAAATTCACTCAGCAAGTTAGAACCATTCATCATAACACCATATCAATATTGGCAAACACGTGCAGCTTTCAGTTTAACATATTGCCGAATTCATCCTAGAGTCCAGCGCAAAGTGAAACGTTCAGCTACCATTAGTCTTAGGAGCTGGAGACTTCCGAAATTGGTTTTCACAAAAGCCTATTAGGAAGTCAATTATTCAGGAGACATGTTAATTGCCTTCCACGTGAAAGTCACCAAGGTTACATAACCAAAACCCAAGTCTTTCTTCTAGCTTCGTTACTTTCTGTTTCAAACTAGGCAAATTCCAAACATTTGTAACTTTCCAAAACGTCATGCTTCGGTGCAAGTAGCCGAAAGAAATTGCCAAATTCTTTGAGCGTCCCAAAATAATGGAAATTAGGTGCTCTCCACCGCTTTGTGTCCATTATATATATGCAGTTTTCCGAGCATAAACTGCTCCACGTTAAAGCTCAAGAGCTCGTCCTACACATTGACAAAGAAATCAGCTCGGCAATTTTGTCTTGTGGCACTTCCCTTGCAGGTAATCCTTCACCTCACCTCTTGATAGAATATTTAATCTTTGAGCTTAACTTTGACTGCAACATAGCTTGTCAATTAGCATGAATGTTGTCGAACATGTTTATCAACTGTTGCTGAAAATTGGACTTCTCCCAATTTTATTCGTTGCTGGAATTTTCAACCCTCTTATTTTGCAGTCTAAAAACTTGTTGAATGTCCTCAATGAATGCCCACATTCTGAAATTTTCATGCCACTTCCATCTTGCTAAGCTTGTTGCACGAATTTGTTCTTCCACAATCTTGAATTTTTTTTTTTTTAAATGCTCATACAAAACCAAGTTGGGTAGGCTATGTAATATGTCAACCAGCTACTGCAATTTTGAACAACACAATGAGGTTGAATTCTCAACGTCAAACTTTTGCTTTGCTTCCTAACTGCCGAAATTTCTTGGACTTTGTCTTTCTTTTTTTTTTCTTTTTTTTTCTTTTTTTTTTTTACTTTGCTGTTTTGCTGAACACTTAAATTTTCCACTTGAATTTGAAACGAGCTTTGCTAAACCTCACGTCATTAGCATAATTCTTGTGGCATGAGTGCATACTATTTTGTAGCTTAAATAACAAGAAACCACACTTGGAAGATTTTGAAGCTTTGACCATGCATGTGCAATACATGTTGCTACAAAAAAATTTTTTTTTTTTTTTTTTTTTGGAAGACACCTTCATTCAAATTTTCCCCAATGTCACGTATTGATGTTCTCAAACTACGAGGAATTTTCTTCTTCTCTTTTTTTTTTTTTTTTTTTTTTGTACTCCCCGTTAAATTTTTTTTTTTTTAGATCGCTCCAATAACACTCGCAAACAAGCCGTGACATTCTTCAAAGCTTAAAGGAACTTCTCAAATTTTGGTAAGTTATCCTTCAAAATTTGTAAGAACTCGTTCCCCCTTTTTTTTTTTTTTTTTTATATTTGCATGTTACTTCACCACTGGTCTTGAAAATTTGTGGAGATAATAATTTCGATGATAGCCCCACAAGGCTTAGAAATCCGTGGAGTCACCATTTCGATGATAGCCCCACAAGGCTTAGAAATCCGTGAAGGCACCAATTTCGATGATAGCCCCACAAGGCTTAGAAATCCGTGGAGTCACCCATTTCGATGATAGCTCCCACAAGGCTTAGAAATCCGTGGATGCATCCAATTTCGATGATAGCCCCACAAGGCTTAGAAATCCATTGAGGCATCAATTTCGACTGATAGCCCCACAAGGCTTAGAAATCCGTGGAGGCACCCAATTTCGATGATAGCCCCACAAGGCTTAGAAATCCGTGGAGGCACCAATTTCGATGATAGCCCCACAAGGCTTAGAAATCCGTGGAGGCACCAATTTCGATGATAGCCCCACAAGGCTTAGAAATCCGTGGAGGCACCAATTTCGATGATAGCCCCACAAGGCTTAGAAATCCGTGAGGCACCAATTTCGATGATAGCCCCACAAGACTTAGAAATCACAAAGCCATTGATTTGTATAGCATCTTTGAGCAAATCACTTGTGGACTCCTCTGCCCATTGTGCTTGAAGAGCTTTACTTAGATTTGCACCTCCATAGTGCTTGACAAGTCTTCTTTGATTTGTGCACTAATGGCACATGGACGAACCTTACTTAGACTTGATTCGACAGCGCATGGATGAGTTTCATTTAAACTCATATATCCATAGTGCTTTGACGAGCCTTATTTTGGCTTGTCCGTCGATAAAGTCTTCAAGTGAGGTGGTGCTAAATCATTGTTTTGGACATCGCACCATTTTTAAGATTCGCCGTAATGACCTATGTATTTTTTCAATTAAAATTGTCAACTAACCCATATTGATTTTTCTTTTCAGGACCACGCCATGGTGACGTTTAAAGATCTTAGTGTTTCAGGCCAAAAACACCTCTTAATTGTTGATCACGTTGACAACTCTGATGAAAGGGGAACCAAATTATTGGTCCATCCTGCCATGTATGGAAATTTCGCTGAGAATTGTCCTCAACACAAGTGCCCTCATCTAGACAATTGGTCATCGGAGATTCTTCAAGATGGTGGTCTAAGAGTTTATTCATTGAGGTCACTTATCCATACAAAGGATCCTAGAACGACATCTTTCCAAACTCTTGGTAGGCGCATCATTTCTAGAGAAGCACATTGGGGAAGTCTTTTAAAACTCAACGGAGAGTTTGGCTTTATTGAGAAGTATTGGGAATGGCTTGAGGACATCTTAGGGAGAAGCAAGCAGACTCTTCGAGACGCCTCCCTTTATGAAGCTTTATATGCATCACTCTTCACATATGATAGAAACCCTAACATTGTCCGAGCATTTTGTGAGGCATGGTGTCCAGAAACTAACACGCTACATACCTCAGCTGGTGAGTTGTCACTTTCTCTATGGGATCTACACCGATTAGGAGGACTTCCCATCGTTGGCAATGTCTACGAGGAGGTTATCCCGTGTGTTAGAGAATTAACAGGTCTTGACGAAAAGAAGGTTAGACATCTTCCTCAAAGTTGCGAGTACTTGTTTGCAGCTTTTCACCACCTCCAAAAAGGAGAGACCAACATGTCAGGGGTTCGCGTTGGCCAGTGGATCAATTTCTGGTTCAATGGAAAGTCCAAATATCAAAAACCAAAACCTAGGAGGTTGAAGAAAGTATCCCGTCCTCAATCTACTCAAAATCCGAATGGGCAAATTGGCAAACCGGGCAGACTTTCGGATTTAGGAATCAATGTCTTCAACACTCTTGGAGTTAAAACTCAACTGAGAGAAGAAACAGTATCTCGCGGCATTTATATCAGTGTTGGTTGTGTGTTTTTGCTCTACCAAGTGAAGATCTCCACGTTATCAGACCCACTACATTTAAGGCTGCAAGCGTAATGGCGTCTGGTCGCAAAATTTGTCTTGCTGTTCCAATTCTTCTCAATATATACAAAGGACTAAATAAGGTTGCACATTCACCGACTCCGGGACATTCAAATGCTTCTTTTCCAGTGCATTACGTATATGCATGGTTGGCGCAATACTTTTCAACCCATTATCTTGCTCCGGAAGCTCTGCCAGCACCTATGATGACCAATTATTCTGGAGAAGGTGGAGCTCGATACTATGATGAGAATGAAGCTCGCAATATTATTCATATTGGTAACAAGGTGCGATGGTCAGAAATTTCACTAGTAGGGAGCAAAAATGAATTGTTTGTTGATAATAATAAATTATCAACTCTAGAACTTGGTTATTTTCTCAGTGCGCGCTCAAATTACTTGGTCCTTCATGTTGAAGAAAAATTCTTGGTCGAGCCTTATAGCCCATACAGATTTGCTCGACAATTTGGATTTCTTCAAGACATTCCAAAGGAACTTGGGGCTGAAGTACGTTCTACCAACTACGAACTAGGTCGAACACTTTGGCGTAATCTTACTCGCAGTGGAACCAATGCAAAACTGCTCTTTCCCGCTTCTTCCTTAGATGCTAGCAAATGCGTCTCGTCGAGTTTTCAGACTTGGTGGTCTAAAACTCATGGAAAATACATGCTTGAGGGTCAAAGTACTTTAGTGGCAAGTCTTCAATCGACAGCGGAACATAAGAAGTCGAAAGGCAAAGATCTGGTGGATTTGACTGAACCTCCTAAAAGAATTAGTGCCCAAGAGTCGAAAACCAAGACAGCCAAATACGCCATAGAGGAAGAAAGAAACTCAAGGGGCTCGAAGGACAAGACTGCTCCACCAAAAGATGCTGTTGACAAGGAAACAACTCAAAAGAATGCTTCTCGCCGCCTTTCTTCTATAGTGGTGAAACTAATGGCCACAAGATCGCAGATTGTCATGAAAAGAAACGGGACAATTCTTTGCTTGAGGATGATGAGCAATCCCACAACAGTGATCAACATTGGAAGCGCAAAAAGAACAAGGTAACAACCTCTACTTTGGATAATAATGACTTAGACCCAAAAAGGTTCTTTGAAGCCATTCCAGATATATCTATACCTGACATTAGCCTTCCTCAAATTGTAAGATTTATTTTCATCAACTAGTTTCTCCTTGCCTTCATTTTTTGAAAACATCACATTAGTCTTGAATTTATTTAGATGTCTTTATGACAAACATTGAATCACTTTGCATGCAGTTGGATGATCTACCATTGGTATTCATTGATGATCAAGAAGCTAGTCAAGGCTCAGTTGATGGGCCTGATGCTTTCGAACTCTTGGCGAAAGCAAGTGTCTAAGTCTCCCCAACTTGAAGATACTGGTGATAGTATCAAAAAACAAGCAAGTGAAAAGATTCAAACTTTAGACTCTGATTCCTTGCGAAGAAGAGTTGGATGCCCAATTGACTACTAAGAGGAAAGAAACTCAAAATATTTGATCCACCAACGTGGCCAAGGCAACCACAAGCTTCTGAATTTTGTCCTGAAACTGTAATCTTGGATTGTCGCCAAAGTTACATTCAGATGTTGTGGAACAATCTTAAAGGACAGATATCTGGTAGACCATTGGAGCGCATGTCAATCGCTGGAGGCCAAAGCCAATAGCATCATGGCGGAAATGGGTAGTGGCAATGTTATCAATCTTTCACCTTTGCAAGGTCTTTTGAAAACCTTCTTTGAAAACGTTGCCCAATATGATTCTACCAAATCCATGCTTTCAGAGAAAGTTCCTGTCGAATCTTATGACAAATTACTTGCTGCTGCTGCACGTCGCCTTAATGATGCTGAAGTCTTAGCAAAACAGCAAGCTGAGAAGGTCTTGTCCAGCATGAATAGGCTTGCAGACATTGATCGTGAAGAAAAAGAATTGAAGACACGACTTGAACTCTTGGATGCTCAGAGAAAAGAAACTTTTTCACTAGTAAAGAAAGATGAGGAGGAGCTTTCTGAAAGGCAGTCTAACGTCGAGAATTTGAAAGCAGAAGTCGCCTAAGATTGAGACTTCGACCCCATTGCTGGCTGAAGAAAGTGAAACTTTGGAGAAGATGAAGGAACTACTAGAAGCAAACCGCAAGGAGTTAATAGAGTTCAAACTCTAGATTTTGTGACATTTCTTTGCCTCTTGCGTTCCTTTGTTGGATAGACTTTTCGTAGTCGATTTTTTTTTTTTAGCAAAGATTAGCATCAAACATGTAATTTGATCCAAAGTATCTTTGCTTTATCAATAAAAGTCCTCAATTTTTCACATTTGTATTTCTCCCTCCTTTTATGCTTTATTTTACTTCTTTGCCTTAATAGTTCAAATTTAAAACTATTAGATGCAAGAATTAAAGCAAACTATCAAATTTTATCTAACATAAAAGAATACTTGAAATGCATCGTTCAAATATTATGAACAAAATACATTTTATTTTTTGTATTCTTTTTTTTTGTTAGAGTAAAATTTAAGTTTTCAGAAGGAACACATGATGTGTTTAAAAATGGTGTAACTGAACTTAGGAGTTGCCCCCTAAGCTGCCTACGTATCCCAAAAGGGAATCAAGTCACACGTAGTTCCTTTACCGTTCACAGTTTAACCTCATGCGGGTCAGGAGTATCTATTTGTTTACCACCTTAGACTTGGTGGAGTGTTTCAGCAGTTTAACCACATACTACACTATTGGTGGTTGCCATCCACAGTTTTAGCTCATGCGGGCCAGGAGCAACATGCAGTTTAAGCTCGTGCGTCAAGGAGCACTTCACTTCTTTATGGCAAATATTGCTTCAGAAATTTTCCGTTTATCGGGCCAACTTTCACACCATCTTGGTCAACCAACTTGTAGGCGCCGTTTGTGTAGACTTCACGAACCACATACGGTCCATCCCATTTGGACACAAACTTGTCTTTGGTGCGGTGTGTCATGACTATTGGCCTTCGAACAGCGAGAACCATGTCACCAACTTGAAAGGAGCGAGGACGGATCCTTTTGTTAAAAGCTTAGAAAGGCGGGCTTGATAGCATTCAAGACTTTGTTGTGCCTCCAACCTTTTTTCATCCAAAGCTTCCAACTCTTCAAGACGCAGGCGGGCATTTTCTTCTTCAGTTAGCCCTTCTTGAATGGCAATCCTTAGAGATGGAATTTGTTGCTCAAGAGGTAGAACAGCTTCAACGCCATACACTAAGGCATAAGGAGTAGCTTGTGTGGGTGTCCTATGAGTGGTGCGATAGGCCCAAAGAGCTTCGCCAATTCGCTCATGCCAGTCTCGTTTTGATTTAGTCACGACCTTCTTCAACAGATTGCAAAGGGTTTTATTAAACGCCTCGGCTAAACCATTTGCAGGAGCATTATACATTGAGGACTTGTGTTGTTTGAATTTGAACTTTTCACACAACTTATCCATCAAGTTATTGGAGAATGACTTGCCGTTATCAGTTATGATATATCGAGGCACTCCATAACGATAGATGATGTTAACGCGAATAAAATTCACAACATCTTCCTTTCTCACTTGTTTGAGTGGCACAGCTTCAGCCCATTTAGAGAAGTAATCAGTAGCAGCCAAAATATACAGATGTTGAGCAGATGACTTTGGCAACGGTCCAACCACGTCAAGTCCCCAAGCATCGAAAAGGCCATGAAGCTACAGTTCGGATGCAATGGTTCGGAGGTTGATGAATGTAATTTGCATGGAATTGGCAGGCTTGGCACCTTTGAGCATATTCTATACAATCTTTGACCATCGTAGGCCAATAGTAACCCATCCTTTTGACATGAAAATGCAATTTAGGACCAGACTGATGAGCACCACAAATTCCAGAATGAGCTTCTTCCATGGCTTGAAAGGCTTCATCCTCTCCTAGGCAGCGCAAGAATACACTATCAAATGAACGTCGATACAATGTATCCTTGTAAAAGATGAATCGAGGTGCACGACGACGAATATCTGTCCTCCTTCGTGCGTCATTCGGAAGCCTTCCATATTTGAGATATTCAACAAGTGGTTGTCTCCAATCCTCTTTTTCAATTTCACGGATAGAGATAGCATGAATTTCAATTTCTTCATACTCGTCTTCATCAAATAATGGTGGAACCACCCACTTTCGACACACAGGAACTTGCATCTCGTGACTTAGACAGCGCAAGTGTTGAAGCGAGCATAGCTAATGCATCAGCTTGCTTGTTCTCTTTTCTTGGTACGTGCTCGATGGTCACACCTCCAAGCCATCCAATGAGTTGTCTGGCATAGTCACGATATGGGATCAATTCTGGCTTCTTAACTTCGTAGCTCCCCATGAGTTGATTAACAACCTAATTTTGAATCTCCATAAACTTGAAGATCGAGTTGTTTCATGTCAACGGCCATTTCAAGTCCAAGTATGAGTGCTTGGTATTCGGCGACATTATTTGAACAACGTTGACTTAAGGCAAAGGAATACGGAAGCACTTCTCTGTCAGGTGTTATGAAAATAACCCCAGCACCAGCTCCTTCACGATGAGCAGCACCATCAAAGTACATCTTCCATGGCGGACGAATTTCTACGAGAAGTACATCTTCATCCGGAAGATCATCACATAGCTCCCATTCAGCAGGAATCGGATGGTCAGCTAGAAAATCTGCAAGAACTTGTCCTTTTACTGCTTTTTGTGGAACATAAACGATCTCAAATTGCTGCAATTGGAGATACCACCTTGCCAGGCGATCAGAGAGAACTGGTCTACTCATTACATATTTAATAGGATTTGCCTTGGAGATTAGGCGTACTGTATGAGCTTGAAAGTAGTGCTTTCAATTTTTGAATAGCGAAAATAAGAGCCAAGCACAATTTCTCAATTGGGGAGTAATTAAGCTCATTTGGAGTCATCATCCTACTCAAATAGTACTAAAGCCACTTCTTTGCCCTCAACATTTTCTTGGGCAAGTAATGCCCCCACAGATCGTTCTTGTGCAGCTATGTAGAGGATTAATGGCTTTCCATGTATCGGCGCAGCCAAGACGGGTGCTTTCATGAGATATGCCTTGATACTTTTAAATGCATTTGAGCAAGTCTCATCCCACTACAAAAGGTACACCTTTCTTCATAATGCGGCTAAATGGTTGACATCTCCCAGCCAAATTTGATATAAACCTTCGGAGATAAGCCAACCTTCCTTGTAGGCTCTTTAAATCATGAATATCTTGCGGTTCTGGCATCTTTATTATAGCATCTATTTTGGCTTGATCAATTTCAATGCCACGATAGCGAACCACAAAATCAAGAAATTTGCCAGAGGTGACTCCAAAGGCACATTTAAGAGGATTCATTCGGAGTTGATACCTTCTTAGTCGATCAAATACTTCTCTCAAATCATCGAGGTGATCACTTCTTTTTCTTGATTTGACAACCAAGTCATCAACATAGCACTCCACATTTTTATGGAGCATGTCATCAAAAATATTTTGCATGGCTCTTTGATACGTTGCTCCAGCATTTTTCAGTCCAAAGGGCATAACTTTATAACAGTAAATGCCTTTGGGGGTGCGAAATGCAGTAAGCTCCTCATCTTCAGGTGCCATACGAATTTGGTTGTAACCGGAAGAACCATCCATGAATGATAGTGCCTCATGTCCAGTTGTTGCATCAACCATGAGCTTCAGTAATAGGAAGCGGGAAGTCATCTTTGGGACAAGCATTGTTGAGATCCCTAAAATCAACACAAACGCGAATTTGCCCGTTCTTTTTTCGCACAGGGACAATGCTCGAAATCCATGTAGGATATTTGACTTCACGAATGAATCCAGCTTCAATGAGCTTTATTCACTTCGGCTTCAATTGAGGGAACTAAATCAGGCCTAAATCGCCTTTGAGCTTGTTTAACTGGGCGAGCACCTCGTTTGACTGCTAGGTGATGGACGGCTACTTTAGGATCTAAACCAGGCATTTCTTTGTAACTCCATGCAAAGACGTCACGGTATTCTTGTAAGAGCTCGACATACGCATTTCTCTCCTCGAGACTCAAAAGAACTACTCACATAAGTTGGACGTGGATGCTCGAGAGTACCCAAATTAATTTCCTTTAATTGATCTACAGTTGCTTTTACACCTTCTTCGAATTCAGGTGGAGCTTCTTCAGCATCTTCTTCTCCACAATTTTCATCATCAATTGCAGCTATATGATTGCAGGAGGCCATGCTCTCTTCATCATCTTCTTTAACTATGGTGTGCACTATGGTATGCTCCTTAACTTTCAACACGCTTCCACAATGCACAATAAGATTGGTATATCTTTTCATTCTTGAAGGAATAAGACTACCATATCTTTGTGCATTATGATTGGGTGACGATGGTGGCTCAAATTCTTTGATCAATTTGTCAACTCTTTCTTTTATCGACTGAGAACTTCTCACTTTTCTTCCTTTCGGCCCTAACCTTTTAAAAACTGAAATACGTGGAGTTTTGCTCCCAAGTCGATCAATTGCCTTTGAACCATCAACGTTTGACGATGCTTCATCTTCAACAGAAATGTAATGGTTATTTACCCTATTAATTTTAATGCGAACTGGAGCTTGCGGGAATAACCAATGCCAGTTTGGAGTTTGCAATAGCATACCCTTTCTCTCTTAGCATCTTTTGAGCAGAGTTCAACCCGTGGACTTTTGCACTAGCAGTTTCAGATGGTAAAGAGCTTAAAACTGTAGAATTTTGCGGATCATATCCAGCTTTAGCAAGGAGTCTATACGCGTTGGGATCGAAACCTTCCTCAGTTCTTGAGCTTGGGAGGGCAGTTATGCTCAACTTTTGGTTCCTCTGATGGACGGACAAATCCCTTTAATGGAGATGATGATCTCTTGACGGTATCTAACTTTGTCACGGGAAATGTTAGATCTTTCAAAGCTTCATGCCTTAGTTGAAGGCGATTGTTCTTCATTCCCTTTTAACTTTGAAACATAGCGAAGAATGACAGGTCCATCACTTGACGATGGAGTAGTCGGGCCTTGAACCTTTTGCGCAGTCAACATGCTTCTCATTGTTCAAAGTGGAGTTTATAATCAAATTTGAAATATCAGGATTTTGAGTTTCACTCACACTTGATGGTAGATTATCGACTTCCTTTGCGTCATAGACCCTAAGATAAAACTTAGCATCAGCAAAATGTGACTCAGATTCAGTGAATGGCTTGTCATCAGCTGTCACCTTTTTCACTACGCCTTCTTGGGAGTATTTAAAACACTGATGAAGTGTTGATGGTACGACCCCATTCTCATGGATCCACGGCCTTCCCAAGAGTATATTGTATGTTGTCTTGGCATCTATGACGTGGAGTAATGCTTTAGAAGCCATTCCATCAATCATTATATCAAGTTTGATAATTCCCGATGGCTCTTTGCCCCCTTGGTTGAAACCTTGGATCATCAATCGGCTATTGGACAGTTCATCAACGGAGATGCCAATATCTTTCAAAATTCGCAAAGGCAAAATGTTGACTGCAGAGCCTCCATCAATTAGAATTCTGTTCACCTTTTGCTCACGAGTGTAGCCAGTTACAAATAATGGACGGTTGTGCGGTGCAGATCCAAGCAATAAATCTTCATCATTGAAAACAATTGTTGCAGCACACTCCATGGATGCTTTTGTAGCAGTGGTGGAGTTCTCGTCCGTATCAACTTTTTCAACCAAAATATCATTAGAATTGACGACATTGCTAGACTTGTAGTCATCAATTGGTGAAGATGGGTCAGGTGAGGATGGATTGCCTTTCAGATAGGGGTTTCACCTTTTGAATTAGAATAGTAGACTAAAAAGTCGTACTTTCCAGAAGGTTCAGAGAGTCTTCCAACGGAGGGATCTCCAGTTTCGAGCAACTCTTCCATTCGCTTTTGACTTTGAGATTTCTTTTTGTTTGACTTCTTCTTTCTTGATGCTTCATCATCTTCGTACCAAGCATCAAAAGCAGCTTGCTCACAGGCGTCACAGTTACAGAATGGGTCAAAGTATTTGTGATCACCATTGCTGAAAGAATAGACAGGATTTCCCACTTCATCTAAATGATCAATCGGACTCCCTTCAGTGGCTCTAACCTTTTGATTGGCCGAACCATATTCACTTCGGAGTTGTCATCACCAGCATGTTGCGGAAGAGATGCAGTCTTTATTGTCAATTGAAGCAACCCATTTTGTGGGTTCTTTAACAGAAATAGAGATTTTCTCTTTGAATTCATCAACAAATTTGTTATCTCGAGGGTCTACGGGATTAATTGTATTGCATGAGGCCAGTTTGTCATTCAGCGAAAAATCCCTTCGGCATGAAATCCCTCAATGTAACTGGACAGCGAGTCTTTTGTAAGAACTCATGGTTTGTTTGAACCTTAGGAGACGACACCTTTCTTTTCTGTCGTTCTCGTTTTTCTCTTCCAAACCATCTTACTCCTTATTGGTGACTTATTCGTCTTATTAGACGAATGAGAGTTTCGCCTCCTTTTACGAGTAACAAGGATCCATCCTTCCTCATCAGAGTCATTTCGCTTTGAGATTGTGGATTCAACATCTTCTTGTTCGGAAATCTCTCCAACAATTAAGGGAAATATAGTTGGCTTGACTTTCCACAGGAGAGAATGACCCAAACGCAACGACAGAGGTTTGATTGATGAAGTAGCTTCTCCAATTTTCACGATAGGCTCTTCAACTCCCACAGGTTTTGCTGAACTAGAGCCAATTGTGGTTTGGTGTGTACTAACCTTTTTCTTCTTCAAGCAGGATTTTTCCTTGTCTAGCCAACTCCATGACTTTGTCTTTGAAAACAAAACATTTTTCTACAGGATGGCCAACCAAGCGATGATATTTGTAGTAATTCGGGTCATCAGTCCTTTTTGCTTCGCTTGGTCGCTTCATCTCGGGCAGTGTAATCAGATTCAACCTTAACAAATCATCGAACATGCCAGGACATCAGAATCAAGAAACGGATACTCCTTTTCTTGCATGTCTTTGAGGGTTAACGGTTTCTTCTTTTGTTCTTGATGAACATTGACCTTCTCATCTTCTTTCTTTACTGTTTTAGGGATAACCTTGAAGGGTGCTACACTTGCAGCCATGATTCTTTCTTTTCACTTTTGACAAGAGGTTTACCTCCCTTTTTCATCTCCTGCTTTTTCTTTACTTTTGCGAGGATCAGAAACAGGTGGCTCTTGTCCCCCAAGATTGATCTCCAAATTATGAGCCTTTGTTGCTAGTTTATCGAAGGTCTCCGGCTGTATCCCTTGCAAGATGTAACGAAGCCCCCAGTGCATGCCTTGAATGCACATCTCAATAGCAGACTGACTCAGACAGTCGATCTTTACTGTTAAGACTAAGAGTCCGCCAACGATCAATGTAGTCGACAACAGGCTCGTCCTTCCACTGACGAGCATTCGAGAGCTCGGTCATGCTAACAGTCCGTCTTGTGCTATAGAACCTATTGAGGAAATTCTTGCTCCAATTGCTCCCAAGTGTCAATGGATCCAGGTTCAAGATCAGTGTACCAGTCAAACGCATTGCCTTTCAATGAACGCACGAATTGCTTGACTAGCAAATCTCCATCAGTGCCAGCGTTATTACATGTCTCCACAAAATGTGCGACATGTTGCTTGGGGTTTCCTTTGCCGTCGAACTGTTGGAACTTGGGAGGTTGATATCCAGCAGGCATTCTTAGACCATCAACTCTCGCAGTATAAGGTTTAGGCATAAGAGTGGGATGACTTTGAGGCTCCATCAAACTTGTCTTTGATCGTTCCTTCAATGAATTCCTTGAGGTGATCAACGTGAATTGTTCCATCGGCAGAAACAGAGACGCGTTTTGTTGGATGTGACTTTGAATTCTCCTTTGCCTTAGAAGAAGTCTCCACATCGTTCATGGGTTTCTGTCTGCTTTGACCCAAAGGGCTACTTTCATCGCCATTCTCTCGATCTTGCCCATCTAGTTTCGCTATCTTTGCATCTTGGCTTGCACGTGTGCAAACGAGTCCTTCCACAAGTTTGGTCATGTGAGCCAATTGCTCTTCAAGAGTTGTGGTGTTTGTCATCATTACGGGGCATCACCACGGAAGTTGTTGAATGAGTTCAGGCCATCAAAGTGTGCAGCAATGGGTGCCATGGTCACCAGCTTTGGTTGGGCAAGGTTGTAGAAATCTCCACCAAAGGTAGCAGTAGGATCCTCCTTTGCCTTTTGTGCTAAGGTCTTCGTTTTGCTCCTTGTCATTGGTCCACCATATGGCAACTCTTGACCTTGCAGCAGTGGAGAAGATGGAAGCTCCCACAGCAACAGTTTTGGAGTAGACATCGGAACCACTTGCCTTGATTGAATCCATTGTCAACTTCGTTGAACCGGATCTTGCAGGAAGAGAAGAGATGAGAGGCAGAGATGGTCCCACCGAGCGTGCCAGAAATTTGTACGCACAAATTTCGTGTCTGCGAATAAAAGACAAGAAAAATAGTACAAATTGA
>CM045563.1:21310162-21606085 GCA_024721245.1 Mitragyna speciosa
CCCTACATTAGTGAGAAGGAAAGGTTTCTAGTAAGCAGGATATATCCAACAGAATATGGTATGTACAGGTGCATCATCAGATATGGCTACAAAGACCTTCAACAGGAAAACTATGATTTTGAGAACAGATTGGTATCTGAGCTTGTTAACTTTATAGAAATGGAAGGAGAAAATGAGCCGATACCGAGGATCCAATCTTGCACATGCTTCAGAAACTCAGAGTATGAAGCCCTTGATATTTCTGAGCAGGGATTCTCATGTACAGGTAACAGGGAAACAACAATGCAGTCTGTAAAAAATATCCCAGTGTTGATTTCAGTAGATGGACATTGCAAAAGACCTCACCTTAAAGACGAATCACTACACATACTGAGAGCTAGGGAAGCTGGCATGGCTTATATCCTTGGGCATTCATATGCCAGGGCGAAGAAATCTTCTTCGGTTTTCAAGAAACTCGCCATTAACATAATCTACGCTTTCTTAAGCAGGAATACTACTAGACAACCTGATGTGGTGCTGAATGTACCTCATACGTCTTTGTTGGAAGTCGGCATGGTTTACTATGTCTAACTTTTACAAGAATCTTCAGACTACGAGCATACAGAAATGTTGACTCGAGTGATGGAAGCTGCTGAACAGTGTTGTCATGTCGAAAGTTTCATCATGTATGAGCTTCAGATTTTCATCTGCATTAGTTGTAGGACCTGATCATCCTTTTGAGAGATTATGACCTGTTAAGCTGTTACTGGTTCTGTTATGGAAAACTTAGCATTGTATAGAGAAACTTTGTTTGGTCAGATGATACATCTGGCTTTGTAGGCTAAAATGCTAGTTTACTGTATAAATAAAAAAGAATAGTAGCATTAGTAAATGTACTCAATACATAAAGTGCCATAACCTGATAAAAAAAGTACATTTACATTTATAAAAGGAAATATGTCGAATTATAAATTGCAATGGACAGGTTAACGAACTGACATTTCATCTAGTGCACCAAGCATTGTTGGTAGGACACTGGATGTACGGCCCTTTTTTTTTTTTGGTCTAAATTGCTGTTGTTGTTGTGTGTACCTACAAATTACTAGTGTAGCTTCATATTCATTTTTCATCTTTTGAGTTTGTCCATTTATTATGAAAATGAGAATAAAATTGTTAAATCTGTGTCAAAAGGTTGTTCTGAATTGCATGCAAGTAATTGCAATATTAACTATGTCAACTTAGCTAAAGTCGTCATTTCCTTTGATGGGATCGCATGATATTTAGGATTCTAGCTTGAATGACGCCAAATGCAGCCGGCACCAGCAAAGCCGCAAGATTGGAGCACTGAGCCAACCACGCCTTTGGTGAGCACTAGTGCATTTTGCGGTGTATTAAATTTTTTATTTTCCTTCTCAAATATACCAGTAATAGAGATTCGTATTTGAATTACCATTGCCATAGGCAAAAACCTCCTCATTAGTCATTACCATGGTTGAAAAATCCTCTTCCCCAAGTATATGTTATTATTATTACCATAACAGATTTGACTAAATACTCCGTCTCCAAAAAAATAAAAAAAAACTATTTGTCCATACGAAAACTCTTAAATTTTCAATACTAACGTGCTAATAATAATACTCATTACTTTATTTGAAAAAACTTCATTTCTAAGTAATTCTTTTTATTACCATAATAAAATCGACAATACCATTTTCTCCCACATACAATCTCCTAAATTTTCGAATCTACTACAAGACATACTAAAAACAATGCCCCATAACCATATTTGAAAAAACCTCTTCTCCAAGTAAATGTTATTATTATTACCCAACTAAACCCTCCTCCACAAGAAACTATTTTCCTATTGACAAACTCCTAAATTTTAGAATCTACAAGACTAAATCTCCCTATTTATTTCCCTCCACCTCCTCCACCAATTTTTCCTCACCCTTCATTTTTTCTTCACAACACAACTCAACATCAACATCAACTAACTAGTAATCTTCTTTCACATTTCCATACACATTAATTCTCTAACATGGACAGCACGGTAGGTTCAATAGATTCATGCAAACCTGAAAATAACAACGTGGGCTGTCCGGCCACCAACGGCAAAGTTTCAAGCATTCATGACTCCAACTCTCATTCTTCTTCGATCATAGCCGGGCCAGAAGCCACCCTCGGCCGCCATATAGCCCACAGGCTGGTTGAGATTGGCGTAAATGATGTGTTCTCAGTCCCGGGAGACTTTAACCTCACCTTGCTCGATCACCTGATTGCTGAACCGGGGCTCAACAATATTGGGTGCTGCAATGAGCTTAATGCAGGCTATGCTGCCGATGGCTACGCCAGGGCACGTGGGGTGGGTGCATGCGTTGTTACGTTCACTGTTGGTGGACTCAGCGTGCTTAATGCTATTGCCGGGGCTTATAGTGAGAATCTTCCGGTGATTTGTATTGTTGGAGGCCCTAATACTAATGATTATGGGACTAATAGAATTCTTCATCATACTATTGGCCTTTCTGATTTTAGCCAAGAATTGAGATGTTTTCAGACCGTCACTTGTTATCAGGTAATTATTGGTTTATAATTTGTGCATCATGCAATCACTCTTTGATGTGTAACTTTATTTAGAAGGATTTGAGTTTGTGAACTTAAAACTGTTTGTGAGATATTAATATGAACTTTAATTGTGATTTTAATCAATCCGCAACCTAAACCTTTTAGATTTGTCAATGTGCTATGAAAACTAAAAAAGAAAAAATCTGTAAAATTTAGAGTTGGATATTGATTAAGCGTTAAATTAATTGTTTTTGAAATCTAAATTTTCGTAAAAATTTAAGTTGAAAATATTGGTTAGTTGTGTCAGCGGACGCTGGTTATTTAGTGAACGTGCATGCACTTACATAAGGTTCTTAATACATTTTGCCTTTCCTGAAATAGTAAATATTGATTTAACAATTTAATTTTGTTTCTTTTAGAATTAGTGGCTTTCATATGATTAATAGTTCTGGACCGTGAATGCCATTCTTGCAAGTCATATGTATAATATTACTATCACTAATCTTGGACTGGCATAAGGAACGAAATTCTTTAGTTTCTTCTTGCTAATTGATTACTTGTGAGATTGTCCCCCAAAAGTCCCTCTAACATAATCTTTTTGGTTTATATACTGGATTGACACATGATTTTCTTTCTTATTCTTTGATCTTCTGTTCTAGGCCGTTGTTAATAACTTAGAAGATGCACATGAACAAATTGATACAGCCGTCTCCACTGCTCTTAAAGAAAGCAAGCCCGTGTATATTAGCGTCAGTTGCAACTTGCCTGGCATCCCTCATCCAACTTTCAGCAGAGAACCCATTCCATTTGCACTCTCACCAAAGTATTGAATTAAACGTTAAATCATCACTTCTTCCATAAATCACTTTGTACAGAAATCAATTCATGCAGAATATATTTAACTTCATTTGTTTTTTTTATTGGTAAAATAAAAAATAAAAATTTGATACAGATTGAGCAACAAGAGGGGACTACAGGCTGCAGTAGAAGCAGCAGCAGCTTTCTTAAACAAGGCAGTGAAGCCAGTGATGGTTGGTGGCCCAAAGCTGAGGGTCGCAAAAGCTTGCGATGCATTTGTTGAATTGGCTGACGCCTGTGGCTATGCCATATCCGTCATGCCATCAGCGAAGGGCCTAGTGCCAGAGCACCACGCTCACTTCATTGGAACCTACTGGGGTGCAGTGGGCACTGCCTTTTGTGCTGAGATTGTGGAATCAGCCGATGCTTATTTGTTTGTTGGACCAATCTTTAATGACTATAGCTCAGTTGGATATTCGCTCCTTCTCAAGAAGGAAAAAGCCATCATTGTGCAGCCTGATCGCGTTGTAATTGGCAACGGACCTGCTTTTGGATGCGTACTCATGAAAGATTTCCTTCAAGAATTGGCCAAAAAGATTAAAAAGAATAACACAGCTCATGAAAATTATCGACGAATTTTTGTCCCTGAAGGCCTTCCACTGAAAAGTGAGCCTACTGAACCATTAAGAGTGAACGTACTATTCCAGCACATTCAAAAAATGCTTTCGAGTCAAACAGCTGTGATTGCTGAGACTGGTGATTCTTGGTTCAATTGCCAGAAGCTGAAATTACCGGAAGGATGTGGGTAGGTACCGATATCGTTTACTGTTCTTTCATCCATTTTTTCTTTAAAAATTAGCGAACAAAAGTTGGTGCTGCAGGTACGAATTTCAAATGCAATATGGCTCCATTGGGTGGTCTGTTGGTGCTACACTAGGCTACGCACAATCAGTGCCTGAAAAGCGGGTAATTGCTTGCATTGGTGATGGGAGTTTTCAGGTGAGAAATTACGTTTGACTTAGGAAATCTCATCATTTCTGTTCAACATGGCTTCAGGGCTGACAAAATTTTGGCTGCAGGTGACTGCACAAGATGTTTCAACAATGATTCGTTGCAACCAAAAGACCATTATCTTCTTGATTAACAATGGAGGATACACCATAGAGGTTGAAATTCATGATGGTCCATACAATGTGATCAAGAACTGGAACTACACTGGATTAGTGGATGCAATTTGCAATGGCGAAGGCAATTGCTGGACCACTAAGGTACTATTACTACTTTACAACAAGTCACTATAAAATAAAAACAAAAAAGAAAAGTAGCTCTTGACTATAATATCTTGTTGGGCGGACTATATTTTATGGTATAAATTTTCAGGTACGCTATGAAGAGGAACTAATTGACGCAATTGAAATGGCAACTGGGGAGAAAAAAGACTGTTTGTGCTTCATAGAAGTCATTGTTCACAAAGATGATACGAGCAAAGA
The DNA here is from genome assembly GCA_024721245.1 of Mitragyna speciosa. Lineage (NCBI taxonomy): Eukaryota > Viridiplantae > Streptophyta > Magnoliopsida > Gentianales > Rubiaceae > Mitragyna > Mitragyna speciosa. The sequence goes on from CM045563.1 coordinate 21,314,992, forward strand.
GTTGCTTGAATGGGGATCCAGAGTTTCATCTGCCAACAGCCGCCCACCAAATCCTCAGTGAAAATTGGAAACCATTTGCATTCCAAAGTTAAAATTTTTGAGTTTTTGTGGTTGAATGATTGTCATCAATTTCTTTAATTTGGATATATGACTAATGTTGGAATACGGTCACGTGACCAATTATGCATTAAAATAAATTGGGATTACAGAGTTTAATTTTACCTAATTGTCATAATTGAATTGTTGGTTGCTTTTAGATTCCACTGCGTTTTAATCTTGCATGTATTATTAGTGCAGGTGCCATCATAAAAGAACGAATTATTTAACTAAGACATTATTCCAAAGGGAATTGTAGATCCACGTGGTGAATATTGTTGCAATCAAAAGGTTGCTTCATAAAAGTGGTTGTTATCAAAAAATGGCTGCGAAAAAAAACCGTAGCCAGATTGCTAATCGAATTTAAGAATGATGAGTCCTATTTGGTTAACAAGGGACGTGTTACTGGAACTGAGCTCGGTGTCTCGGACGGGAATGCACCCTAGCCTAATTATATGGTTGTCCATTATTGAGCTAAATCCGGGTGATTCGGCTGGGCCAATGGTGTCTCAGACAGATGCCATTTTCTATACAAAATCAGGTTTTATGAGGTATTCATTGAAGACTTCACCAGAACCAACACCGTTCAATTAAAAATTCCAAAACACTTTGGTTTCAATACACACTAATAACTGTTTTCAAAAAAAAAAAAAATACACACTAATAACTTATAACGTGCCTTTTTTATTTCATAAAAAATAAATGAAATTGGAGAAATGATCTGAAGAGCAAAGAATTGAATGTGCAGCATTCTTAATAGATTCTGAGTTTTGAAAAAATTGACTTTAGAAAAGCTAAAAATTTATTATTTCTAATTTTAATTTTAAAAAATCCTAAAAATAAGATAAAAAGAGTAGTTGAAAACATCACATAATAATCTCAATATATTCTAATTTTTGTAAAAACTGATTTTGAAGAAGTTCAAAATCTATTGCTCCTAATTTTAATTTAAAAAATCCAAAAATAATTGAAAACATCACATAATTGATCTCAATAGATTTTGAATTTTGTAAAATTTGATTTTAGAAAAAGTAGTTTAAAAAAATCTAAAAAACAGGATAAAAAAATAGTTGAAAACATCACAAAACATATTTTTCAAAATTTTTAAAAAATAGAAACTAAAAGCAAGTAAAAAAAAACTATTGAGAACAGCTTTAAGCCACATTCTTGTTTCTGGAGAATCCGATCTCATCCTCACTCTTTATGGTAAGGTTTTGATGTTCCAAAACTATAAAACGACAATTTTAGCTCACTTTGTTACCACCAAATGGTCCAAACCTTTAAGGCTTAAGTGAGGCAGAAGCTTAGCGGTTCAAACCATATTTTTCATAAAAAATCTAGATGAATGCATAGTAACCTACTTGGTCCCGTAGTGGTTCAGTCTCTATTAGTTTTTTTGGAGTCTAATTAGGCCTTCCCATAAAGTAGGTTAAGAGGAAAATAGAATAGAATTAACAATTGACCAAAAAAAAAAAAAAATTGTAAAACGACATACAAGACCTACAAACTAATTATTGGCCACCATTTCTGATGCCAGACCTAAGGTCCCCTAATATTAATTCCAAGGGACTCAATACATTAATTGGATAATGAAAAAATTGCAATGCTGTCTAGAAAGGGGAGTCTCGTCATATTAGCTTGAATTGCAAAAGCCTAAAAGCCCCACATTAACAGATAACCGAGTTGTCATCGTCAAGCAAATGATAAACATAAATTAGTAAATCTAAAATGTTCTGGTACTTATTTAGTGAAGTACATTAAATGAAGCGATCAATTTAGAAAAGTAGTACTCCTCCTATCTGGTTCCCTGCGAGATCCCAGTACTTGTGTCGATGCCCAAAGGTTGGTTGAAATTGAAAAGACAAAGGTGATTTCTTTGACTGGATTGAGATACACAGAGCTTCCCTTCGAGTTAAGGCAAATAAATAAACATGTTGATGAGTCAGTGCGTGGAAGAACCAACATCAGTTTCCTTCGGTTCACCCACAATAAATTTGCTAGGACACAGCCCGGTTAGCATACCAACAAACCTTACCCTCAAGCCAAGGGTTCACGCATCTAGCAACTGTGTTACTCAAAAGTATGTACTTTTGATAGTCTACCACTTCTTTTCCTAACAAGCACGGTGTGAATTATATCACTTGTCTATAATTACATACCATGAAAATAAGCAAGCAGCACGTTAAATTGTTGAAAGGACTTTTGTTCCCCTCTATGAAGCGTGTTCTTTCAATTAAGTTAACAACATTCAAGATACTTAAATTACATACTAACTTAATTGCTTGGTTTCTCCACTTAATCATGAGTTTTTTGATTTTGTATACTTCTTCAACCACCAAAGAAAGTGAACGTCGAATCATTACAAATTTGGTCGGTGGAAATACAAGCAACTCCACCTCATTGATATCAAATTCACCGAATCGATGAAAATTTAAGTGAAAATATCAATGCTAAGTAAGATAAGCTGTAGGGTATGGGTTGGGGATACCCTTTTTCTTTAATTTTCCTCCGAAAGCATCCGTGACGCCCTTTATTTACCATCCCTTTCCTACTTTTAACCTAGCTAGCTTCACAAGCAAAGAATAACATGTGTACTCCCGGTATTGAAAACTTCAACCGGCAGACATGTCGCAAAATTTTCCACGTGGACTTTTGGAAAAAGAAAAAAAAAATGATTGATCTAATGACTTGGATCTCCAACTCCAATTCAGGACTAAACACATAAAACCTCGGCATAACTCATCCCGTTTTCTACATGTGAACAGTCAATCTTTTGCAATCGAAAAAAATTTCATAGGTGGCAGCTGTCATGGGTCATGACTGATGTTATACATACAACTGAGGTATGCATGCCATTGATGTTTAATTATCCTAATATTGCTAACTTAAACAAGTTGATCAAGTTTAATTAGGACTTAGATATCAAAATAATTCATACAACGTCCCGGCTACCTAGTTGATAATGCCATACGGTATTCATGTACTGTTGGACATTATTTCTTTACCCTCCCTCATAAACAATACCCTATTAAATTATCAAAAAAGAAAAAGGTTTACTTGAAGAGAAAAGAAAAAGTTAGTCTATTAACAAGTGGTAGGAATTGAAGGCTAAAATAACAAGTGCTAATATCACTCGAAAATTAAATGGCACCTAACGCGACAACCTAGAGAAAGCTACCACACAATCTTTTTTCCTAATATTCGAGCAAACTCAAAATCTTAGCCACGTTCACACCTAAACTAGTGAACTCTAGAGTCTAGACAAGGAGAGAGCACGGGAACAAAATTAGAGTTTGCAAATATGCAAAAAGGCCAAGATGACGATTCAAGATTCTAGAAAAACAGGGTCCTTTAAAACCTTGAACATGTAGAAACATAAATACTCAAATGCAGATGCATACATTAAAAGTGTAACCCATAAACATTAGGTAATTCCTACTTCATCTGCATCGTATAACGCTGTCCAAAAGAGAACAGAGGAGAGATTTGGAGACCAAGCCATCTAAATTGCCTCTCAGGCCCTTCTACTTCTCCAATCACCAGAGATAGAAGAAAGAGGGGAAGAGATAATGCCGATAGACGGCAGCATCCTCAAGAAAGAACTCGAAACTTCTCAGGGAAGGATCAATTTCCTCGAGAAAGAAAATTTGGAACTGAGACAAGAAGTAGCCCGTTTGAGAGCGCAGGTTAATGCACTGAAAGCACATGATATGGAGAGAAAATCCATGCTATGGAAGAAGTTGCACAGTTCCATGGATGTCAAGATCACAGACAGATCTCCGCAGAAGCAGACTCTTTCAGAAAAGCCAGAGACCAATCTTGCACTGGACAAGAATTTGGACTCTATAGAAGATCCCGTGAAACCTGCAGCTAAGGAAGAAAGACAGGCAAAATCAGTAAAACCCGTACTTCCGGGGCCAATACCTGCAGAAAATGGAAACAAGTTAGTGCAGTCCACAGCAGCAAACCCACCACCTCCCCCACCTCCTCTACCATCAAAACTTCTTTGTAGATCAAAAATTCTCCGTCGCGTGCCAGAGGTGATGGAATTTTACCGCTCACTAATGAAGAAAGATGCCCAGAAGGAGAGCAGAGCTAATTCAACTGGAAATCTGTCAATTATAAGTCCCAAGAATATGATTGGAGAGATCGAAAATCGCTCAACTTACCTTTTAAATGTAAGTATACAATACTACCAATTTTTATCAAATTTCTACGTCAATGCAGTTGGCAATTGGCGCAAGTTGATTTAATCTTCGTTGTAGTTTATCAAAACAAAAATCTCAATTTCTACTTAAAATTTTATTGTTCACAATTTCACTTTGTGTTGCAGATAAAATCCGACGTTGAAACCCATGGGGAACTAGTAAATTTCTTATCGAGGGAAGTCCAGGGAGCAGCATTTGAAGATATTTCTGAAGTGGAATCATTTGTGAAATGGCTAGATGGGCAATTATCCTGCCTGGTAGATGAGAGGGCTGTTCTAAAACATTTTCCACAGTGGCCAGAAAGAAAAGCTGATGCACTAAGGGAAGCTGCTTGCAGCTACAGAGAAATGAAAAACTTGGAATCTGAAGTCTCATCGTACAAGGACAATCCAAAACAGCAATTGACAGAGTCACTAAGGAAAATGCAGGCATTCCAAGACAGGCGAGAATGTACACACGCTTGTGGTTACTATAAGCTGATATATATTTAGAATATTCGAAATTATAACATGTTTAATCTGATCTGCTGCAGATTGGAGAAGAGCATTAACAACATTGAAAGGGTAAGAGAAGGTGCTAGTAAGAAATACAGAGAATTGCATATTCCTTGGGCATGGATGCTGGATACAGGAGTGATTGGACAGGTAGGTGACACATTACTGAGCTCCAGTGAAATCCTATAGATGGTACTAGTAGTCTTCTTTAGTTGATAATGATATTTCACCAGCTGATTAAATAAAATACAAAAACTTAATAGCGCCTGTGGTTTATGAAGTCTAGCTAATCATTGCAATTTGACATTTAAAAATAACCTGGAAATCATTGTTGGCACTTCAGATAGCATGCACAAGTGTTTCAACCGTATTTGAATATGGTATTTTTATTTTTCCAAATTTTGCTAGTAGAAATTCAAGAATTTCAAGTCAACCAGAGATGTAAATAAAGAAAATGGTATTTAATTTGACTGCACCAGCCGAGGGAGCCAAAAATCCTTCTGAAGAGCCTCTATGAATCCAATTTTAGTAATTTGACCATCATTTTTATCCCAAACCTTTGGGGGAAAGAAACATTCTAAAGTTTGATAGGATTGAAGAAGACTTGGACACAGGTCATAGCTCATGCCCCTGAATTCACCACAACTGAGGACACGTGGGGCTTGTAAATGTCAGTGCTAACTTGTGAATGTGGTTCTTTCGCGAGCAATTCCGATGGCTAATGGTTTGCACTTTTCTCAGCTAAAATTCAGTTCAGTTATGTTGGCGAAGCAGTACATGAACAGGATAGCTAAGGAACTTGAATGTGTTTCCACCCAAGACGACGACCTCCTACTTCAAGGGGTTCGTTTTGCATTTCGAGTTCACCAGGTTTGTAACTGTTGCCTTCCAAGTTCCATGTTACGGAACCCTCTAATTGTGTATTCCTTTCCCCCACATCCCTGTTCTACACTAACTAGTAAGTAGCTGTCCAGTTTGCAGGGGGTTTTGATGCAGATACTCTGTTCGCTTTTGAAGAGCTAAGAAGAATTAGCATGAATTGTAAAAAACAATAGTATTTCATTTGGAACAAACTAGAAACTATACCATGGCTTGTATTACATATAGATGTTAGTGCCGCCAAAAGACAAAGGAGTTTTTGCGCATGTGTTGTCCGACTTGCTGTAAACTTCTGATGAAAGAACTTGCAATTTTTTACGAGTACTATTCACGATAGTGGTTAGTGGTGAAAGAATTTGTAGTGAATATTTACCTGATAAGAGTTTCATTTGCTAAGGCTTTATAATGAATGATGCAAAAATTCATTACATAAAGCCACTTAACACACAGCACATGCCATCTTCCTCTCTTCATTTGATTCCAGCCTTCCACAAAGCCAAATCTAGACAAACACTGAAGTTAGAAACTTAGAATTTTGTCATCAGTTCTCATGATCACTTACTCTGAACTAACATGTGTTCATGCCTCAATATAGCAATCCCTGGTAATTCAACCAAGAAGATATAAAAGACGCATTGACTTGATAATCAATACGATACACACCAGGTAGATATTTCAAACATACAGCTGGATGCTAAATGATGTGCAAAATGGATAACTGGAGCTAGAAGGGACTGAGTTGGAGCAGTATAGTCCTTCAATGCTACTCTGCACAGCTAAAGGTGGATGAAGCAACACATAACATTCTTGCAACCCAGAAAATCACTTAGTTGTTTTAACATCAATATGCCAAGTACAGCAGCAACAAATATCTACCAATCAATGTAGCAAAGAAAATTAACTTGCACAAACTGATAGAATGAATCCAATGAACCTCGTTCTCTCCATGCTTCTCCCAACTCTATTTTAATAAATACTAGCCAGGCACATCAAAAGGTCAGCTTCATGATTTTAGATGTTCTATACGTAAAATGAACTACAAATGCATCTTCTTTCACTGATTCCCTTCTAAATATGCCTCAAGAGATCCTGTCAATTCAACCCTGCTATGAATTCAGAATATCATAACTCATTGAATTAGAAAGAGTTAAAGATAATGTACAGCCATTTTACCGATATCCATGAAGCCTCACCAATTTTATTCAACCAACCCTGTAAAGTCCATCGTTTCGCAGTCCCAAGCTTACGCTAAATACACTAATTGAATTTTTTTATTAAAATTAAGCAGAAATCCCAGCTAGTAATATATTCATCAAAAAAGGCAAAATAACACAAGAATAATAAGCCAGGATTAAACAACATAATTAAACTGCCGAAATTAAAAAATTATTTCCTCATTCGAACCTTAACACAATAATTCCAATTGCAAGATTACATCGGGTAAACATTAAAACAAATATAAAACTAAATATTGTAGCTTATTCGAGTTCTAAATGTAAATCTTAAAACAAAATTAAAACTGCAAAAATCGCACGTTTATTAGTTGTGGGGTCACTTCGATCTCTGCCTCATCTTTCTGCGCTTTCTCTTCAACCTCCTCATTCTCTTCTTCTTCCACTGTTAAAAAATAAATAAATAAAATTACAACAAATTAACCTTCATTCCTCAACTCTAAAAAAAAAAAAATAAGGAGTAAACTACTACAACTATTATTAACCTTATCTCTCATAGTTACAGAGTGATGAGGGTTTCTTCTTCTTCTTCTTCCTTTTTGCAGTCCAACAATTAAGCTGCGGCGGAAGAAAGCAACAGGAGTTTATAAAGGAAACCCTAGAAAAGTTTCACTATCAGTAGGAGAGGGCGGTGAATTTTGCATGGGTCCAAGAAAAGTCACAATTTTGAATCCGAACCCGGCTCCAGGTAATGGGCCTAACCCGTTGGTTTTTGAAACAACAACGTTACTTATATGGACTGACTTCTTTTGACGTTATTTTATAAGAATAAAAATTTTAAAACTTTTTTTTAGAAGTAATGTATGTGATGAGAAATTTTTTAAAAAAAGTCATTTTAGAAAAATAAAACTTAAATTTTTTTTAGAAGTGATGCATGTGATAAGAAAATTTTTTGAGATTAAAAAAACAAAAGTTGAAAAAGTGTTTAGAAGATATTTTAAAGAAATTAAGTATTCAGCAAAAGCCTAACTTCTCATGTTCTACCTCAAGAATTTTATTAGTAGTATTATAAATAAATCTCGTGGAATGCTAAACAAATATTATCTAAGTTAGAAAATAATTAGACAAACAATATAGCAAAAAAAAATTGATAAATCGTATGTAATGCTAAATAAATATGTTTCTAAGTTAGTAAATCTTTTTTAAAAAATATAGCAGAAAAATTTGATGATTTATTACTGTTTTACTTAACGAATTTAGCAATTGTAACGTGGAAGGATGTTAGTTCATATAGGTCCACCATTCAAGCTCATGTATTATAAAAAAAAAAAAAAAAAAAAGTTTTGACCATTAAGGGATTCTGATCACTGATTTTCTTGATTAGTCGTTATTTTCCTTATGTTGGGAATATATGCAGTTTTAAATTAGGGACTTTGTTGCTGCCCGTGATTCAGTTTTGATTTGCATATCTGGATTTAATAAATTATATCATGTCTCAGTTATTCACATCGACTGTAATTTCTTAAGAAATTCCAGTTGGATTGCCTTTTTATAATATTGTTATAAAAATAATAAAAATTTTTTGGAAATGATGTATGATATAAGAATTTTCTTTTTTGGAGATTAAACAAACACAGTTGAAAAAGTTTTTAGAAGATATTAAAAAAAATAACTATCCCAAAAAAAGGCCTAAGTCTCATGTTCTACCTTGAGAATTTTCCAACTCCATCAATAATCATTTGTAGTACTAAAAAAATCGCGTGGAATGCTAAATAAATATTATATAATTTTTAAAATTAATATAAAAATATATAAAAAAAACTTGAAAAATCGTATGGAATGTTAAATAAAAATGTTCTAAGTTAGTAAATTTTTTTAAAAAAATATAAAAAAATATTGATTTTTTAATGCTGTTTTACTTAGTGAATTTACCAATTGTAGTTTTGAAGCATGTTTAGATCAAATAGGTTCACCATTTAGGCATGTGTTATAAAAAAAATAATTTTGGCGATTGAGGGATTCTGGTCACAGCTTTTCCTGATTGGCAGCTATTTTTCCTTTGTTTGTAATATATGCTGTTGTAAATTTAGGGAACTACAGGACTTGTTTTTGCCCGTGATACAGTTTTGATTTGCATGTCCGAGATTTAATTAATTGTATCCTATCTTAGTTATTTACGTTGACATTAATTATATCATATCTTAGTTATTTACAATGACTGAAGTTCTTAAGAAATTCCATGTGAAAAAGAAAAATACCAACTAATCTTGTTGATTAGGTGTCCGTAGAAACGATCCTGCTTCGACCAAAAGTTCATCGTTTCCGTTTGAATTGCACCTCTTATAATATTGTTACAAATATAATAATGTAATAATGTTTTTATCAACAGCTATCATAAATAAAATTATACAATAAGTGGATAACATTTGGAGACACGTAGCAGCACACACGAATCGTTTCTATTTGAATTGCACCTCTTATAATATTGTTACAAAAATAATAATGTAATAATGTTTATCAACAGACATCATAAATAAAATTATTCAGTAAGTGAATAACATTTTGAAACACATAGCAGAACACATGAATGGAATCTAGTAGGAGCTAAATTAATAATACTGATCATATCCCTAAAAACAGAGCTGAAGAATTCAGCTAAAAAGCTGGTCAATGTTGATGTCTATTGGATAAGACCAGTATATAGAACAGGTTTTTTACCCAAATTAAATATTATGTATAGATTTTAGGTTCGCATGCGCTGCTTATGCAGTTTTCTTGACCGCTGTCTAATGCTGATGATAATATTGCTGTTCTTGCTGGATAATGTAAGCAAAACTTTGAACCTTCTCTCTTTTATTTCGGTTGAGTGTACAGCTACTTACTACAAATAAATTTTGTGCTAATATCCTTGGAAGGCTAGATTTTTAAGACTAGGAAAGCTAAAAGTTACACAAAACTAATTTCCTCAATCACAGTGGCAACATTTTGTTAGAAGCAATCCTATGATATCGTATGGGTACGGCAGTCAAGAGATGAAACTTTTGGTCAATGTCCACAAAACTAAATTCATGGGAATCTGCCACCTGTTTGATATGGTAGTCTTTGCCTGTGAATCAGGTCAGAGGTCACGAGTCCAAGCCACACCAAAGTCGACCCAAATTCATCTTTGCCTAAGACATGCATCAAAAAGTGGACGTAGCCACCCAGGCGTCCGGACCCTGGACTGGCGGGAAGAAAACAAAGCATGTAGCCTATTAGCCGAGGCGAATGGGGATGCCAAAAGTGCTCGGCTGTTTTGTCGAATTCAAATAGGACCCATGAATTAATAAACTCTTGAATTGCATTAGGGCCACTGTTACCTCTACCAGAAATGAATGAGACGACCAGAACTAACTAGGAATTTCATATTCATGAATAGATACACAAATAATTGTGCACATATCTTCCGTATTGTATGTTTGGGATCTCCTCCATATGATAAAATGAAAGCACATGAGCAGCTTGCATCCCATTTTTTATATTGGCATAGCAGTACTGAATATGGCTGCCGTCGCCTTCACGAGACCTTTATTTCAGGCCTCTTGTTCTTTTTCATGCACATGACTCCTCATCTAACCTCCTTGGTCTAAGGGTTCTCTTTTGACCTTGTGAACTCAGAGAATGGATTAAAAAAACACTATCTAACAACAAGCCAAGGGCACAGTTCCCTTGATTTAATTCGTTTTCAACGACTTTATATTCACGTAAACGTAATCGCATTATACTAGAAGAAATAGAAGAACGAGATCCCATGCCAGTTTCCTAAATTCTTCATCATAAACCCTCTTAGAGTCTCCTTCATGTTCTCCAAGAAGCTCTCCTACGTACCACCACAATATTACACTCTCATTTACCACTTCTTTGTTCACTCTTCCACAAACCCCACCCTTTAATTCCTTGGCTAACTTAAGCAGTCATGTCGAGTGCACCACCGGATACATCAACAACAAGCTCTAGTAATCCGGTCAGCAATTTAGTCCATAATATTCTTTCCTACGACGGCAATATCATGCTTGCCGCGATAATCTCATTGCTTCTGGTGATTCTCTTTGTTTTACTACTTCATATTTATGCTAAATGGTTTTTAGTACAAGCCCGTCAAAGAAGTCGAAGGTCTGTTGCAGTTCCACAAGTCTTAGGAGCTCGATTTCATCATTTTCATTCATTCACCATTGATACCACTTTTGCTGTTTCCTCGACTAAGGGTCTTGAATCTTCAATCATTTCTTCAATACCGCAATTTTTATTCAGAACTGATGAGCATAAGCATGGTTTGATCGAATGTGCTATTTGTTTGAGTGTGTTCGAAGATAAAGAAATGGGGAGGAAACTACCCCGCTGCAGCCATGCATTTCATGTTGACTGCATTGATATGTGGTTACATTCTCATTCAACTTGTCCAATTTGTCGCTGTTCAGTGATGTCTGAGGATAAAAATTTGGACTCGAATTTATTACGTAGCGATGAGTTTGTTGATCCAGAAATATCAGAATCGGCGGCAATCTGTGACGACCATGCCTCAAGATTGGAGATTGTAGTTGAGATTCCTAATTCGGGAGATGAAAGTGGTGGCGATAAAGGTTCAATTTCTGTATGTTCTTCATCATTATCACCCACTGTATCTGTAAAGAGAATCATAAGCTAGTCTAGATCTGAACATAAGGTCCATCCCTCTATCAATGGTGATGAGTCAAATTTCTGATAGAAATATCGGGTTTTGTTGGTGGGTGTGGGGCGGGGTTTCGTATTTAGGAGGCCATTAGTATTGGGGTTTCACCATTAGTGTCGTTCCTTTCCTTGACTGGGAAAGAAGGTTGAGCAGTTAGATTTATATGAATCTACCAGGAGGTTGGGAGTTCGAATTTTACCAAAATATCAAAATATTCTTTTCTATGTAATAGTGTAGGTTTATAAAAAATATATATATTTACTGTTTTTAGCAAGGAGAAAGAATAAAAAAAAAAAGTCTTCTCGTAAATTTCTTGTATAGAATTTTTAACAAGGTGTTAAATTTTCACTCGGGTTAATTCACAAGCTGGCCTCGGGACTGGTTTCTTTGGAGAAGCCAAAAATTGAAGGCAACATCTTATCTTATATTTTATTCTTGTACATATATAATCTTATATTTTATAAATTAATGTAATATCACGAATCTAAAATTAAATGTCTTTCTTTTTAATCGTCAGCGCTATTGCTGTAATACAAATGTTGACTTTTTACTTTAGGACTGTAAGTTTGAATGAAGCATGTTTCCTTAATTTTTTGTTTAAGGAATAGGTTTGTAAAGTTTTAGAAATTAGAATTTCTATATAAACTAAAGAATAATAAAAAGATTGGACTTTAGAAATTACTTTGTATATTTATTTAATACTATAGAAAAAGAAATTTTGTTGCATTATACCTTCTTATTTCGTTATGGAATAAAACTAGAGAAGGCTTAATTTTAGAAATTAATTAAACAACAAAATGAAGGAATTTTTTTGCAACGAGAATCTTGGGGTTGAATTTTGATAATTTAAAAAAGATCCTTAGGTAATATAATTGAATATGATTTGAAATATTTTAACAATACCTCTTAGAAGTAATCGCTAAAAATCTAGGCTCCTGTTCATATTGTAGAATAGTGTTATTCTCTTTTGTTGATTTTGGGAAGCTTGTTGCAGATTGGGCTTTTAGACAGATAGTTTTCCGCGTAGAAAGATACCTAGTTACATACCATAATTGCTTTCAAATTCATTAGCTGATTAACAATTTCGTCTATTACAATTTGTATGTTTTCATATTTTTCACATTTTCCATATTTACTGTTATTAATTGCTTTTTTTAATAATTCACTACCTAATTAGCAATCAAGTCCCAGTCCCAAATTCATGATTTTGTTAGGGATTCTACTGCTGTAATTAATAAAATTAGAGTAACTAAAAATAGAGAATAAAAATATATGCTACCATACTATAACGTGATTGTGGAATTTTTCATCAATGTATACTTATATTCTAGGAACAATAAGGTGTGCCTCAAAGATGGTCTTCAAACTCCCTTCAAACTCCTATAATATAGAGGATGTTCTATACTGGAATGCAAAGCGTTGCACATGTCAGTATTTTCCCCTAGTTCAAGGGCTCAACTACTGAGGTGTTTCGAAGTTCATTTAGAAACTGAAAACAAATCTGTTCTCCAAATTTGACTACTTGTGAACGACCCCGTGCAATAATTACTGAAAAGACAAACTTAATTTCATCTCAATTAACCACAAGAAATATAAAGAACGAATTAGTTAGCAAATTGTCTTTTGAGACTCATGGCTGGCTGCCATGCGTTGGAAGTTTGCAACCTAATTATTTTATTACAACTCGATTTTCTCTTGGTCTTCCGGGCTCCAACAGTACACCTCCTGATCAAGTCTCCATGTCTATTTGGCTAGTCGAATTATGCCACGACTGATTCAGCAGATGAGTCAAGAGACAATCGACAAAGGGGGCATGTGGACCGAATCCTTAGCCACTCATCAACACACTCGGAATGGAAAGCATGGAGACATTCGGGCATAACCTTAACGAAAGAGATCTCTTTATCTTCAAACAATTCTAAACATATGGAGCATTCGCTTTGTTTGAAATTATTAATGCTGTTATCAACATCACCATCACCATCCGGATGAACGGACGGCCGATGTATAAATATTGGTAGGCTGTTAATGGTAGTTGCATCGAGGCCTAATAACTGTGCCGGTATCGCAATCGTATGTTGTGTAATTGTCGAACTTGTAGCTGTTGCGGCGTCAAAACGAGGGCTCCTATTGCACGCAAGACGGAAGAAGAGGGAAGCAAAGAGGAGAAAGGAGAAGAAGATGAGTAGCACGAGGGCAACAGACAGGGCATGGCCCTGGAAATCACTCAAGTACCAGTGAGAAGGTTTGAATTCTTCAAATCCCATGATGATCAAGAACAACAAGAACTCGTTTATTTGATAATGAAGAGGATAAATGTAGTTAAATTAATATCTCTACTGACTCTACAGCATAGTTTTAGGATAAGAACTCAGCTAAATAGGTGAGTCTCTTGTCCTTGTAGTTTGTTCATGACAAGGTGCTTAGGTTCTCTACGTAATTAACATGGTTGCATGGGTTTGTTAATGTTGCCATTTCTGTTTTTGGGCCAAACTCCAGATGTAATTGGAACTTGTCTAGAGTTACAGATATTTGTATTTCTTTCACGAATTTGAAGAATTAGATAAGTTCAAGTTGGAGTTGGGGGTAAAATGCAAGTCAGCCGGTTGGATGAACACCATAAGGTATTAAAAAAAAAAAAAAAAAACTCCACTTGGATAAACCATTGTAGCATGTTGGAAGTAATACATAGTAGGAAGCTGTATTTGATATTATTGCTTGGACAAAAACTGTAAAACCTTGAGTTGATGGATCATTGGGTGGACCTCTGTTTGGTAAAAAGTACAAGAACAGATATTTTAATCAAGAACGTGATTTTTTCTCGTCCGTTAGTTCACAATTGTGTACCCAACTCAATTTCTAATTATCAAACTCCAATTCTAGTATCTTTCAAAAGTGTTATTAACTAAATTAATTGATTATTAGCATAAAAAAAATTATCAGTTCCCATTCTTTTGCTTTTCTCTTCTCTTCTGAATCAGTGTAACGATATGATAACTGCAGAGTACCCTTCAAAAACCAGAAGTTCTATATTTCCGACTGAAAATAAAAAAGAAAAGAAGATATAGTTTGATTTGTTTAACCGTTTTCAGTAGGAAAAAAGTTTCAAAATTCTTGGGTACTTCCTAATTGGTATCCTTGCAAGTTCCACACTGCTACTTCAAAATTTGATTTCATCATTTATTACTCAAGAGAATTTAATTACATTAAAATTTCGCTAATTCCTCTTTCAGACATTTTAGTAAACCGAATGAATCAACAAAAAGAAAGAAGTGGATCAGCAAAGAAATTCCTTATGTCACTTCCTTGATTCGAAACACTCAGCGACAAAGAAGACATTAGACGAAAGAAATGACATAGAAACTGGAGGAAAAATTTTAATAGATTGTGAAGAAAATAAACCAGGAAGAAACAAGGTCATCATCAAGATTACAAATGATCAAATAATTTTGAAATTGAAGGAAAATGGAAGAAGCAAGACACTGTAAACAGAACTAAAAAATTTACACAAAAATATCTAAATCAAACAAAAGTGGTCCCGGCGGGGCTCGAACCCGCGACCTTCGGCTCATAAGACCAACGCTCTAACCAACTGAGCTACGGGACCCTTTTGATAGGGCAGTTTCCATTTTCTTAGATGAATCTATAAGCGCATGCATACTCATATTTTTGTTTGTATCTCAAGAACTGGAGACCAAGTTTAACGCCAACGTATTGCAATTATGATAAATAACAATCAAGGTGAAGATGAATAATTTTCAGTAGAGATGGGCTGAATCAATTTGATTGACCTCGCCATATCACATCTTGCTGACTCGTTCAATTTTCCCATGAAATCTGCATTGTTTGGTACATCATGACATCGCCATATCAACAAAAGCAGCATTAGCAATTCAGCAACGCACCATTTCGATGTTAGTTGTGGCTTCTGTGTAGACTTCAACTACTTTGCTTTGCTTTATTTTGCAACACTTCCTGTTTTTTGGCCTACCCAATTCGACTGCTTTACTCTCAAAAGTAAAAAGATAAAAGAATTTCATTAAAAAATGGACTACATGTACGTATATCCTACCTGGATTCCATTCAACATGCACTTGAATTTTTGTCCATTTCCTGTATTTCCTGTGAGAAATAAAATGCCACAAGTGTATGTGGCAGTCCCTTACCTCTTCTCATTTTGTTGCTCTTGCTTTCTCTGTTTCTTTTGCGAGTAGTATTAATACTACAGCATTAGGATGTTTAATTTTTTCTCATTTTTTATGGAAGCTGCCATGGACAACAATGGAAAGAGTTAAGAGCGATCGACTGTTGAATAAACACCTCGCCAATCTTCAATGCATGGAGAAGGAAATCGTGATTTAAATCCGTGATTGTGGGCTGCGGGGGGAGGAACCTGAACTACGTTACTAAAATTGGACAGAGAAGCAGAAGTTGTTTCATTGTACATTTTAACGTTTAATATCAACAACCTAATTCAGAAATCATAACAATAAAAAAGTATGCATCTCATATTGCTAGTGTTGACACAAGCTTTCATGCCCAAAGCGCAAGAATAGACATTGAGGTAGAGCCAAGAACAAGGGCAACAAAAGATGCCTTTTTTAACAATTGTTGTGAATTCATCAATTTGTTATGAAAGAAATCCAGAGCGATGAGATCAACAAGAGCCATGTATATCAGAATGCCAGAAGACAGGGACCCCAACAAGCCTTCCAGAATCAATGCATTTGGATTAGTGTCGTCATAACCTGTCAGTGAGAACATAATCATGCCCAAAACTATTCCAAGGGGTGTAGTCACAGAGAACATGAAGCACATGTACGCTGTAGTTCCAATGCTGAATCCTGCCTGTAAAGAAGAAATGATTCGTTAAATTCTGAAACAAGGACAGAGATAGGATTTCTTGAATGTGGAAGAACTTCAAAGCATCTTGAGGAATGAGCAGATAATAGGCATGCATTGATACACATATAATTAATTAATCATGTTTTCTAATGTTTTCATCGTTCATGTTTTTGACCATCACAGATTAACATTGATCAAAATCAAGTAACAAACAACGTTCTCATCGACTGCTTTAATCAAAATTAAACTTCAGTTCATCCACACTTCGATTCAATATGGTTGCCTAGAAACTAGGATGCATGGCAAAGAGAGCAGGACACTTGCCTCCAATTTTAACCTTCAGAGAAAGTGATTGACCATTATCAACCTCGCAGAATTATGATTTCAAGAACAACATATAAACCACCAATGCCAAACTCTATAGGGAAACAAGAGAACAAATCCTTCTGAAAGATGAAGTTGCAAGTATGCAAAAAATCAATCTGACTTCTTCTAGAATGACACGTCAATTAAGATATTGAGTTTTTTATTTTAAGGATAGTAGGGATCACTTGATTCGAATTATCTTCTGCATACTATTTTACAGCACATTTGAAAAGCGTCACTAAGGGAAATGATCTCTGAAGAAAAGAAGTATATTCTCTTCTGCAGCGACTTGATTGAAGGTAGCTAACATATGTTGCTTCCCTCAGAAAGGAAGAAAAAGTAACTAAGTGAATACTCTTATGGAACCTGGTTAGAGATGGAAGTAGGCTGGAGTTTTCTACCCATAGGTTCTATAAAGAGATGATTTGGGTTGAGATGCAATAGATAGAATGCATTTGGTTGAGCCAAAACAGAAGAAGAAACATTCTCAAGTCAGAAAGCACGCAATCAAGTTTCAGCTTACCACTTGTTATACACTATACAATCAAGTTTCAGCTTACCAAATATTACAGTTGCTATATACTATAGTTTGAAATTCAAGTAGTCTTCAAGATTTTTATTGCTGTTAATAACCTAATTATCTACTGTCAAATGTTTCAGAATTGGCAATACAACTTATATTATCTCAATTCTCAAGCCATCCATTTATTTAGAACATTTTTTAGCATGGTAAAGAAACCATTTGCGCCTAATAAAAAATTTTCCCAATTAGCACAATTATTAACTTATTAGTCAAATTATGCAAATAGGCAAATTAAAGACAGTACAAAGACATTAATACCTGAGCTATACAACCTCCAAGCCCCATTCCTTCAAAGATCTGGTGAAATGACAAGGCAGCAACCAGAGGCCTAATAGTGCATTTATTCTGAGACATCCCCATAGTCACCCCAATTATCACAGAGTGAAATATTATCCCTATCTCCAACACTTGTGACACCAGCCTTTGCTTCAACTTCACCAGCTCCTCCGCTTGCGCCTCCACATCCCCACTCCCACCCGTCAGCTCCACCGCTCCCTCTGCCGCCTTCTTCCCCGCTTCCTCACTCATCCCAATCGGCGTATACCCAGTAGTTATTTTCGTCTTCTTCTCATGTCCATGCCCAGCCCCATGCCCATGGCCATGACCACGGCCCTGACCCTCCACATGCGAAGTCGCCGTCAAGTCAACGAACAACGCCATCAAGACACCGATTAAAGTTATCAGCCCCGAGAACGGGAAATCTTTCCAAGGATGGTGCGAGGCCACCTGACAATCTGCTAGCGCATCGAATGCATCAGGTAGAACATGGACCAGTGAAGTGGATAAAATGACACCGGCGGCAAAACACTTGATTATTAGCACGGCCTTATCGTAAGTTGGCTTTCCTTGGAACAATCGAGCAAGGAAAACTGGTAAACTTATGCCCACAACACTGGTGACAAATATGACGATGATCGAGATGAGTTTAAGGTAAGCTGCCGCCTTTCCATCTCTGCAAGAATTCGCTCTGGCGGAATCGGTAGCGCAAAGAGCCATGGATTGGCTAGTTGCTTTTTCAACTTTTCTGGTGCTTGGGAGGCTAAAAAATTGAATGTAGACTGGACTTGGTAATATGTAATGAATGGCTCACGGGTCTACATTAGTAGCTGGAACATTTGTTTGTACTTTCACCGAGCTTGATTACGTTGGCAAAGACTTGTTGACATTATGTAATAAAATTTGATTCAAATTCAATAAGTAGAATTCGTTAATTTTGTCTAATATAATTCATATTAGTTAGTAAAACTCGTTCATTATGTCTAATAGAATTTGAGTCCATTTGAGTTTAAATATTGATGTTTATAGTCTTTCATTAGCATTAATTCATGGTTTAGCCATTCATCGTCTCAAAAATTTTACCACCCAAAAAAAAAAAAAAGGGTAAGTGTTTGTACTTGTTTGGTAAAACAGTAGTGGTGGCCGTGACTTCGACTATTGAAGTGGATGACGTGGCGAGTACGTTGATTTTTTGTCCTGGTAGTCCACTAATTTGTGAATGATTTGATGGCATAGGTACTCAATTAAATGTTGTGGAGTCTTTTTTTTTTTTTTTTTTTTTTTTTTTTTTTTTTTTTATTTTTTGTTGGAGGATGCACAGTCACTGATTCAGTCTTGTAAGTAATATAATATTTACATTACACGTTGCATAATAAGTCACGTGATATATTAAAATTAATTATATATTATTAAATAATATAAAATATAATTTATTATGACGATAATATTAAAGACTTTTCTGACATCCATTATCTAACTCTTTCAGGCATTTCAGATTTGTCATTTGTTTAAAAGGTGGCGTAATTTGCTTTACTAAAATGCAGGAGTTCTCTACACGTGTTGTATGTGAAGTAGGAAGGAAATCAAATAATTATGATGCTAACACAAATACTACCTTAATTTCTACCTTATTAGATTAATTAATCTTTGATACAAGAAGCGTAAGGTGCATCATGCTATGTGAAAGGGACAAATTTGTATCTAACTTTTCATTTTAGTTACTTCTTAAGGTGTAAGTTATGATGGATGAGCATGTGCTGAATAAATTAGTACTATGAAACAGGTATTTCAGTTCCAGAAGCAACTGTGATCATGAGTCAAAAATAAATAGCAAACTTTCGTTAAAAATCTTAAGATATATTTTTTTAAAATTTACATTTTTTAGAATAAAATTTACTATTTTTAAAAAAAATTAAAATAACAGATAGTAATTGTAATATTGTCCTTGAATTCCGGTCTTTAGGGCAGCCCTTCTGATAAAGCCCAGCTCGAGTTAGGAAAAAGCTAACTGCCTTTGACGGGCTCGTGTATCCAAAAAAAAAAAAAAAAAAAAACGAAATAGATAATGGACTGATTCCGATGAAGCTCCTCCCAGGCCCAAATTCAACCCCCGTTAAAAGACAGTTTAAGGATGAATGAATTGAAATGGGTTGGATGAAAACTAACCCAACCCACAGGTGCACTGCGCGCACTCTCGTTCTTCCAAATCCAATGAAAGGCCGGACATTTACTTGTCCAATGGACGTCAATTAATTTCTAGTCAAAGACTAAGCCTTGTCCAATGGGCTCAGTAGGGATTCTCTACGAAAGGTCTAGGGCCCAAGACACCATTGCCCGGTAAAAGTGAGATCGACAAAGAGAGGGAACCATGAGATGCGACGTCAGGTATTTCTGCTTCTGAAAAGTATCGAAGTAAGATATTTGGTATTTAAATGATTTCTACTGTTTTAAATTACTCGCACGATTATGATTGTTTTTTCTTGCATGTAAACCAGATGTGAAGAGTGTAGACTTAATAATTAATGGAGATTTCTATTGCTGTTAATACTATTACCCGCTTACACATTTTATGAGTCTGCATTGTGAAGGCTCTTGCTTTTTTGTTTTCAGATTGCTCAAAGTATCAAAAGTTCGCAAACTATTGATTTAGAGACTGAAAACACTTGCTACTTTCAGCCTACGAAACCGTTTGGCAAATTCTTACATACTGTAGCCAAACTTCTCCCGGGTGTACTCTGTAGTATATTGGGACATCAGAAGTAAGAAAGCATCACAATGGGAAAAATATTAGTAGAGGTATGTTTTGTGATACACCAAACGATGCACTACTACTAATTATATTTCATCTGGTGGCCCAAGACGGCTAATTATACCTAATCATATAAGTGTAATTGTTTTTTTTTTTTTTATCTGATAGTTACTAGACAAATACCCATACTCATGCAGGTTAGTTTTGTGTAAATGGATAATGGATAAAATCCATCCAATAACCATTTGATAAATGAATATAAATGGATAATATAGAAACTAATTATCTATATATGTGTAGTCCATTTAAGCATATAGCTATTAAAGTTTCTACACAATTACCACTCTTACATCCCCATGTACATTACATATGTGTATATAATTAGACTATAACTAAGTTAAATAAATAAATCATTTACAGCTAATGGTTCAAATGAAAAAACTTTTTAGATTCAACACTGTTTTAAATGTTATCTAACATCTTTTAAAGTGTGTGGAATTGAACGGATAAATAATTTTTTATTAAAATTGTAACTAGTAACAACCATCGAATGAGTGCTTACACTGGAGTACATGAATATGAAAAATGCTATGGTAGTTTCGAATTTAGCAAAAATCATGCAATTAAACATTACTGCATAATTTTTTTTTTTTATTTCTACCAAGTGAAAATGAAAAATAGTCACAGCGCCTCGCATGTAGGTGACTCTCAATTTTTTTGGAGGAGAGCCTCGTAAGTGTCAATTTTTGACAATTTGACAATGACAATACATATTAAATCAACAACGACAAAATTGTATTTGATCTCAGCTGTCTATCTGTTAACCTTTAAGTCTTGGCCCTGTAGTTATCCGAAATGAAAAGTTTTTGAATTGTCAGGCCATGGTCCACTTTTGGGAGAGATTTCTGCAGAATTAGTGTAGGAAAGAAGAGATTTATTCCGTATCCACATTTATATCTAAAAGTATAAGAACTTTATGAAAATGCAAAATACCATAATCAAAATTAAAGCCACTAATCATATCTACCATTCCTTTATACCATATTGATCAATGATGCCCCACTGAGAACAAAGATGTTCAACTAACGACGAAAAGCTCCTTGGAGAATCATAGTCAGTCCACTATGTAATGATGTTCAGGGCCAAGTACTGCAAACAAACATGTTTCACACATCCATCCAATAACATCACAAGGGCAGATCAATAGTTTATTCCTGTATGTCATAATCGTCCCCTGTGATTAGAGCTATCATAATAATCATCATTAGCATTTGTTAGCAAGTTCCTATCAAATGCACGCTTTGTTAATTTTCACAGGAAGAAGTAAATGACTTTTGAATTTTTATTAAATCCAGTACTTCTGCTTGCTAGATAGCTACAGCTAGCATAGATTCCATCTTGGGCAGGTAGTTGCCACATAGAATCCATTCAATCCTAAGCTCATGGGTTTTTTTTTTTTTTGGTAAGAATAGGATCAAAGTGGGATTCTATCTACTTTTGGTGACTTCGAACTCGAAACTTATAGATAGTAAGTGGATCTGCTTACCAATTAAACTGCATATTGTTTTCTCAAGCTCATGGTTGATAGTTTTGACTGGGTTTTTCTATAAGAGAGACTTTTCTTGTGTTCTAATACTTGTGGTTATTTCCAAAGTTATACGGATACTTTTACTATTTTTTTTACCATAATTGAGGTTGACACAAAGCAAAGAGTGCAAATGGTGGGTTTGGTGATGATTTGAACGTAGTATATAATATTTACTTTTAGCTGGATATGGACGATGAGGAATGATTAAATGAGACAAAGATGGAGCGAGACAAGTGACTGTATGATTAGTCCAGTAAATCACGAGGCTGAAGCACGTTCACTTGCCAACAAAGCCACAGATGGAAGCACCCAATTAAGGAAATCTCTAAAGAGATATTGGATAATAAATATGAAAGCAACAAGAGAAAAGCCCCACCGCATGTCAGAGACTATACTATAAAGATACTGTGTAAAGAGTCAGAGAGAGATATTGGAGATGGATGGCCTTATCGGACAATACTGACGTGCGGTGGGGCTTTGCAAATTTGCCATTTTACCCAAACCAGAGCATGCACTGAGTTAGGAAGATATATTTGGTTCAGATTCAGACTTCTCTTGGGTCTACAAAAAGAGACCTTGTTTTTGGTGGTGGAGATTTTGTCAAGTCATTGTTTATGGTTGTTTTTGTGTCTTCATATAATTTTAGGGCTTTTATGCACCACAAATCTTCTGTGCACGATAGCAACTTCCAATGTGGGATGTGAAGTTTCAGCCTGTCGCAACCGCCAACTTCCGTGACAATCACCCTGCAATCATCCTTCTCACGCTCCGTAGCCAAATTGTGCACGAATTTGCAGAGTGTTCGAACCAACTTCCCCGATGAAGGTCCTTCACGGTAAACCCCATAAATGAAGTAAAATCCAAAAGGGTTTTGGAAGAAATCAGGAAGTGATGGAACTCTAAAACATGGAAGCACCCCTTCAATTATTCTCGAGCTCTTTGCATAAAACATGCAAGCTAAGGTTGGTTTTCCTATCCTCAGCTTTAAAACCTCTGTGCTTCTCCAAACACTCATCATTGCCCAACTATTTGGAACCCTTCCATCAAATCCAAATTCGCCGCTGGAACTGGAAGAGTCCTCATTACCTCGAAAATAGGCAACCCACGTGCCCAAGCTCAGCCTGTTCTTCAATATTTTGTTGATGTCATTGGGGAAAAATTCAGTTGAGCTCATGAACTTCCGATAAAGAAACTCAGCTTGCTCGATCTTTAACTTCATTATTGAAACACTTGATGATAAATGGAATGACCAGTTGTTAACCGGGTGGACGAGAATAGCTGGAGTTCTGAACTTGGCATATCCAAGTTTATTCACGAAGAGTTTGATGGAGGCTTCGTTGTCTTTCTCCGTGGCCATGTAGGCATAATCAACTTGATGGCTGATGAACCATTCCTCCATATGATGCACTAGGCTTAGAGCAACCCCTTTTCGTCTGTGGAGTGGTGCAACCCTCAATCCCAAGATATAGCCCACCTTGGCTAGATGATTCTTTGGAGATAAATGAAGTGTAACAAGCTTTATGGAGCCTTGAATGACGCCTATTATCTCATTGTTCAACGCGGCCACCTATCCATATCAAAAAAGAGTTGATCATCATCATCAACATCATCAATCTGTTAAAGAAAGCGGGAAAAGAAAAAGGAAAATGTGAGAGAGGATAAAAGAAACATTAGCATTTAGCACTCTACTCTACCAGCATGTTGTAAATAGGACTGTTGCGGATTCTAGAGATGGGGTCGCCCATAGTATCTGTGAAGAGGAACACATGCTCTGCTGGCCCTACCTCACATCTTCTTTCAAGATCTTCTACCCCAGCTTTATCAATTTGCCAGTCGTAGCTTCTTATCTTAATCGTCTCAAATGCCATTATGAGATTTCACCTCAAAATAGAAGCCTTAAAGATATCTATAAATATGTGATCGGGTGGATGTCTGTAGACTGAAACATTAACCAAGGGAAAAGAAAGGTTTTTGTTTTGAAAGAGAAATCATACTATAACTGAAAGCAGACTTGCTAGACAACGTTAACATATGCCACTTATAATAATATACTTGGCAGCAGTCCTTATTATATACTTGCTCCCACCCTCCTTTCCCCTTGTAATAGTAGAAACTATTTTGTGGAAGCAAAGTTTTGTCATGATCATGTTTGTAGACACATGTCTATATATATATACACACACATATATATATTGGTTAGCGAAGGGAATGTTAAGTCACTTTCTTTAGGGTGTACACCAGTTAAAATTATTTGAATGCTGAAAATTGAAGGAGGATATTGGAGAATGAGAATGTTCTGATTAATAATTATTGACCTCGACCAAGGCCTAGGGCAAATGATGCTACACAAAAATTGATTAATTAATTATAGAATCTGTTTTTGTCTTGGACCTTTATTGGTGTCAATATACTATCCTGTCCACGTTCAAATAACCCCAGGCTCACGATATGATGCACGCCTAAGCTGGGAGATTCTCAGCAGTTTAGATCCTCAATGTCAGTTTTTCCAGTACCATTCCAGTGCCATTCATCAGGAACTGCCCTCCTTGCATTTATACTATGATAGTTATCTGATTTATCTCAAATGTGAATGTAAAGTAACAGTCCCTGATGAATGGCACTGGAAAAATTGGCACTGAGGATTTGAAGTGGAATTCTTAGGAGGATCGAGTTTACGGCCTTATCTGTTGACCTTGTGATTTAAAAAAGTGCCAAATAAATAAAATGATAGTCTGCTAATATAAGAAAATAATATAAATATGTTTATATGACTTTATTTTAAACTATAAGTTCTACACGTGGGGTTAGAGCTCGGGTGGCATGGGTTGTTGGCCGACCTTGGTTATGTTCTAATTGGATGGTTAATCCACATTGATCAATCAACAATTAATTAATGTTGTTTGGATAAGTTATTTATTCTTCCAAGTCTGCCCTGATAGTCTGATACTATATTATACAGATTTAAACGTACTTTACCCACCGCATTAATCCGTACCACACAGTCGACCAAGCCATAAATATCTTAGAATCTAATCATTGTTGAAATGGAACGGTTAGAGAAAAACTAATCGACAGGTGTTTGTAGGATTAGAACATGGAATTTACGTAAATGAAGAGTCTAGATTATGTTAGTGAGGGCGACGTGTACAGTATAGAAAACCTAACTAGAGTATAAAAAAAATTAATTACATTCTTTGATCTAATAATCTGATTAAAAATAGGAATTAAAATAAAGAGTTCGGTTTAAGATTAAGCCTTATGGTTTTCTTCTTCATCTAGATTATGTTAGCGAGGGTAACGTGTACATAATAAAGCCAGCTTAACTAGACTATAAACAAAATTAATCACCTATTACTGTCTTTCCATTCACAAGGTTTGTATCCGAAATCTTGCTTAGGACACTAAGCTCATTCCACTCAACAGAACAAGTCGTTTGTTGATTAAGCTTGAGGTTCATGGTGACGAGTGGTGTGCGGCGGTCGCTTTCAGTTGGCACTAATCTTGTAAACTATTGTATTGCGAGTAATAATGCATAATTTTGGCTTGTTTTTAGCTTGGTCCCCTATCTCAAGAAACACTAAGATTCGAAAGTGGAACCCCACTGTTAGCAGCATCGTCGTGGTTTCACCAATATTACAAAATTAAGAGTCAAGAATTTTTATAACTACTCTGTGTTTTGATTATTTTAGGCACCACTAAATCGTTGGATGGCACAATTCTCCTTGTTAAAATTAGTACCATTGTTTTTTCATAAGACTGTAAAATTTATCTGGTACACTTTACATATCATATTCCTAAATTGAGATTTTCAATAATTAATTAAAATTTTCCGATGCCAACTCCTATGCTAAAAAAATGTAAATGATGGATACTACTATTCTAAGAAAACAGCTCCCAAGTCCCAACTCTAATTAGTAATCAAGGAAGACTTCTCTATTTTTGTTATAGTTTACTTTTTCTTTATGCTTTACCATACCACCTATTCAACCTTAGATTACCTTAAACAATTGCAACGTACAGTATCAATCTTATTGCTCCTCAATTATTAGATTTTAGAATACTAACTAACCATGCCTTTCTTGTTCCTAGCTTTTCTGTTTTGGGAACCATCACTACTGATATTTCTTTACTTTATCGAAGCTTAGCAAAAAGAATGTATCTATGTTCGTTATGGTTGGCTCTCAGATTTTTGTTCCTTCTTTCTTACAATCACATAAAACTCGATTTTCTTATGAATAACAAGTTCAAGTTATCTCAGTAGTACACGAGTCGTGCGATTAAATTACACCTCAAGAGTGGCCAAAATTTTTCGTAAAGTAGAGCGCCAAAATGATTAAAATTTGGAATTACATGTACAAACTAGTCTAGAAAAGTACCGTATTCTAGACTTAAGTCCAACGAAGTTGTTCATGGTGATAGAATCAGAGTCATTTCAAAACGGAATCGAGGAAAATGCAGGGACACCATTGAGCATTTGTGTCACGGTCGACACCATGTATTGATCTTATGCCAAAATCCAATGAGCATTTAACTGAAAAAAAAAAACCTTAGTCCTTGTTTTGTAGTTGCATACAGCATAATTAGCACCAAGCCCCAGTTTTGCACCTACTAATCATTATCTCACAAACAAACAAACAAACAAACAAACAAATGGCTCACGAAAACCTAACTGTCTACGTCTAAACTTTTTCCTATGCAATTTAAGCTACTAATTACTTGTAGCTTCAACTATCTCAAATTTTTAATTCTTCCCTTTTTCTTCACTAATCAAAGCATAAAAACCATTCATAGCCCATTATAACTGCGAAAAAGACACGTGCATTTACAGATCAGCTTCGACCAATCACACGTTGTACACGCGTCCAAATTCCTCTTACTTGGACCCACCACTAGCACCAAACAATGGTCGACATTTTACTGAAGTGGGCACTGTGATTAAATCATGATTATCGTTCTAAGTTAAAGTGCTCAACAAAGGAGAGAGAAGCCTACAGTGCAACTAGAAGGTGTCTTCTCTGTGCTTTTCTTTGCTTACATTATGGTGCCTGCATGTTATTCCCTGGATGATACTTCAAGAGCATCCGTAATTACTCTGTCTACCGTCATGGGACCCCAAAGTGCTTGAGGATGCTTAAATGGTTTGCTTGGAGTTTCTTCATTGGCTTGTAGTTTTGTCCATTTTGCTTTGCTTTTCACACTTGTGTCTCTACCTTATCTACCACTTTAAAGTAAAGGGTTGCAAATTGCTTTACTTATTTCCTCGTGTCCTTCCAAGTGGAGCTCTGAAAATCTCTTAAGACTTTAAATAATTTATCATGCAAACCCTTTTGTTACAATCATATGCTGATATATGCATGCTTTATTGTACCACTATTATCTTGCACTGAATTTGCCCTGTTTCTTTTTGTCCATGTACCGAGAACTGCTTAAATAAGATCTCAGTCTGCACAGACGCATCACGTTTATCTCCTTTCTCATAACTTAAACTTCTTCCATAAATTTTCTCTCGTACCATTTCAAAATAGCCAATGGATAAAGATTTTAGGTCATGGAAAGTATAGGCCAGCAGTTAGGGGTCCACGAAATCTACTATCGTAATCTTGTTAGAGGGATTCTACCGCTCTGTCATTGTATAATACCATTGAGAAAGTTCTAACTAACAAAGCTAAAGGGACTAAAAAATAGGGAACAAAATATATGCTACCATACTATAATATAATTGTGGAATTCTTTTCATTAATTTATACTTATTCTTCTGGAATAATAAGGTGTATCTCAAAGATTGGTCTTCAAACTCCTATAATATTAAAGGATCTATACTGGAACACGGAGATTTTTTGTTTTTGTTTTCTCATTTGGGTAAGTAGATCTTAGGATACTTTATTTTATCTCTTCAATCAAGTTTGATTCGATTCTTGAAATTCTGATGGACTGAGTTATCATTCTAGAACTGAAAGATTTGTGCAAAAGCAATGTACTCTTAAGAAAGTACAAGAAATAACAAATATAAGATGACTTTTTGATTAATTCCAAATCATTTCTACTTCACCACGTGGAAATCACCCCAACCAGCAATGTTTTTAGCATTTTGATGTCATTCTGGTTGTATGGCACCGTTTGCCTATCGATTCTAAAGTCCACCAAAGCCAATTGCCAATAAATTATGGAATTTATAATGTTATCCTAAGGAATGTACATAATAATAATAATAATAATAATACAGTGAAGAATAATACTATGACCTTAAATAGGAGTAGAAGGACAAGAATTATACAACATAATAATCTAACATAAAAGAGAACTAGATACGTTGTCTGGCTGCTCTATTAGTTTTGTACATTTTTATATACTGAAAGCATACGAGGATAATTATTCTGGTGTCCACCAAAACCTGGATTCGTTGATCAAAGTTTTGTTTCCTTCTTTCTTTTCTGGTCTCTGTTTTCGTTTGGGTTGGAGAGAGTAATTGTCCAACAGAACTTCCTGGATTCAGCAGACAATCAGGTTTAGCCACCGTAAGCAGGCCTTGTAAAACCCAGCCCAATAAGTGTAATCTTTTTTGAGTCCATTAACACAGATAACCTTGCTGTTATAGATAGAGGCCCAAACGCACTTTAATGCTAGCTAGCCCTCGAGGCTTGTGACTCAATTATTCAATTTTCCTAAGGGAACGGCCCAGTATTTATGATCTGGTAGAAAATTTCTTGATCTATTATTGCAGTGATTATTCTCCGAATAAGCAGAAATATGATCTATAAATCATCCTACTAAATACTAACCAATTTAATTTTATTTCGACCCCATTCTTAAAAAATAGTTCACGCCTTCAAGAAAAGCAACCATCATTGGTGTGTAAAATTTCACATTGCTTTCCTCTCAAGTCTCAATGAATAACACTGACACAAGATGGAAAAATTAAGCAAAATGCTTTTACTTTATTAACTTGTTAGCCACGTTAAATTATTTGCACTAAATGCCACCTATATATGTGCACAATTATTGTTCTAATTATTCAAGGCAACAAAAAAATTGAAATCTAATGTATTGATGATATAGTTTAAATCACAATTTCAAAAATAATTATTTTGAATATAAAAAAAGTATGCCGTTTGCTGAAACAAGACACTCTCTCCGTTGTTCTTTCATGACTGAGTTTTATTGGTTAAATAATTTTTTTTTAAAGAATCCATATAATATCAGAAATTCTTTTAGTTTGGGTACTTCGAAAAATTTAACTCAAAAAATAAAATATAAGAATATATGATGAAATTGTAATCTTTTTATACATCTCACGGAGTATAAGAGGATGCAATACATTCAAATAATGCAGAATCACAATTGGAGGAGGGCTTGTCTTGAAGCACCAGTCAGGGTTTGGTCTTTTAAAAAAAAATGTAAAGGTGACGAAAAGTTAATTAGAGAAATAGTAAAATTTTACAAAAACGATCGGTATATTTTTATTAAAATTTGCTAATTTTATATGAAAACTTATATTATTGTTTTTTTGGGAGAATTTTGGTAACAAAACCTCAATGCATCTTCTAATATCACTAACTTGTATTAGTACTAGTAAATAAAAGTGGACCAAGTGCATATCCGTTCACTGCCGAGGTGTCCGCTCAAAGGTCACTTTCCAGTGTCCCAATCAGAGTGGTTCATACCCCGCCTTTGAGTCTTTTTCTTTTATGGTCTTCACTCAATTCTTCTTCCTGCCATTACACTCACTTCTCCTCATCACCCATCAGTCATCAGGCATCTCTCTCAATTGTAACTGCACACCTTTTCTTTAAACAATTCTGAAATTTTTCTGAGTTCTTCTGGGCTCTAGTAAAGTAGTATTGCTACTAGCTCTTTTTGTTGAGTATGAAAAGATCATCATCAGCAGCAGCAGCTTCAAAAGCTGGAAGTTTACGGAAAAATATTGGGAAGTCAGACGATGAACAAGTGGTTAGCATTGATTGGGAAGTGAGGCCTGGTGGTATGCTTGTTCAGAAGAGAGGGGCTGGTCCTGCAACCTCTGCCGGTCCTATGATCAAGGTCAAGATTTCCCATGACTCTTTTCACCACCGTGTTACTGTTCCATCTCAGTCAACTTTTGGTAATTACTTGCATATTATGAGGAGTTGCTCTTTTCGTTTATGCTTTTCAATCATTTGTTATTTCAGTGTATCTATTCTTTCATTAGTTGGGACTTAGGAGTTATCGTATTTGATTGATTAGGCAACTTTACTTGAAAGAGTACTATGCCCCGCACTGACTTATGTTTTGTTTTGTCTTTCTTTATTTTTTACTTTCATTTTTAGAAAATTCCAAGTTAATTTTAAGGACTAAGAGAGGGGGGTTTTAACCTTCTACGGAAGTAGATTATTTTTGCAATTCATGTTTCTGAATATCTATTGACTAAATGCTACATGTGAGCTAATTGAAGGGGATCTAAAACGAATTCTTGCCAGTACAACTGGACTAGAGCCTACGGTGCAGAGGCTGTTGTTTAGAGGAAAAGAAAAAGATGATGATGAACGTTTGCATATAGCGGGCGTAGAAAACATGTCAAAACTAGTACTTTTGGAGGATCCAGCAAGCAGAGAGAGAAAATTTGAGGAGAGGAGGAAAAACCAAGATACAAATAAAGCATACGAAGCTGTTGCCATAGTTAGAGCAGACGTTGATAAACTCTCAGACAAGGTCAGTGTTCATTTCCATCAAGGAAACCTTTCTTTGTTGATATATTGAACTGAACTTTGCCGTGTTTTGCCTTAGGTTCTTGACCTGGAGAAAGCAGTGGAAAATGGCATTAAAGTTTTGGACAAGGAATTTGCAGTCTTGACAGAGCTACTAATGATGCAGTTGCTTAAACTGGATTCTATCGAGACATCTGGAGAAGCAAGAGAACAGAGGCGTACTGAGGTTAGTTACATATCATCTAAGATTTTGAATTCGCATTTATTTTACTTTGGATGATTTTTTACTGGTTAACTGCAATTTCTTCGAAGATTTCACGAGACATAATGATTTTGTTTATTCATATAGTCTTGAAATAATTTCAAGCCCTCACGAATATCTATAATCCGAAGAGTTGCTTATTGAGTTTTAATTTCTCATAGGTTCATCGCGTTCAAAGTTTTGTGGATAAGCTAGACAATTTGAAGGCAAGAAACTCTAATCCCTTCGGCAATTGTGGCACCGCTTCTTTTGTGACTACCAAATGGGAGACCTTTGATTCAGGAATTGGAAGCCTCACTGCACCAAAACCCTTCCATCATTCACCAAAAGTTTTTGAGGAATGGCAAGAATTTGACTAATTTATGAGATCTTTCTTTTCGAGTTCACAGGGAGCAGTGGAGGCTTCTATTACTCATTCCAATCTCATATCCCATTGGTATATACAACGTTGGGTTCCTGTAAGATGCTATTTTCCCTAATATATGTTCTTGAGTGCAATGGGAGTCAGCAAGACTGTTTCTTCGTATGTGACGTGATTTCTGCTATCCCATATATATGCTCTTTAACTGTCCACAGCCTACCTTGTGCTAAAGAAAGCTAAATTTTGTCCATGTTAGTCTATTGCAAAGGTAGGAACTGTTTATGCGTTTCTTTAAATGCCCTGTAGATTGTAGTTGTAAGCGTTATTTGGATTTGATGATGAAACTTCCTAAAGATGTTAATTTCTTAACAAGATTTAACTTAATAAGAATAGTTATTATGGATCCATGTTTACTTGATTAACATGATAAGCCATGCTTGATGCTACTGAGATTAACGATTCATGTGGACTAGTGGAGATGCAAACAGGACAAAAGGTTGAAGACAAAAAAAAAATGGAATTGATTATGAGGAAGAGTTTTTACCCGTGGTCTCTGATACAGTTAATTCTAACCAGCAATGGCAACCCCCTCTCTTCTTAGGATACAGAAATATAGAAAATCTTGCGTTCAATGTTTTAAGTAAAAAATTTGTAACTAAGCCTTCTAATTTGCAAGCCAGGTTAAATCTTCTCTTTCTTTCCGTATTCTCTTTCAAATTCCATCGTCAGTTTGGAGGAAATAAATGATTAGTCAGACAAAAACAATGTTGTCGTTTTATTTCATTGCCTGTTCCAAATAAACACTAGTCTCTGTTCATTAAAAAAATCACATGAAAAGACATGTCTGTCGGTTGAGATCGATGTGGCGGCGTCTAATTGACTCTATTCGTACACATCTCACGCTTAGTTTATAGAAAGGAAAAGAAAGGAAGGAGAGAGATGAAAAGGAAAGAAGAGGCGGGAAAGTGACTCTTCCTTTTCTTTCTTTTTTTTTGTTTTCTGTCCAATTTTGAGCAGAAAATTTTTAAAGAAATATTAGGAGGAGTTTTTCTCTCAATTTCTTTCTTTTCTTTCTCTCTCTCTAACTCCCAAACACAACTATTCTCTCAAACTCCTTTTCTTTCTTCTCTTTAACTTCCAAACAATCAAACATTTTTTTTTTTCTTTCTTTTCTCTACAAATCCTTGCTCCCAAACTAGGTAAATGGTAATGAGATCTTATCATAAATTTACTATAAAACATTCAGTACATCCAATTAGTCAATTGTCTCTTCAAAACACCGACAAAAATTATCCACCTTTATTCTCAAAAAAGAAAAAGAAAAAAAAGATCCACCTTTTGTTTTTATCGTTCAATGTGTCACCAATTATTTGGCTTACAAACATAAATAGCTAAATATTGCATTAATCATAAACACCACTCGAACCAATATTAACCCCAATGAGAGGTTGCATGCTGGCGATTGGAACTGAAGTCTCACTAATTTAGAATGCCAAACGCTCAACCCTATAAGCTGTTGCCCGGCATATTCTCCTGTAACTTGTTCATCGTCCACTGAATATCCTGGCAAAGGGATATGCTTTTGAGGAGTGATTATAAATTTCTCAAGAGCAATGGCATTTTTTGAGAAGAATTTGACAAGTTCGTCTTCACATACCCATGTAACTCAAACAATCTAAGATGCTGAAGTGTGATAATTCACCGCTGTACCCAACTCTCTGACTCTCCTAGCAATTTCGGACCAGTACAACTGCAAAACAGAATTCTCAAACATAAAAGTGAAAAAGGAGAGTATACTCTGTGCAAACAACCAATAAATAATAAAAGAAACTGCAGCAGCAGCGAAAAATACAAGACACAGCAAAGATAGCATAAAATTAAAGAATAATCAATTTATTGTATTAATATCATCACTAATGCTTCCTTTACAACAAATCAATATTTTTAAAACCGGGCCAAACCGGCCAATTCAATGCCAACCGAAGCTGGCGAACCAATCGATCCTGACCGCGCCAGTTGGACCGGTTTATTTTTTTATCGATATTTTTATTTTCTATTTTTATTCTAACACTACTTTAGTGCACATCAAATGATTGAAAATAATACATTTTTAGCCCGCCAAACGGTTCGCTAGCTTAGTTGGGTTTAAAACCAATGCAATTTATCGAGTAACCATAGCATCGTTCAAAAGTATTTGCGCAAAGAGTAAATGCACAACATGCAAAGCCGTACAGTAAGACAAAGCAAATACAGTGTGTGTCACAGAAAGAAACTAGTGCGAAGATCTTTAACCCTTTATTATTGGCTACAAAATTCACCCGTGGGCTACAAAAGAAACTAGCATAAGAATTTGATACCTTTATTATTGGCTTCTCCAAGCTGGGCACTCCCCCAATGAAGTCAGTCAATCCAAGCATGGGAAAACTTCAAATGTCAAATGCTTTAGTATAGCAAGTTGAGGAAGTTCCAGAAGCGTTTCTCCTAGCTAAAGAGGCTCAAGAAGGATTAAGGAGGTGTTTGGTTTAGGGGAATCAAGGAGGGGAATGTGTATCACAAGTAATGATACTCATTGTTGGTGTCTGTTAAATAATTATAACTATCATTCAATGGGAATGATAGTGATTAATTAGAGTGTTAATAATTCTCCCAAAATACTGTTATATCAAACCTATTAACCCTTATGATTAAGGTAAAAACAAGCCCACTTAAAAAACACATATCTTTTGAGTTACCCACTCCCAATACTCTCCCTCCCCTCTCTCTCTCTCTCTCTCTCTCTCTCTCTCTCTCTCTCTCTCTCTCTCTCTCTCTCTCTCTCTCTCTCTCATCTTTTGATTTTGAATATTTTTTATTAGTACTCTATAAAATATTTTATAAAATAATTTTTAATAAATTTTTTTATATTCAATAATTTTTATAAAAAATTGAACTGAAAATCAAAGATATATAATATTCTCTATTAATACATAAAAATGACTTTTTTTAAAGTTATCATTTGCATAAAACTCAAATTAGAGCATGGCTATATTTAAAATTGAAGAAATCCTTTTGAAAATTTTCTTTAAAAAGATACAAAATAAGAAATCTAAAAAATATGTATATCATGCATAAAGATTTAAAAATTTTAAAATTTACTTGAAAGTCATTCTAATACACCAAACAAGTATTCTTATAATAATATCCATTCCATTATTAAACCAAACATGTTAGAGAGAATCATCAAAACTCATACTCATAGTAGAGTTAATAATACTCATAGTGATAGTGATTGAGGAATTTGAACCAAACGACTCCTAAATTTATTTGTTCAGATATAATTAGTATTAGTGTACCACGTATAAAAATTTTGGGTGAATAACTTTTCTTAATAATAGGAAAAATTATTACATAACTCGAATCTACTGTCACACCTTGTAAATCTTATAATTAAAATAGTGCTACATAATGTGTGTTAATATAAAAAAAATGATGTGAAAATGTTTATGTGATAAAGTTGGAAGTGGAGTTACGAGTCGGGCCTATGTGATAATTATTCAATTAGGGGCCGTACCCTCTCACTACTTCTCCGAAGCAGTAATTTGACAGATTCTCAAATGGAATGAATTAAACCGCCAAAACGCCCTAACTACGTATAAACCCTCAGACAACCGACCAACGAAGTGATCGTCGTCCCTTTCAGCCGTTAAAATCATGGGTAAACTCTCCGATGTCGTTTATCCGGAACTCAAAGCCGCCCAAAAACTCTCCTCCACCGGGGACAACTTCCTTATTTGGAAACTCAAACTCTCCTTCGTCCTCACCGACCACCAACTCCCCCACCTTCTCAACCCCTCCCGGGATGACCCCAAATGGGCCGACAAAAACGACGCCGCAAAACGCCTCATCCTTCTGACTCTCGACGACAACCTCCTTCTCGAATTCTCTCAACACCCCACCCCTTCCTCCATCATGGAATCTCTCCTCTACCGCTTCGATTCCAGATTAAGAGCTTTCAAGATTGTCCTGCTCAGGCGCTACAAGGATTACTGTATGCCCGTGGACGCGCACATTTCTCAGCATATATTTAAAATGCGGGCAATGGCTAAAGAACTCGACTATGCTGGGATTAAGATTCCCGATGGGATGCAGTCTGTGGTTTTGTTGAATAGCTTGCCGGATGATTGGGATGGGGACGTCGAAGAATTGGTGAAGGAGTTGGATCGTGGGGTTAACGGGCAACAAAAATTGAGTTTTGATTACGTCTGCCGGCGGTTGAGGATGGTTGGTGATGTCAGATTGTTGAAAAGGTTGAACAATGCGAAGAAATTGAAATTGAAGAATAAGTTCAAGGGTAGTTGTTATAATTGTGGGGAAAAAGGTCACCACCAATCAGATTGCCCTGATCAAGGTACCTTACTATTGTGTTCTTAGTAGTGTGATTTTCAATTTAGTGAAATTTTGTTTGTACATAATTTTCTGATATATTTTTTAAGAACAAGATCAGTGGCTTGTAGTTCTAGTGCTTAATTTGAAATATTTTATGAGCACTAATTATGAATGGACTGTTGTGATCTGATACATTTAGTAAATTGAACCTCTTTTGTTTTCCTTGTAACGATACTTACCGTGTTATTTACTTGTCTGCATTATAGTTTATACACCCACCTTGCTTAAGCATGGTAAGGCTATTATGGATAATTTTGCACCTTTGAATGTCTTAGCCCTTGTAACTTGTTCTAATACATGACTATAGGGCAGTCAACAACCATGTTACAGTTCTTTTGTTTTTTGTTTTCGGTTTTCGTGTTGTACTGTACATTTGGCATTCTGTCTTTCTGAGTGCAGGATCGTCAAAGCAGAAAAGTTCTTCTTTAGAGCTTTTTACATGGCCTGATGCCTTGGTGACTGTGTCTGAAATAATTTATCCTCAATTTAAGACCGATCTAAGAATTGATTACAAGGGATCAGGATTTTTTGAGTGGAAGATGATACTTTTTTATGTCCTCGAAGACAACCAAGTTAAATATGTTCTCGAAAATACTAAACCTTCTGAGCCTACAGACGCTACTTCTGAGGAAGATACTCAGCTTTACAATAAGTGGCAAGCAGATGACTTCATCTGCCGCCACCTCATCCTTGGAGCAATGGAGGATGATGTCTTCCTCAGCTTCCATGATTATCCAACTGCCAAAGCTCTCATGGATGCTCTTGAAGCATTCTTTAATTCTCCTTCCACTGCTCAAAAGTTGGTTCTGCTTAGGAAGTATATGAACAATCATATGTCAGATGATAAACCAATTACAGATCACATTGTTAATATGGATGTGATGGCAAACAATCTGGAAATAGCTGGTGTCTACATCCCCAGTGAGATGCAATCTGTTGTTTTGGTGGACAGCTTACCTGAGTCATGGGGGGACACTCTGACAATGTTGAATGTGAACATGAGTATGGATAAGGAGAACGGATTGCACATAGATAATGTACGGAAGAGGGTAAGTGATGCTGGTCAGATGAGGGAACTGATGGCTCAAGCAGATGATTCACTGATTCATGACAATGGTAATAGAAACAACAAGAGGGTTCTCAGGGGTAAATGTTATTCTTGTGGAAGGCCAGGTCACTACCAATCTGATTGCCCTGACCAAGGTAAGTTTAAGAAAATGCATAGAGCAGCTGAGACAACTAAACTCTATCCATAGTCACGTACAAATTGTGCTTGGCTTTGACATTCTGAAATTCAATAAGCTTGTCTTTTTTTGTGCCTGCTGTTACCTACCGTAGGACCTCCGTCCCCAAAGCGAAGAAAGAGGAGCAGGAACAACAGGTTGTCCTCTCCCGGCCCAGTAGTTCCACAACTACTACCGTGGTGTGCGTGCGTGCGTGTGCGTGTGTGTTGTTAAGGAGAACTAGATGTGGATTTGGTGTCTTTCTGTGATGTCTGAATTAGATATGAAAATGGTGAAGATGTCACTGTGAATCTTTTGAGCCAGTCCTGATTTGATGCTTGATCCAAAATAGATAGAGTTGACAGCAGAAAATTGTGTTATAACATGAATATAAGCTACCTTGTATTCAGTTGGAGATTTTGAGCGTGGATCCACTACCTAGATTTATTAGATTTCCACCATTGACTTTGACTTTGCGTGTTCATTTATGTTTCTACTGCTGATATCACCTGACAGTGGATCACAGCATCTTTTCCTTTATACTTGAAAGGAGTTATTATTTGGTCCTATTAATTTAAGAAACCTCCATGCATTATTGTGTTTGTCACATCCATGGAATTCTCAAAATATATGTCATTGTGGCATCCATTTTGTGCGGGATTATGTGACAAACTTAGTGATTTTACAGCCTCTAGAACTAAAGTTCCAGTTCCAACATAATCATTTGGCCCGTTGAAACAATTGCAGAACTTGAAATCTATATGCTATAGCACGTCATGTAGTTTTATACAGATAGATAGAATATATGATGGAATTTTGCACATCATTTGACCTTGACATGCTATTGCTTTTTATCTCACTACAATCATGCTTTTATCTTTGCAATATTTTTCTATCATGTATGAAATTCGGTTTTTGGATTTGTCATACAACGCAGGTAAAAGGTGAAGTAAGTGGCATGGCTGGAAGCTGCAGAAGTGTCTTGTAAATTTTGGGAATGTTCTCTATTCTCTGTTTGGGCATATCCTTTAAATCTATGACAGCTAGAACTTGTACGGCAGTAGCACACAATGTTAAGAACAATGAATCTGGGTTGAAGAAACTTATTTTTTGAATAAATATTGCATTTTGTGCTTCTTCTTTTTTTTGTTTTGTTTGGCATATGTTTTCATTAACTAGCAGCTCAACAGCACAAAAATGCTATTTTGTATCCCGGTAGGATTATAAGACCAATCGTAGTTCGTATAGCCATGGTTTAATCTATGACTTATTAGATCGTACTTGAGAAGTATTGGAGTCTTGATTAGACGTCAATCCGTTGTAGTCTAGATGGTTAGGATATTCGGCTCTCACCCGAAAGACCCGGGTTCGAGTCCCGGCAACGGAAATGCCTTTTTATTTTTTATTTCACTCATTTTTTAGCGTCCGAAGTATAACCTTGTCGCTTATTTCTCATAAAATGACGAATGCCTCGGTCTGCAATCAATATTGCATAAAACATCGGGACATAAAGCGTCCATTAGCTCAGGTAGAGATTCGTCGGTTTCATGTTTCATAGTGTATCTTTTGTCTGCACTAAGCCCAGTTATAGGACTTAAGGAGGAAAACTACTTTCAATAGAGATCAGCCAACGAATTTTCATCACATACAATCGTGAACACAAGCATTAGGTCATATAATCACGGTACTAATACACCCTAAATAGCGTGATATGAAAGATGACACACAGCCAACCCCAGCACAGATACAATGTATATTTCTTCTCTCAATGCTCCTTTTCTTTTCCCTTTTCAATCGAACACTCTACAGTTAGGTTGTAATAGGCCCATTTCAGAGGCCCCTGAGATGTACCCATAAGCTAGAAAGTAGCAAACTCTGTAGCAGATGGAAAAAGTAATACATCCAGTTCAAAAGTGATCGCTATTTGGTGAATTATGAATAGATGCTTATTTTTCATTCCATTTATAGATCGTGGCTAGCCATGAGTTAATTAGACATTGTGCTATGAAGAAGACAAAAACCAGCAGTAATCATTGATGTATTCCTCAGGAACCTAAGAGGAACGGCTACAAATGTTACTGCATCAGCTAGGTCCTCTACTCGGTTACGACTGTGTGGTTGAAGGGAAATATAACGCACTCATTTGAACAGCAACTGTTAATATGCTTCTTTTCAAGAGCATATCATGGCTCTTCTAGGGAACCATTTGAGTACTCCTCACCTGCCACATGGGAAGTTCCATTTGGTAACCGGCTCATGCTGTTGGAATTTGAGTAAGGGGAATGATTGGAAACAGGGTTGCCTCGTGAGTACCGGGTCTGTGCGGCAGTGCTACTTCTTGTGGCCTTAAGACGTGCTTTTCTACCCTGCAGCCATGAAGGGCATTTTAAGATGGAGTAGAAATTCTTCTTGTAAGCAGGAAAAAGCACAAAGCAGCTATGCAGGATCAAACAAGTAAAGACTTGGAAAACATACGGTACCAATACCAAGATGGCTAGGATCATTACATAACTGAAATTAACTCGAATTGATTTTGAGAGGAAATTATAACACAGCTTGAAGCACTACCTTTCCCATGCACTTCTCCAGATGAGGAGCAAAACGTCCGGCCATGATTGATCGGCCGCAATTCATGCATTCAAATATTTCATTAGCAACAGGAGGATGAGTTTGTCCAAAAATATCAACCACATACTTGCTAGTTGTTTCACCACTGCTGCCAGGGTCAGCTACCCTGGCCCGAGCTTGTGCTGATAACCTCAATTCCTCTTCCTCATCATCTAAACTGCGATCAAGCCCCAACCTGGCTATTCGATGACACTCGGATGCAACATCAACAATAATAGAATCTACTAGTTCTCCAAAAAATTGAGAAGAAAGCTGCCAACACAACCAAAACCAAACAAATCATTAGCATCATATCGCCTATATAAAAAGTACATATCTAGGCATTTGATCGGAAACACAAGGAGGTCATCCTGAGAACAAATAAAGTAAAGACAAACAAGTAATTTTTATTGCCTCCGCAGAACACAACAACTTCTCCTCCTAAATGCAGGTGCACTGCAAAAGTTCGAATTTTGAGATAACTTCATTAACAAATATACATTAAGCGGATGCTTTTGACCCCTTATTCTCGTAAATAAAAACACAAAAGAATGTAGCTTAGGAACCATGGATCAAAGAGGGCAAATAGTTGTCGTGATGCCAGACTAATAAAGAAACTGGGCAAGAATATCTCTAGTACTAACATTGCCTTACAAATAAAGGTGAATCAGATATAGATCATAGTTATACCTGGGAATGAGTAGACAGATTATCGTCATTTGGTGCTGCCATGATCTATCTGCTAATCAACACACATTCAGGAAAAGCTTCAGCTCAACTAATTTATATCACATCTTACAAAATTAGGACCAAAAACTACAAATTAAGCAAAATAATTAACAGATGATCAACGAAAAAAAATGGATAATTAATTATAAGAAGTCACAAATTTAATAATAAAAAAGAAGAAGAAGCAAAAACAGCATCTATCATCAACTATACAGTGTTTACGAGAAATTCTTTCCTGAAAATAGATACTACAAGGATACTATCGGATAAACTACCATTAATAATTGTGATTAATCAACTAACAACCGAATTATAATTTCCATATTTGCTTTATTTTTTTTATTCTATATGTTAAAACAGAAGAATTATCAAGTAATTCAAAATTAAAATCCAGTTACACTTACAGCGTCGTGCTTAGCTTTTGAGTCCGACAGAGGCGTTTTTAGGGATTGCTTCGCTTGCACCTTTCCACACTGGCATCGGGGCCAATGGCGTTTGGGTTGGGATGGGGAAATCTAGTGCGGTTCAGGATTGGAGTCCTTACTTTTTCTAACCAATGGTCACCTAACACGTCATCACAGCATTCCCCATTCAACGACTGATGTTGGGCTTGACGGTCGTTGCATTTGGGCTGATTTTGTTAACCAGTTCAGCCCAATTAATTTGGACTTGCTGCTGCCGGAAATTGTCATTTACATCTCACAGACAAAATATGTGTAAAGGTTTTTTTTTTTTTTTTTTTTGTGGTTCTATGATCAATTAGTATATGTTCTTGTTAGTAGAAATTCGACCTCATTTAGTGTCGTTTTTTTTTTAATAACTTGACTTCATGGCCTGTATATTTGATGGTTGTACGTAATTTTACTTCTTTTGATATACAATGGAAAGAAAAGGAGAGAAAGGAAAGAAGTATTCAACACACCATTTTTTTTTTAGAAAAAGAGGATAATAAATTAATTAAACATAGGATTTACAAAAACAAGTTAGCTGGGTCTTTCCCAATGAACTTGTAAGCTAATCTGAATAAATCAAAACGCCTAACCCAACTGGTGGTTGGGTTCGGAAATAGTTACCCAAAATATCATTTTTGCAAAATTTTGTTATGCCATTCTCAAGTACATGTCAAATGTGAAGAATGATCAATTTTGTGCAAAATTACCAAGACCCTTGAAAGAATACTTTCTATAATGTTCTTGTCATTGTATACAAATTGGTTTGTAAATGTTTACTAACAAAAGCCTACCCACATGATTTGCTGAATTTAATCTAATTTGTGTAAAACATGTTATTTAAACATAAACATGCGTTAGTAAAAAAGTGTAATAATTATAATTATGAGGTATTATGGATTTTGTGAAATCTTTTTTTTTTTTTATAACAGATTTTGTGAAATCTTAATCCAATTCATCAGTGATTCACTTTGTTTTGAACTTTTACATAACAAAGTATTCAATTTGTGACTAGTATGAGAAATTATCCATTGTGTGCATTTGTATTTAATATGAAACTACATCATATCACGTAATTTTATATTAGTACAACATAATTTCACATTAGACATAATTAAATATTCAAAAAATTGGAACAAACTCCAAAATTCCACGGTGAACTAAAACACCATAAAACGATTCCTTAGTAATTTAACCCCACAATTAAAGGTAGCACACAAAAACAAATTGGCCAATGTTTCCTGTGACTCTCCTTAGAGTTGGGACACGACACCTTTCAAGTGCCCCCCAAACACAGAGAAATTAGAAGGGAGCCAGAACAGACACAATCATGCCATTTGTTCTTTTCCCCTCTTAATTTTAATTCCACTATGGTCTGATAACAACCCTTTGGTGGGTTATGAGCTGTGGTCAGTATATCCTAACTGGTGAATTTTGTATGGCCTTCGATCTACCTCCCAACACTTCAATTCTTAAACTCGGGAGTTTGGAAACCTCTTCATCTATTCACGCTTTTTAGCCTTATTTTTATCCGTTCCTTAAAAAATGAGATGTGACAAAAACGATAAAGATAACATTCTTTATTCAAAAACATGGCGTTGTGGGCTCCTGGCCCATCCTTTGCTCCAAAGAACAAGGCAAATAAACAAAAAAATTATGGAGTTTTCTTTGGCGACGAATAGTTATGAAAAAAAAAAAGTTTTTGAATAAAATTATAATTTTTTATTAAAATTTATTACAAAATATACTATTTTTGCTAGGAGTTATGGTATAAAGATAAAACAAGAAACAAATAGTTTCGTTTGGATTGCATTTTTTCAAATATTATTCTGAATAATGGTTCTGAGAGGATATCTTTTACTTATATTTATTTGTTAATTATTTGTCTGTGGGACCATTTTAATATTTGTATTGCATATAAGGGCACATCAATGCAATCCCAACTGAACTTAAGTCATATACATGAATTGTAGCTTTGCCGTTTTTTCCTCTCCTCATTTTTCATTGGTCAATTTACAAGAAATGGAGAAAGAAACGGTGACAAGAAGTTGGGATGCGTTAACCAACCTTCAGTTGTCACCCGCCAGTCTCCCTCCTTATTGGAGTCCACAGAAAGGAGATAACACTCAGCTTCTTCACTTCACCGGCGACCGACACTATTTCATGCATGGAGAGGTTATTGCTTTCACAGCTATTGGTATATTTGTTATCTTCCTTCTCTTCCTCATCGTCCCTCGTATCAGGCGAGCCACCAGTTCAACACCTGCCCAAGATTCGGAATCAGGAAATGAGAACAACTGTCTTCTGTTTGTGCTAAGGAAAAGAGGATACGAGCTGCAGGAGGAGGCATCAATAGTGCTGGAACCAGGGGATGAGAAGAATTATTATTATGGGGTTCATCAACATTCTTGATGGGTAGTTCAAATTTCCATTTTTTTCCTTTTTTTCTGTAAGATCATATTTTCTTAACTGTTGTTGCTTTAAAATATTATTAGCTGTACATAGCTTTCGAACCATCCATTTGTAAGTGGCTAAGTTCCAATTGTTAGACAATCTCATTTGGAACCTGGAGTGGAAACTTGTACGAATTTGAGAATTTCCAATGCTAAATTACTTCTTATTTGATGATTTGAAGTCTTGAGTATTATAATGTTAGCGCTGTGTGCCTTTTTCCTTACGAAAGAATCATCGACATAGAGCTAAACCAAAATGAACTCGTTATACAAATTCCTTATAGATGTGTAGGTAAATCTAAGCTTCGGTCGTGGCACAGGTATGGTGGAGTTCTTGTCGAATACAGGATAATCTACTGTTACTAAGTAAAATATTCTCATTGGAAGTTGCTACTAAACATATACTTCTTCTGTCTCATTTTGATAAGTTAGTTTTTATTTTTCATCCGTCCCAAATTATAGTCTACTTTCCATTTGAAGAATGTAATTAATTTTCAACTTCTCTAAAATGTCCCTATTTAATTGCTTTGTTATAAGAAAGAGGTGGATGACAAACTGTACATTCACAAATCAAATGAAAATAATTTGACTTATGGTGCAATTTTCTATATTGTATTTAATGTAAATGTTTAATGATAAATATAAGAGTATTTTAAGAACATTATAGGTTAATTTATTCTTTCAATAAAGTTAACTAATTTTTCTTAAACTGTGTAAAAAAAACTGTAAGCATATCAAAAATGGGACGGAGGGAGTAGTTTACACAACTTACCTTTTTTTTTTGTTGTTGGGGGGAGAGGGGGGGGGGGGGGGGGGGAGGCGGGATGGAAGAAAGATCTCCATGGATAATCCTTAATTCGGGGCTCAGGATTATAGGTTTATTAAGTCGAGTAGATGAAAGGTTTGCATTTCCTTTTCCTTTCCGTGCATTATGTTTTCTCCCCTTTTGTTTTTTTTTTTAATTTTTATTTTTTCTTTATGTTTTGCACCCCATCTTGAAATGGTGGTTGGGAATCGGAAAGTCAACCTCAGAAGTCTCAAAGATATTCGCATTGCACGATTAGAGTTTTTCTGC
This sequence comes from Mitragyna speciosa, assembly GCA_024721245.1. Taxonomy (NCBI): domain Eukaryota; kingdom Viridiplantae; phylum Streptophyta; class Magnoliopsida; order Gentianales; family Rubiaceae; genus Mitragyna; species Mitragyna speciosa. Next base: position 21,359,221 of record CM045563.1, read on the forward strand.
TTTTAATTTATTTTCGCAATATCTGAAAAAAAAATATGAAGACAAACTATTGCTTAAGCAGAAATTTTGAGCTAGAGTTTCTTTCTCACATCTGAAATCCTGGGGAAAAGAAAAACTTCCATCTTTTCATGCCCAAAGTCTTAATTAAAAAAAAAAAAAAAACTCAGTACAAAATATTAGCAGCTTTTAAGGGTTAGCATCCAAATATCCATGCTGAACACACTAGAAGCCATTTTCTGTGGCTCAATCTTCATTTTCACGCCGAGGCTCAAATGAGCTGGGCACAATTGAAGTCTCGTTAATTATCAGCTGTTGGATGCCTTGATAATTGTTCAGTGAAGATGACAGCAAAACTAACCATTGAAATGTAGACATATACTATTCGAGAAGAGAAGGACAAATATTTGAATCGACAGGAGCCAGGCTGGATTCTCCACAATTCACGGCCAACAACTTAGCAAAAATATCTTTTTGGATGGTCCTCTTAACTTGTCGGACTTCTATTGTAAGACATGTTTTCATGGACATGCAAAAAATTATTTGTATGCACCCAAGAAATAGCACTTTGATACCCCGAATAATAGAGCGATATTTTTCAGACTAGAATAAGGCCACGATGGGATAGAGAGCTCCTAAATCACAATGTTAAAAACTTTTTGCCGTTTAACTTTAATGTGCTTCTCCCTTTTCTTCGGGCCACACAGTGCATACCATCTAACATCTTGAGTAGACTAATATTGGCCAAGATTTAATAACCCCTCCAAATAAGTATTAAGCCCCTAATCAACCAGAATGTTGGTTTCTGAGGTAAATATCTGAGCCATCTTATGGTTTCCAAAGCATGAATTCTCAATCTTCAAAGCCAAGCAAGTAGACGAGACAGCTTTTTGCAGTGCAAATTACTTATTGACAAAGGTCTTCAAGGACAGTTTAGGATTTGCAAGGGGATTGTCTATTGAAAATGGTGAGTTTCTTCCTTCTATTTCAATTTCTTTATTTCCATCTGCCACATGCTATTCCCTCTGTTTTTTAAACTATGCGATTTAGGTAGATCAGAAAACAAATTATTCGATAAATGTTAGTTAAATTGAACTGAGAAAACACCCCTCGAAGTTTTAACAGCATTTCCCACTCGGCATCAACAAAGATCCAGCAAGCAAGAATTGCCACGTTCAATGGATGCATACTGGTTTATTTGTCTTGATGGATATGTATAGCTACGAGATGTTGTACAGGGTGCAAATATCCGCTTCTTGTGTCCTCTTGCATCACATAATAAAACTGCCCACCAAAACGGAGGTAAGGGGAACTGTCAAATTGTCGTCGAGTTCCTTGCTAATAGGGTGAGATTCCACTAATGCAGCAGCAACAGAAACTACTAAGAACCTACATACCATGTGCCAACTTTCCTCGACATACCCAAATGTCGAGAAAAAGTGCATGTACCTGTTACAGAAACTTGTCAGAGTACAGCCCATCAAATCTTGTCAGATGCTCTTGAAGAGGCAAAGCGTAAATTTTTTTTTTTGAGGGAAGGCAAAGCATAAATTACCCAATGGATGCTATAAAACCAGCAACGACCATAGCAATACTGCCAGCAATGGACTTGTTTTTATTGTAGGGTAATTTCTGGCTACCAAATCGCCTCCCAACGACATCAGCCAACCCTGAAGCAGGGTAAACAGACAACGTTAAACATTCCGGAGTTCAGTATTAAATTTTGAAAGATAGAGATTCTGCTCTGGTGTTCTTCCTCGAAAGATAGACCTTGATTCTTATTAATCTTTTTGGGGGGATGGGGACCCAATGTATGCATAGGAAATAATAATGATTTGACTGAACAGAACAGTTAAATATTAACAACTGATTAAAATGCATCTTGCTAATTTCTCAAAGGACTGTACCATCTCCAGCACAAAGGTTGCAGATTGCTGCAATAGCAATTGGAGAAGTTCTCCAACAAATGGCACAAACTAAGGTGACTGTGGTTGCATAATACAATGGTCCCTTGAGAAGTTCCCTGATGCCAAAATGATCCAAGCACAGAATAAGAAGACATTTGAAAGATGAAGATACTTAACCAATTGGTGGAAAAGAACATAGTCCAATGAAAGTAAAAAACAGAAGTTACTGGAGGAAACATCATCTATCAACAACACAACTGGATGTTGTAGCATTATCTAAACAGATCCATCAGCAATTAGCACAATATCAAGAACTGGATAATACACCTCCGTGTGCAAAGTGCACGTTCAAAGCAAAGCCACTGTGGGATTAGAAAATTATGTACTTCAAAGCAATAAGCCTGTTTATCCTCTGAAAAGAAAAAAGCATTAATAAGTTTGTTGAGGTGCTATAACCTGTGATCTCCAAATCTGCTCATGGACTTCACAGTTGCCTCATCTTTCCACACTCCGAGTCCCAAAAGAAGCATTTTAATTATGTTGATACCAGGAACCAAAGCTGCTAAAACAGCTCCACGTTTACCAGAGCTGTCACAATCATAAGACCTCAGTTGCCAAAGCCATTTTGAAACAATATAAGAGTGTACTTTTTTCATTTAACAGAATTTGAATCACCTGAACATTGGCCAGCAAAGCATGAAAACTAGCCCTAAGCTAATGTGCACAAGCTTCCTATTTAGTTTCTGAAAAGGAAAATTTGCAGAATAAGGGTTAACAAATGGTAAGATCACTAGAGAGATGATCAAGTGGCATTTGCAGATATATTGTGTTCGTGTCCACACTGAATCTAGAAAACTACTGGCTAGTCACAGGCATATATTTCATATAATATTGTACAATTGAATAGGACTTTCTCCCCTGATTTGAATGAATTGTATTGAATATAATTCTAACATGTTCATGACATTTTCATAATGTGCACCAACATGAGTCAAGATGCATGCAGTTCCAGGTTCATCAATAGCAATCTTTGAATGCCATAGTGCATATGGAATCATCTACTCTCCTCCAATAGAAGAATATCTTATAATTGTTTGAGATCATATTGCATTAACACAAAGAAATAGGTTTTACCTGAATGGAATACAAATACAGTCTTTCATGCTAAGCTACCCACTGAACATGTTGACGGTTCTCATTAGAACACCAAATGAATGTTAGAGAAAATAAAAAAAAAGCTGCCTTTTGTTGTTCATGCTCAGGTCAGCTGGACACATTACATAATTATGCATGCTAAGGTTAATTTTGATTTCTAGCCTCGCTTGTATCCAATACGACTTGCCTTTTTAAATCCATGAACATAACACTTGACCGCATTCATTACACGTGTATCACATTAATATAGATCTATTTAGATACAAGTCAATCGTCACATCATAAGTAAGTTGATGCATATAATGGATCACTCCTTGTTTATATTGGACACATTTACATTGGTTTATAAACGCTTAGTTTTAACTGATTTAACCTATTCTTTGAAACTAACATTTGGTTGCGGTCATTATGTTTGTATCACATTAATATAGATTCACCTAGATATAAAGCAATCATCATATCATAAGTTGACGCATAAAATAAATTATTGCTTGTTTTGGAGGTTCCTCGCGCCGCTATGCAAGACAAAGAGTCGGGTGCCAATCTAGAATCACAAACCAACTTCAGGAGGAAATTTTTATTCAGGACACTGTTTTATTGTTTAAAATTGTGATAAAAAATTTACAAAATCTGGTCACGTGAGCTAAATTACTGTAATTAATGGAGTTACTTATTAAATTTAGCCAATGGAACAATTATTTCTTTCTGAAGCCTTTTTCCAAAATAATATAATAAGCAATCCTACTATATTCTCAGGTTTCTTTAATCTCCTGATAAGGAATTACACTTCAAATCAAGTGTAGCCTCACAAAAACAAATACTTTCTTTCATTTAAGAATTAGATTCGGTCTAACATACTTTTCTGTACTTTTCTCAGGGTCAAAGTCTAAAAAAAAAAAAAAGTAAAAAGCTCCAAAACTTTTCCTTTTCACAAAAAAGAAAAAAAGAACAAAATAAAAGAAAATAAATTTTACAATCAAAAGCAAAAGCCAATAAATCACTGACACATTAGCAAAGTGCAATGCTGAGTCAACGATCAAGAATTTATTAATATTTTTGCATAAAGAAAGGAAGAAAAGAAGTCAACCGACCGACCTGATCAAGAATCCCCATTTTGGCAATCTCTCCCCAGAATCGGAGCAAGGAGAGAGCAATCCCACCGGACAACGCGGTGGCAATAACATCTCCAACAACTGGGTTCTCCGAAAACATTGGCAAAGCTGCAGCCCTGGCTGACCCTGATTTTCTACCATTATTATTATAGACCCCAGTTACAGAGGAAGAAAAAGGAACGGAACAAATTCTAGTGCTACAGGAAGAAGAGATTTGTTGGAGTTGCAGCTGGGGTGGTATAGGTAGTAGTCGAAGATCTGACTTAAATTTGAGTTTGAGTGAATTGAAGGAGAGGCAAATAACTGTCGTATTTGCGGCCGCAGCACCAGCCATCTAAAGCGCCTCCGCCGAAAAAATGTACTTGATAAAATTCCTGATACTAAATCCTTAACATTGGCAAAAATGTCGTTTGCTTCTTGTTGAGCGCTCAATTGAAGAAAAAGCGTGGCTGATTTCCTTCTATATTGGGAAAGTTTTCGGGTTAAAGAATTCTTTCTACCCCAAAAATAAATCTTGCTTCTTTTTTTTTTTTTTTTTGACATTGAATTAGAAATTGCTTACTGATACATGTAAACCTTGGTGTAATGATCTATGTGCCTTGATTTATTTGTAGGGATAATTTCAGAAACCTCCCTTGAGGTTTCTGACAATTACACTGAGCTCCCCTGAGGTTTCAAGAATTACACTGCCATCCCTTGAGGTTTATATTTGCTTACAATTTCAGCCCATGTCAGTAAAAGTTAATATTAAAAAGTAATTTCTGGTGAGAGAATGAAATTTCATCCCATTTTGCCCCTTTATGTAGTTGTACAAATTAAATTACTAAAATAAGGACAAGAATCAGGAACAAAGCAATAAATTAGTAAATTGAGGGGATGTAAGTGAAATGTTCTCAAAATTGTGCAGATGAGCAGCTAATAAAGCTGCAGCAACGGCAACTGACATTGCCTTTTGCAACGGCTAAATTTGTGCACCTTGCAATTTTATATAATGGAATGAAACAACATACAATTCGAAGGCATTTTGTAGTTTAGGCATCAAAATTGAAGGTCTAAAAGTCAGATTTGTAGCAGAAATTTTGCATGCTAAACTTGAAAATTCATAAGCTATGGCATCTTCAAGCTTGAGCAAGGAATCATGGAATTCACCAACAAGATTCTCCATCAAGAACAAATTTTGCAGGTGCAATCAAAAAGCAATGGTCAAGATTTCTGAAAGTGAGAGAAATCCAAACAAACTATATTTTTGTTGTTCCAAGTGCAAGTTTTTCGAGTGGTATGAAGGTATTCAAGAGGAAGAGATCAACAGTCACAAAAGAACTGAAGCCAACTGTGAGTGTGGGAGGCAGATTGAAGCAAATTTGCAGATGAGAAACCAGGAACAACAAAGTGGAATGAAAGACAAGTTAATCACTATCAATCTCATCCTTTTGGCTGTGTTTGTGTTCATCCAAATTGTGAAAATCAATTGTATAAACATGGATAGGAGATTAATATGTGTTGCAGTACTGTACCAATCTTTGTATTCCTTTGCTGGCTATAGAGAATAAAATGCAGAAGGAATGTAGATTGAATGGATGCATGAAACAATATGCAAAAGTATTTAATTGACACATTCTCAAGTACAAATGTAATTGTTAATAGTTAATCAGCTTAACCAGAACTATAATCCAACATTAATGAGTAGTAAACCATAGTTAGAATCTAACAAAAATATCATAATTCAATGAAAATGCAATCCAATACTATGCAAAACACCATCTGCCCTTATCAGATTCAAGCAGATGGTGAGAATTGCAAAACCATCATTTCTATCATAGTTCGAGCAATCACCAATAACAAAAGCTAGTGTTAGTTTCACAGCACAACTCAATACAAAAAATTGTTGAAAAACAAAAGAACAGCTTCAGTTGCAGGCTTAGAAATGTAAGCTTCCAGTGCTACTGCTGCTAATGTTAACTGAATGAAAAGTTGCAGCAGCATTCATGCTTAAAGAAGTAGTAACATGGGTGTCAGTAGGGGCTTGAGCAGATGGATTTGCTTGATGATTTGTTGGTTGAACAACTCTCTTGCGAGCACCTGTTGCAGCATTTGCAGAGATTGTATTTGCAGGCCTTCCTCTCTGCAAATATTCAAAACAGAAGAAACTAAGTTATCAGTGAACAAAGAAGTACAAAAGTAACTTGTATTTCACAACAGAACAACCTTATACCTTTCTTTTGCATGAAGCTTTCAGTTGTATGAGCATTAACTTGAACATTTAAGGTCACATTTCAGTAGAAAAACTTGAATTGCTACCTTGAGATGAATGTACAACAGGTACATTTCCTTGTGTGTGTTCCTACCATAACAAAATCACATATTCAACCAATATATGTAAATAACACTAAAGTTGATTATGTGACACTTTAAACTAAATTTATACCCAAAGAATAGATCCTTGCAGTCCTAGATTTGCAAGCACCTCTACCTGGCTTGCCTCTTCTACTTGGCACCTGTCAAGAAGAAAATAACATAAGCAGCTTTTAAGGTTCCACCAAAAGAATTAAATTTGTAGCAAAAACAAGTTTAATGAGACCTGTTGAGCTTGAGTATTGGCTGCATTACTTCTTCGCACTAGAGCTCTTTGACAAGTTCTCTTGTTGTGACCAAATTGGCCACAATTTTCACACTTTAAAGTACTGGACCTTTTTAGCTGAGATGATTGCCCTTCATCAACTTCTCTTCTTCTTTTAACTCTTGGTCTACCAGGAGCTCTTCTCAAAGGAGGAGGTAAGACAACTTTAGGTGTAATTTCAAGCATAGAAGGCCACCTTTTCTCATGAGGATATAGGGTGAATCATGGAGGCATATGCCTTCAGGTAGGACTCTTTTTTGAACCAATCAGAACAGTAGTCTTCTAGTTTTTCCCTCCTGTAGATGATGCCAAGTGCAGCATGTTTACATGGAACTCCAGCTACTTGGAAGGCACCACATTCACAAGTCCTTTGGGATAAATTGACTATGAAGGATCTATCCATATCACCAACCTCAAATGCATCATTACTGGCCATATTCAGTTCACACTGTCTTGATGCAGTTGCAATTTTTTTCAGTTTTTCTGTAAATTTTGGAGTGATTACAGTGGTTAAGGTACATCCCTTCTGGTACCGTTTGTGCATTTTCTTCATGAACTTTCTTCTCAAACCTTCAACCATTGTAAGTATAGGTTGCTTCCTCAAATCACCAATCCAAGAATTAAATGACTCTGTGAAATTATTTGTCACATGGTCACAGCTAATAACTTCTGGGAATGCGTATCTACACCAAGCTTTTTTTGGAATCTTGTCTAAATATTTCCAAGCCTCTATATTGATCTCCTTAATGGTTGACATTGCCTCATTGTGACCAACTTCATCATAACTCTTTGCTGCCCTCCAGAAGAAACTACTAAGCAGCATGCCTGGAAATTGCTGCTTGAAGTTGCTGCAAATATGCCTGCAGCAATATCTACCATGTACACTGGGAAAAATCTCTTCATAGGCAAGGTTTAGGCCCTGCAATACGACAATTTTAGTGAATGTTAGATCATGAAACAAATATTCAGGCAGAATTGATTTGAGTGCTGTGACTATTACCTTTTGTCCTATCACTCATAAAGGTTAAAGGCAAGTGGCTATTGAATGGTCCAAAATACTCCTCAAAAAAATGAAAGAACCAGCTCCAAGTTTCCTTGTTCTCACACTCTGTTACAGCAAATGCAATGGAAAATATACTGTCATTCCCATCTAATGCCACTGCAGTAAGTAGAACACCACCAAAAGGGCCCTTCAAATGACAACCATCAAAGCCTACGAATGGCCTGCAACCTTCAAGAAAACCAATTTTCTGTGCTCTAAAACTGATAAATATTCTCAGAAATCTAGGCTCTACAAGAAGATTTGGCCTATCATAAGTGTATCTTGCAAATGCTTTGTGGATTGTACTGCCTTAGAAGTTCAGCATACTTTGGTAATTTCCCATAAGACTCACTGAAATTGCCTTGAATCTCTTCTGCTGCTTTCTTTTTTGCTCTAAAAAGCTGCATATAACTTGGTTTAATACCATATTTTCTCATCTCAGCTTCAATTCCTTGAGTAGTTATGTTAGGATGATCTCTCATTAAAGGCACCAATTTTTTTGCAATCCAATATGATGTAGCTTCTAAATTGCTCTTATCCATCACACAAGTATGTTCAGGTTGATAGGATTTAATCATGAAAGTTATGGAATCAGCCACAGGACTTGCATGAATTCTCCATTTGCAGCCATCTACACCACATATAGCAGTCACTCTAGTCTTTTCATTCTTTAATCTTACAATTGGAAATCCCTTTTGAATTACATAATCTTTTAAAGCTGCTCGAAAAGAATCCACATTGGTGAATATTTGGCCTTTTTCAAACTCTATAGTCCTCTCTTGTGTTATAAGTCCACATTTTAGACCTCATCACTTCTCTCATGGGGTCTAGTTCCTGATCAGATTCAGAATCAGGAACTACCTCTCTATGCTCATTTTCTTCAAAATCTGAAAAATTAATGTCACTCATGTCACTAACTTCCACTAAGACATTGTTATCATCTATATCATCCTCCTTATCACTATCAACTGCATGTGTCCAGGAATTATCAGAGCTGGAGTCTTTATATTCATCATCAGAATTGCCCAAATCACAAACAACCCTTTCAGAAGTTTCATCAAAGCCTAAATTTTGTTGAGTGTCCTGGTCATTATTTTTGTTTAAGGATCCTCCAGGTTCAGCAGGAATAATTTCCATATCATACACATGCAAATTGATTAGAGTCCTAGACTGATGCATTTGAAACATCCCAACTACTGCATTATCATCATTAACATCTTGCATTTCATCTGATCAGGAATTTCGTACTTCATATATATCATCATATTTGCATTTCCTGGTATTTCGGCCAATGCATTTACAGCTACATCATAAAGCAAGTTTATGTACTGGTAGCCATTAGGATCAATGTCTGAAATTCTTGCTGTCCTTCCCTTATAATGCACAACTATTTCATAAGCACCAATGTTGACCATCCTACATTATTTACATTAATACTTCAGCAGCAAAAACCATTAACCTGATACTAAAATTATATTTTGCAGAATATACAACTTAGCTTAGCTAGCTACATTAACCAAATTCTAAACAACTTAACTAGCTACGTAGTCAACTGCAGATTATGGAGTGATTTGAACAACTAGAATCAACATAACAAACTGAGAGATAGCAGAGTTTATACATACCTTTTTTGTTGTCCTTGTTTCAACTCTATTTAGCAATCAATCTACTTGGACTTGCCTTTTATCTTCATTTCTTTCTTCTTCCACAGCTACAAAATCAGCTGCATATGTTCTTGAATTGCAGGTTTCTCCTCACTTTGGTTTCTCTCATTCAAAGCTTCTTCACAAATTGTTTTTCCCACTGATTTCATAGTGAAAGAACACTGTCATATCACAAAATGGCGCTCAGTTTGTGCTCTGAATTGGCGCCATTTCTTTAATTGTAGTTAATTGTTGTTATTAGCTTTCTAATCTAATCGTTAGTTGTTTTTTCAATTTGAATTATTTCATTTATGCTCTAATTAGTTTAGAATCACGTTTGGCAGTCAAATGACACATAATGGCTTGGTGATATTGGTAATTTCACAACTCATGAGGTCAGCAATTGGGTCCATTTCTCAGCCAAGGGAGGTCAGTGTAATTCTTGAAACCTCAGGGGAGGTCAGTGTAATTGTCAGAAACCTCAAGGGAGGTTTCTGAAATTATCCCTTATTTGTATAATACACCAATAAAGATAGTAAATATTGATCTGGAAGCCAACATTAAAATAAAAAATTACAAGAATTAAGTCTAATTTGGTTTAGTTGCTTGAATTATGCCCAATTTTACACACAAATCAAATTGTAATAAAACTAAAGCTTTGGGCTAAAATTAATGATTGCTAAAATAATTCCGAGTAAGTTGGTCGAAAGATATGCTAACAAGTACTATTATGTATCTACTATTTATTATGACTTGGTTTTGTACAACATATACATCTTTTAGAAGACATTAAACTATACACTCAAAAAGATGATGGAATAAATTTACTTAACTTCAGTTTTAAGCTCTTAAAGCCACTAATTTTATGACAACCCAACCAAAAATTGTAAGAAATATTTAATAGAAGCAATATGAGGGAAGGGCTTAGAGAACATGTGAACTGCTATATATAATAGTTTGGTTTTGTGCAAGTAACCAAAAGCATGACAATTTGGGAATCAATACTAATGATTTTAAGGTGAAAATTTTGATATTAAACCATGTATAAATTATGTTATATATGTAGACATTTGATGTTTACACACCCTGGATAATATATTTCGATCGCCAATAAAATGTAGTAAGCTTGGTGAATGACAATATTGCTACGTGATCATCTATTACAATAAAGTTTCGTTTGTTTCTTTTCTTTCACTCTTGTTAGTAAAGAAAATAGTTAAATAGGAATCAAATTAGCAAAAATTACAGTAGATCTCAAGCAAGCTACTGAACGGAATTGTTAGAAAAGAATTAACAAAATCTTCTTTTTTTTTGTAAAGCGTAATTACCCTACTGTACAATTTCTTGTTTATACATTAATACGATATGACATTTCTCAAAAAAAAAAAAATCTATTACAATAAAATTTTAGTCTTCATAACTCATTTGTGACGTGAAATAGTTAGGTTTTCGTGAATGAATTGAGTTCTCCATATTAGGATTTGTTAGTGAATTATTATTATTATTTTTTGTATGAATTATTAAATTAATCACAAATCATCAAATATTACTTTCAAGAAAATATGGAAGATGATGGATATTTTCTTTTTCTCTTTAGGATTATTTCATCATAGAGGATAATCCAACAAAATATCATCTAAGATCAAGTCACTTGAAAATGTTACTCTAGCCAATATGCATGGACTTCCTTTTAAATTCATCATATGCATCGTCAACCATTTTAATTGTTTGTTAAATATTTATCCTTCTTATAAATTCTTTGTAATGACATGAGATATATACATACATAGATATTTGTGTCCATGTGTCTATTTGTTCGAAAGAACAAGAAGTTTGTTAACCTAAATATTTAGCATGTAATCGCTCTTATAATAATGATGGCGTGGATGGAAAATAAAAGAATTGTTAGATAATTATATGCTCTCTATTGTTATGTGTCGATACATATATCCTTTTCTGTAATATCTAGTCGCCATATTGCTTTAATGAGAAAATCTATCGACTAATTTAACAAAGCCCATTATAAGTCAATTAAGCATTGCATGCTTTTGTCAACAATAGTCGAGTAAAATATTTTATAAATAACTTTTATAATTTTAAATCTTTCTTTCTATTGTAAATGATAATAAAAAAAAGTTGCATGAAAATTGAACTAAAGCTAAAACTGATTTAGACCTAAGATGCCTATTGTAAACTAATGATAAAAGTTTTAATAAGAATTAAACACACTAATCTTTCTCAAGTTTTTTCATGATATACCAAGACCTTCTATCTTGTTTTGAAACACACATTAATTTAATATACTCTATTAAATTTTTCTGTTAAAGAATTGCCATATAATTATTTACGCTTTTGCCTTTATATCAATTGTTGTCACTCCAATTTGTGAACTATTCACAAGGATAGCTATAGAGTAAGATAAGTTTTTTGCTAATAATCAGCAAGAACCAAAAGAGATATAAGTGAACTAATATGAAACATATAGGGAAGTTTGTGCAGTTTCAGAAATAAAGCCAACTCTCTTAGCTTCTAATTTGGCTCATTAGGTCAAATTACTTCTAAATGTGAGCTAGTTTTTTAATTTTTGCTTTTGAAGAATAGTTCGTAGTTGCAAATTAACTGGCCTTTTGCCTCGTTCTCAAACCCAAACTTGATGTCCTATGTTTCTCTTCGACCATGACAAAATTTTGCAGCTAAATGGGATCCCAATTCCCCCACCAGTCCCCAAAAAAATTGAAAATAATAATAATAATAATAATAATAATAATAATAATAATAATAACGTTGCTGCATGGGTCCACAACAGTTTTTGGTAGGTTGGTGGGGCGCATTAACACGTCTTAATTAGCCTTCCAAAATGTGATTAACCTGGAGATTTTATCCCACCTTCCTCCTCGGTCCACTGAACTATTAAGGGACAGCTAAATAATGTCTTTATGTGATAATTTTCTTCTTTTCCATAAATAAGAAGTTACTTAAGGATAAGCACCAAGGCTTCCACCTACATTAATGTTTTGATGTTGCAATGACTTCACAGAATTATCCCAGGAATTTGAAGAAATCCACAAAGTGTTTACTCAACAACAGGCTAGGCAATAAGGGCAATATGGACAATCACATTTCAAATTGTAAACTTTGTATGGCAAGTAATATCTAATTTCCAAAATCAGAATGCATTAATGTGTCGGGCAAAAAATTCAACTGTTTAAAGTGGTAAGTAGTAAATAACGTAGGTGGCCTTTTCTTCAAAATTTTGTGTATTTATAGGTTAGGTTGGCTTCTAACATCTTCACAGAATCTACTGAACACTCAAGATTTCTGGTTAGCTAAATGCTCTATAAAATTACTTCCTTTAATATTTTTTTCCTGTCCATCTTTTCCCTAACAAGTTTTTTTTTTTTTTTTTTTGGGCTTTATTTTGTTATGCAGGTTTCATCATTAATAAAATGGAGGGTATGAATTCAAGAAGTGCATCAAAACCCCCTTTACACCCTAATTTTAAACCGTCCATGAGTGCCCTCCCGCCAAAAATGAAGCTCCCATCAACTCTATCAAAGGCGTTCGAGGACTATTATACCAACATCCCAAGCGAAATTGGGACAAAGACTACTGAAGCTAAGGCTGAAAAAAGTGTTACTATTTCTCCTGAAAAAGGAGTAGATCTTAATACACTGCTTTCCTCTCGTGTAAATCATGAGGGGGAGGGAATGAACAAAAGTGATTCCGAAACTAATTCTCCATGTGTTAAGAAAAAATATAGTGAATTCAATCAAGGTGTAGAAGCAGCGGTCTTCCAAGGAGGGTAAGCGTGTCATGACGCTCAATGAAGCCGTTCAAATTGAAAAAAAGGGTCGTGACATGTCCTTCGAAGAGGAAAGAAAACTCAGGAGGTAATTAAACACTAATCCACCTTAGAGGTTTTTTCTTTTTCTTGACACTTGATAAATAAGTTTGGCAGCATAGAAATGAAGTCACAGACTATTTTGTTTTTATATTTCTTTCTTTCCTTTTTTTTTTTTTTTTGGGTGCTTCCAGGACCCTATCAAACCGGCTTTCAGCCCAGAGATCCCGATTGAGGAGCTCACGGCACATTGCAGAATTACACAAGAAAGTTAAAGAGTTAGAGGTAGCTACGATAATCGCAAGTTAGTTTTTGGAGATATATTAATTCCCTACACTTCAAGGTTAACCAACTAATTTAGAATAACTATTATTATTTTTTTAATTCTGGTGTATCACATTTGCAGGAGAATGTGGCAGTCCTGACTCCCAAAGTGGACCGCTACAAACACATGCAAGCCGTGCTGACGATGCAGAAAACAGCTTTGGAGCAGAAACTAAAGAGATGCATCGAGAAATCGAACTTGTGCAATAGTATAAGCATGCAAAACAAAACCAACCCCCCCCCCCCCCCCCCCTCCCACAACAACAACCAAAAAAAAAAAAAAAAAAAAATTCCTCACTATTTTATTAGGTATATTTCTTATTTATCATTATTAATATTCTTATATTGCTTGCAGGAGAAATTGAGGAGAACAAAGCTGAAGTTAAGATGCTCAGAGAGATAATTAGTAGGGTCCAAGAAGAGGAGATGATGATGGTTCATGCTGAGGCCAGGGCAGGAAGCTTAACAAGCAGCGTGAGGAACTTTAATCTACCTGAGATCAATTATCAAATGGTTTTCTCCTCAACTGCTTCTTGCTTGTTTCAGAATGAGCCGCGGCCCGCAGAAGTGCAAGTCCTCGCTGATGAAGAAGGGATTGAACAGTATCTGAACTTGGATGCTTTAACTGTTTCTTCCAATCCACCCCATGCAACAGATATGATGTGAGCCCTATCTATCATGAAGAACTTTGTCTGGCAGCCGTTTGGGATTGATTTCCCGCATTTTGTGTCGGATTTATAGAAACTGGATTTCGGTTTATTCTTTTAGTTATCGTTATCGTTATCTTTATGTAGTCTTTAAGTTATTAAAATCTGCAAAGAGGATGTATGCATTTTCTGTTGCAGACAAAATGAAATTTTATTTTCCTGGACTTGCCTGCACGGAAACCAATTTTTTTCACTTTCCTCTTAGCATGGAAAACCGACTTTTCACTTAATTATTAACAATCTAAAGAACAGCACATCCCCACCCCGTCCCCGCCCCCCAAGCCCAAAACAAAAAAAAAAAAGAAAAAAAGAAAACTAAAGAACATTTCAATTTTTTGGGAGTAAAAGATGTATTAATGTCGAACTAAACTGCCAATCGCTGATTCTTTTAACTTCCTAAACTTGTTATGCGGATTTTGAGTCAAGGTTATTTGCTCCAATGTTGTAATATGAAAATCTACAAATTATTTGCCTAAAACAAATGCAAATCTACTAATTACTTAAAGAAACTTCTATAAAGCAACATGCGACGAACATGACTTACTTAAGAAAAGAACAGTATTTCAAAAAAAATAGAAAGAAATCTGAAAGGAACGACTCAAATACAAAATCAGCAAGAAAAGCCGTTTCAAGAAAATGTTGGGAAATTCATTAACAAGTCCATCGGATAAGATAATATCTACAGGAAGGACAAATACAAGAAGTTAATAAATTAACTTGCTAAACCATGTACTCCGGAAAACGTGCTCTAAGGCTGGGAAACGAGGAACTAATTAAACAAGAGGACAATGACAAAGTTGGAATTCGGATTAACGTGCTTACATCTTAGATTCTATAGACCTAGTCGTTTCTTCTGCAAAATGTAGTAGAGAGAAACTCCCATCAACATGATAAAACTAGAAAATCATGACTACAACCACTTAGAGACACATACACCAGTCAAAGTCCAATTTTGAGCATGCAATATCTAGATAACTCCGATACTTAGCCTAAAACATAAATGGACACGATAAGGAAGAGCTTTTACGAATCCTTAAACTCCGAATCTATGCCTAGTAAGCTAGCCCGCTTGACCTTGTTTGTTTTACTAACACTATAAAGATTTTCTACTTCGTTCAAGACCAAAGAAAAGGACATTTGTAATGGAAAGAAAGAAGAAGAATTGGCGAGGACGACAATTGAGAGTTTCAAAATGATCAAAGACAAGGAAGATTAAAACAAAAACAGTAGAGAAAAGCATAAAATTAGTTTACCTTTTAATCCTTTATCCTTACAAAACAAGGCTATCATCAAGGAATCCTATTGTGCAAGTACCAACAAGATCTCACTAGAATTACATAAATTCATATAGTCAGATCTAGAGTACTTGCCAATATTGGATCCTTAAACTTATTATCTTCATTCAACCTGCTGAATTTGGAACCCATGTTCAAATCGATGGAACATTTCTCTCTCTGGGAAGCAGAAAATAGTGAAAGAGACAAAGTGCTGTCCACTTCTTCCACATCCCAATAACGTGTTCTCTTGCTCTCCCCTTGTCTCAAGTTCATGCTCAGAGAGAGACTGAGATCAATGCCATTATCTGGAACCTTTCTCTTCGCCGTGTTTATTCCTTCAATATTTGTATCACTGCACTTTGTTTCACGGGTAACACCATAAATGATGCTTTCAACCCTATCATCTTTATAACCTTGCATCTGCGATCTGGAATTGGCTTCTCCACGGGATGACCAAATACTTTTGTTATTAATTTTGGGATCAGATAACAGTGGAAATCCTTCCATATAATTGTAGGCATTCTTCCTTTCTTGTGCACCAAGTAGAGAACCATTAATCGCGTTTGCACCAATACCTCCATACATCCTTCCCGTCAACGTACCATGGAAGCCAGCTCCTCTTCTTATATTCGCATTATCAGTTGTACCAGGCATAGTTCTCCAAGTCATATTTCTGGTCCAATTGCTATCACAGTAGCTGTAGTCGCTGCACCATGACAAATAACAATATAGAATGGTATTAGTTTTTCTTTTAACATGATAATACAAAAAAAATTAATGGTAAGCATGAATTACCTGAAGCTGGACTGAAGCCCACGATCAAGTGTAGCAAATTGCCAACGGTCTCCAAGAAAATTTTCCATGCTCCCAAAGAGATACCCTCTTTCATTGATGACTAGGATACACACGAAATATTTTCAAGATCTTAGTTAACTGTCTAAACTACTCTAAATAAATTGCAAAGAAAAAAGATGTTTCAAAAACAAGTTACTAAAACACCCAATTAATTCTAGATTTCTAGTAGAAATAAACGGATTATACCTTGGCCCTGGTCATCAATCTTCTTGCTCCTATACATCTGTTGCAATTAAAGGAACAAAAATTTGGGTACTCAATTGATTAAATTGGATCTTAATACTTAGAATATCAAAATAAAGAGAAGGAAACATCGCCTTGGTTCTATTTTCTTTCCAAGATCTGCAAAAAAATATATTACCTGTAAGTGGCTTTTGACATGAGCAATACTGAGGCCCTTGACATTCATAAGCTGCAAAACTAGCTTAGGTGTTGCTCCTACAAATTATGAAACCTTGAGTCAGATTTCCTATATAGAATAATCAAATCAAGGGACTCTAGTTATTACATGACCCTCGAGCATGATTATAAAGGTTTTGAATGATTGATCACTTACTTTCCTGGCCGCCTAGTTTTTCAACAGCTTGAACAAAGCAAAGATGAAGCTCCGGCGTCCACCTTAACCTCGGCATCTTAGATCGTACATACTGCCTCACCCCAGTAGTACTGGAGGTCAACTTCTTCCCAGTACTCTCCTCAACCAAGCTGTTGCTTGAGCTGCTTCCACTCGTTTTAGGTTGATCTTCCCCTTCCTCTTTTGCCACACCTAAATTATTCATCATCCCATGTAATCCATCAAAAGAATTTCTTCTTTCTTCCATGGATCCCTCCAACTTTTGTGCTTTAATACAGTGATCAACACTTCATGACCAAATGCTTAAGGTGTGGAGTCTAGTACAACTCCCCACCTCAATTTGTATCTTGTCTCAACATATATATATACTTATATGCAGTTAATCTTACAAGGCTTATAGATGATGTGTTTCGAAAAAGTTATTTTTCAACTGAAGGAGCCGATGAACTTCTTCTTTAAACTTCTAAATTGCAGTGAAGAAAGAAAACAAACCTAACCCTGTCAAAGTCCAATTTAGAAGTTAGAAGTAGACCTGTCTAGAAGGCTGCCCCCCAATTATGTGCTGATATGCACATCTATTCATGCATCTTCACATACATGCTTGTAAGTACCCATGCATACATGTGGGACACAAATGGAACCAAGAAAATAAAAAAGTACTAATGAAAAGATGCTTCTTGGCGTAGAAAGTGAAATTTTGGACAGGTTTTTAACTTATATATGGTGGTGAAAAGTTTAGGTGTCCTCTCTCAATTGAGTTATTGGGAAGCAAACTGCATATCTTTAGCGACAATTATATACTGTATTGATCGAATTATTTATTTAATGAACGTAGGAAATGCAAAACAATGGGAAAACTATGTGCAGATGATACTTCTTGTCGGTGCTCACGGATTTTATCTTTGTTTCCCATTGTAATAAAGACAACGGTGAAATTTCTTGTATATGAATGAAGCATACGTACATTAAATTGTTTATAGAATATTCAAGCTTCCTTTGTTTTCACATTTAGAAGCTTAATTATATGGTGCTCCTTACCGGTAACTGATTGGATGATCCTTACATCTGTCTAGGAAGGATACATCGTATCATAGTAGATGGGATATATTCATGATATATGAAGACGGAAAACAATTAAATGATTTCAAACGTTTGGTAATTCGTCGGCTAGCATGGATGTTGGACTTCAACTTCTACGTTAGGGAGACCATCTTTGATCAATCATCTAGCAATCAATGTCTTAAAATGGTTCTTCCCACAAAGAAATTGCTTCAACGGTCCAACACGTGCTTTGAGGGAATATGATACCCTAAAAAAAAAATGAAAATTTCAATGATCAAACCCTGATTGAATCTCCTAGTGTCAAAAGCAAGCAAAGTTTCATGCAAGATTTTAAAGTTTTTCTGATATTATTGTGATGTATTGCAACGTAAATTTTCCTTCTCTCTCTTTATTTATTATATTTATTTATTTTTTGCTTTTGGGAAAATTTTATGTTCTTTGACTTCTGAACAGGAAATATTGCTAAAATAAATAGGTGGTTTTATTAATTGAAAAACTTGGTCCCTTTATTTACATTTTTCTGAATTTCATTCTCCAAAGGGGGAAGAGAAAGAAATAATGAAATTCAAACCCATTTTCATTTTTCAGATAAAATAACAAAGTCTTTGACCATGGTCGTCCAAGTTCCATAGGCTTCATAGTCTTATTATATATCAATTTCCTTGACTACTTAGCCTTTCTGATAAAGATGGTCGTCCAAATTCCAACCTGGTCAAGTACATAAAAACAAGGATCCTCCATTTTTTTTTCCAAAGTATAGCATTAGATTTCCTGTGTTTATACTTTGTAGAATGAAGACATTCAAAGTGTTTGGCCACAAATCGAACATTATTACCATAATATATGCAACCCCTAATTGATATAGTTGACATTCGACAGCTGTCTGCAAATCTGGGAATTTTAATATGTGCTTGCTCCATGGAAACTCTTGACTCTTTTCTACAGTGGTACAAGATTGACGCTACGGAGCAGATTGAGTTTTCAAGCATACTTTTCACAGTTCGTCAACCGTTATGTGCTATATTGAATAATTTATGACCAAGAAAAAAGAAATGAAAAGAAGAAGAAGACATCAAAGATTCAAAATACATGTGCTTGCTTATTCGATCGAATGCCTAGAATGTCTGTCTCTCAGACCACATTGTAATCACCAAAAAAGAAAGTTTAGGTCACCAACAAGCCATTGAGGCTCGATCCAAGAAAATTTACTCGAAGTCAATTGCATTTTGCACTGTTTTCTTTTTCTTTATTTGGAATTTGGAGTTAGATTATTACTACAAAACAAAGATAGCTGCACCGTGATTGTGCCGTGTAGAGGGGAGTTCGAGGGTTGGTGTCTTCCTTTCTTCTAGTTCTTGAAAATGGAATTTGTTCGCCCACTACTTTGATTTCTTCAAATACTAAATTTGTCCCATTATTCCATTGAGAATTGAAAAGTTACTGACATAGATTTATCTTATTAGCACATTTGCTTGGTATATGTAGGTAAGGAAACACACAATTTCGTTTTGAATAGGACAAAAGTTTAAATTTAAATAGATGAAATAATGTATTTCAAAATTTCTTGAGGGGAGAAATATTTATTCTATAAAAAAGAAAATATTAAAATATTCACAAATTTTGAAAGAGTAATAATCAAATTTCTCTTCTCTAATTCTGCTTATATTGTGTAATTAAAGAGTTAACTCATTGAGTTTAGTGATAAGTTGTGATTCTTGTAATAAATAAATAATTAATAAAAACCAACATTGGTTGTCTTGCAAATTGCCACTTCAAGAGTTTTGAAAGTTTTACAATGGACAACACTGACTCGACTGAGAAGAAAATGCCACAGAGAGAGAGAGACAGCGAGAGAGAGAGAGAGAGAGAGAGACAGAGACCATCCACCTATCTTTGACTTTCATCGGTTCATGAACAGAGGCAATACAACAAAGAAAGAAATAAATGCACAAGGCCAATATAGTCCTTTTCAAGAAAATTGGTGTGGCAGAATGTATTTTGCTCTAACAATATCTCCCACCTATGGACATAAGCCTTAGCAAAGGTCAACTCTCAACAATCCTTTCCATTAAATTTAATCAGAACAGTCCACCGAAACCCCGTTATCAATTGCATGAGAACACTCACCCTCCCTATAAATGCGGATCAAACCATTATTCGAGAATGAGTATGTCTGTCCTTTCTCTGTCCCCACAAATTTCATTATCACCACGCCAATCCTCATGCCATGTATGGATGTGATGAATGAATATCATTGCCATGGAACATGTCATTTGTACTACATTGCCCCTCGATTCAAGTAAAATAAAAATCTACTTCGCACCAATTTCTTCACTATTTCAATTTTGAAATTAGTTTTTTAAGAATCAATTACTCCTTAATTGATAAATTTCTTAGTTGGACCTGATTCAAGAGCTCATTTGTGGACCTCGTGCCACATAAGCATAGTGATGTATGCTAATATAAGAAACTAATTTAAAAATATTTATATAGTTTTATTTTAAATTAAAAGATTCACAGATAATACCGTGGACCGAATCTATGTAAAAATTTCTCCCTTAATTGTAATACAATTGGTCAAACCTTGCCACCGTTCATGAAGTTGTATACCAATAGCATAGGATTGGGCTTTCCCTGATGGCTAGAATCCTTAAAGCTCAATAGTTCTATTAGTAACTTCAAATGGGTTGATTTTGCAGCCCAGTTGCTAATTTGGATTTTGAACCCAGTTCCTCTCAACAAGGATGGCTGTAACCAAAGTCTGCAAATCCAAATCCGGTTGTTAGGACATAAAAGGTAAGACTTGAGTATTGGAAACAGATAGAGTGGTTCAATTTTCAAGCTCTGCTTCTTCCCTTGCTGTCTTTTTAGCTTGTAAGGCTTAGAGGCCCAAAAAAAAAAAAAAAAAAAAAAGGCTTTTGATAAAAGAGGTTAGATGAAAACTTTTGGCAGAAGAGGTTAGATGTTTTGAATTATGAGATGATTACAGTTATGGGAGAAACATAACTATATTAATTAAGCAGATGAAATGTTGACAAGCAAATAAAGAAATTCCTTTATGGGATGGTGTGAAGAGATGATAATCTGTTTGTGGCAACTGTAAACAACTTTATTTATTTATCTTTACTCTTCCTAACCACAGTTCCCATTCCAAGAAATATACGAACAAATAAAGAAAAGCCAGAAAGTGACCTTCCAACAATCACAAGCACATAAAATAAACCTGGCAATCATCGACCTGGGAAAATGATTTAACAACGATAAAAGAAACTTGTCCTCTAATTAATTTTCTTTTTTCCAATAGTCTTTATATATATATATATATATATATATATATATATTTTTTTTTTGGGGGGGGGTTGGGGGGGAGTCTTTTTATATAGGGATAATTACACAAACCTCCCTTGAGGTTTATGACAATTGCAGACAGTACCCCTCAGGTTTTGAAAATTACACTTAGCTCCCCTATTTTCATTGTTTAGGTAACAAAATGATGACATCAGCAGCAAATTTACATGAATTTCCAAACTTACCCTCTTGGTTTTAAGTGAAAGATTTTTTTTCTCAAGTAACTTTGTCAAAAATATAAGACCAAATTTTTGTTTAAAAAAAATTTAATACTGCCTCCACTCACCAATTAAAAGAAAAAAAAATAACACCTCTATCATTACCATGAATCTAAGAGTACTATTCAACATCACAACCAAATTGTGGAATCAAAGTCACCAATATATTGAACATCAATCAACTTAAAAAAAAAAAAGAGAAAACACACGTCTATTTTTTTTGCCAATTACAACTATCGAATAGTTTGAAAAAAAAATCTTTACTCTTATTTTATTCTTTTTATTAAATTCTCTCAAAAAAAATTAAAAAAGCATTGTTGTAAAAAAAGTATTGTTGTAAGGGTATTCTAGTCCTTTTGTATAGTGAGGGGAGCTAAGTGTAATTTTTGAAACCCGAGGGGTACTGTTTGCAATTATCATAAACCTCAAGGGAGGTTTGTGTAATTATCCCTTTTATATATTCGCTCCTCCAACAGCTAAACTAATGAACCACACGGGGAATACACACGAGCCAGCCAATTCTGTTACCGCCAAACGATAAACTCTAGCGAAATCCCTTCCCTACCCTCAAGATATCTACAAAGACCGCTATCAAAACGGGAGCAATATAGTAAAATCACCGACCAGTTGTTCCTCCATCCGTCTCAGAACACGTCTCGATAGTCAACACCTCGTCACTGTGCTCTGTGCTGAGACTACTGGCTTCGTCTATCTCCTTACGGTCAGCGCGTGGCCATCACGGCCACTGCAAGAATCGTCCTAGATGATGCCAGTACCAACTTCTGTCCCTTTATTCTAATCCCTTTTCCTCTTTATTTTATGGGTTATTTTACTTAATACTTTAGATTCCTTTCCTCCTAATTGAAAAGGTCGGTAAGGAATTTTGTTGTTCTTAGTTTCTCTTCCTAAATTGGTTTGGTGCTATTCATTTCTCCTTTCTGCTGTTTGGTCGTGGAGAGGAAATTGTCAACAAAAGAAAGGAAAAGTGCAAGAAATTTCAGTTTTTGGCGTGAAAAATTGGAAATTTTTGTGCTACAAAAGTGGTGGCTTCTCTTGTGCTTTAGTTTCTTAGCTGGATAGATAACTTGTGAATGAACCCTTGAAGGAATAGTTGATTTTGATGAAAAAATGGCTACTTCTAATGGAATTGCTATCTTTGCCAACCTGGGTTTGGCCTATTCTTGCACATCGAAGTTTAAAGTTCAATATTTTTGTCGAGGTTTAAGTGTTAATTGTAGTCAAAGCCCTGGTTTTGTTGTGGCAAGAAAGAGCAAAGTTAGGGAATTTAGGCTGATTAAATCAGTTGAATTGGACAGGTTTATAACCAGTGATGATGAGGGTGAAATGAGCGAAGGGTTTTTCGAGGCAATTGAGGAATTAGAGCGAATGGCGAGGGAGCCTTCTGATGTTCTCGAGGAAATGAATGAAAAATTGTCTGCCAGAGAATTACAGCTGGTTTTGGTGTACTTTTCTCAAGAGGGTAGGGATTCATGGTGTGCATTGGAGGTGTTTGAATGGTTGAGGAAGGAGAATAAGGTGGATAAGGAGATGATGGAGCTTATGGTTTCGATAATGTGTGGATGGGTTAAGAAGTTGATTGAGGGGAAGAGTGAGATTGGGGATGTTGTGGACCTTCTGGTGGATATGGATTGTGTTGGGTTGAAGCCGAGCTTTAGCATGATTGAGAAGGTTATTTCGTTATATTGGGAGATTGATGAGAAGCATGAGGCGGTTTCTTTTGTCAAGGAGGTGCTTCGGAGAGGTATTGCATATTCAGATGGTGAAAAGGAGGAGCAGAAGGGAGGTCCAACTGGTTATCTTGCTTGGAAGATGATGGTAATAATTTTTACTTGTATCTTCAAAAAAAGTTAAAGTTTTTTGGGCACCTATATATTAGCTTGTTTTTTTGGGTGTTATGGACTGTAACTCTAATGACCAAGAAGAAGAATGGAATAACTATTCAGTTCCTATCTTGCATGACATAAACTTATGCCATTTGTGTGATTAACTTCTCTATCTTAATATACAACAGCAATTTGGCGATGAATGGTGCTTTGCTGTGATTTCTGATTAGTTTGTTGAACTGTTCTTAATTAAGAAATGCTGGTATTTACCCTATAATAGTTAACTCATTCACATTTTAAGTCGCAGTTTTATATATTTGCTTGTGTGGTTGTGTGCTTTTTCTCGCTTGGAAGTGTCTGAGAGCTTCTGAGAGGTGATAATAGAGAAATAAACTCGTCTGTGCTACTTTCTTTGCCGAACCCTTCTCCTGAACATGATTATGAATTGTTCTTAATTGTTGTGAATGCGGTCACAATGATCTTCCTGTATAACTTGGAGTTTCATCTTAGATATACTCTTTCATATATTTAGCTTGCGCTACTTTATTTGGACAGTAATTCATTTAGCATGTTTATCCCTTCTTTTTGGTTATGCACTACCTTTACTTACCTAGATTTTTTTGGTTTTGCGTATGCTTGTCTCAATTTTTATCCTTAGCAAAATGGGTCTTTGGTTGGAGAAGGTTTGCACTTCTACGGGCAATATATATAATGTCTCACATGAATTTTACTTGGTTCAAGTATGCAAGTTTGTTGAGAATAGCATTCTTGTCAAATAGGCTATAGTCCAGCATGCCTTACCAAGAGAGGTGAGCTTATGTTGCTCATCTAAACTGCTTTTTTGCTACATGGGAAATTGGAGAAATATGTACGTAGACTAGCAAAGCTCCCCAGCAGAACTCAATTTTTTTACCGCTTGTGTTGAGAGGCTAAAGATGACTTATCTCTGCCTGTTCTCATCAAAAGAAAATAATTTTGAGTTGTTTGTGATTGCCTCCATATTTAAACATAAAGAACTAAATAAGAGTTTTTTTTTTTAATTTTTTGCCTTAATATGTGAAACTTAATGAAGAACTGCATGATTGAAACAGATTCCTGGTGCTGGGTATAAAATCACCTTGAGATGTGTAAAACTGAGTGACTTCTTAATGACCAAACAACTTTTTTATTTAGGCTTGACTTCCTAACATGCCTAAAGGTGTATATGGCATGACCGTTACTTGAGGCATTGAGTTAATTTGTCTATTCATGCTGAAAATGTACCCAGCTTTATGAACTTCAACATTGAGATAATAATACTTGTGTGTCAGACATCTCTTTTATTTAGTACTCATATTTTGATACGTATACATTCTATTTTCTTTACTTTCTTCGAGGGTGAATTTCTATCTTGTGCTGATGAAAAATCTAAATATTTTCTTAGGTGGACGGAAATTACAAGGATGCTATAAATCTAATAATTGATATGAGAGAATGTGGGTTGAAGCCAGAGGTTTATAGCTATTTAATTGCGATGACAGCTGTGGTGAAAGAGTTGAATGAAGTTGCAAAAGCATTACGCAAAATGAAAGGTTTTGCCAAGGCTGGTCTGATTGCTGAACTGGATGCAGAAAATACTGGAGTTATTGAAAAGTATCAGGCTGATCTCTTGGATGATGGTGTTCGCTTGTCTAATTGGGTAATGCAAGAGGGAGGCCCTTCACTTTATGGTGTTGTCCACGAGAGGCTTCTTGCCATGTATATCTGTTCTGGTAGAGGAGCTGAGGCTGAAAAACAGTTATGGAAGATGAAGCTTGTTGGAAAGGAGGCTGATAAAGATCTCTACGACATTGTTTTAGCCATATGTGCTTCACAAAAGGAGGCTGGTGCAATTGGACGATTGCTGACCAGAATGGAGGTCACAAGTGCTTTACGGAAAAAGAAAACTTTGTCCTGGTTGTTGAGAGGTTACCTCAAAGGGGGTCATTTTGACAATGCTGCAGAGACGGTAATTAAAATGCTGGATTTGGGTTTGTGCCCGGAGTTTCTAGACAGAGCAGCCGTCCTACAGGGACTTAGAAAAAGAATTCAACAGTCGGGAACTCTTGAAACTTATCTTAAGCTGTGCAGACGCCTCTCTGATGCAAGTTTGATTGGACCCTGTATGGTGTATTTGCATTTAAAGAAACATAAGCTCTGGAT
Organism: Mitragyna speciosa; assembly: GCA_024721245.1. NCBI lineage: Eukaryota > Viridiplantae > Streptophyta > Magnoliopsida > Gentianales > Rubiaceae > Mitragyna > Mitragyna speciosa. The sequence goes on from CM045563.1 coordinate 21,384,925, forward strand.
CATAAAAATGCTTTGACTGACAGGAAGTGGAGAAATCGGAATTCTTCTGAAGGACAGGCTTGTGTGGGAGAAGTTCTTGTTCTCTGCAAAATATGTTGTGTATAATGTGTATAGTTTTTAACGACACTTGAGAACGACCAAATCTTGCATCTTGTTCTCAAGATCGCAATCTGTGTATATGATGTGTATTTATTGTCTTTTATTTTTAATTTTTTATATAAAATATAGGTAGGGTAAGAATGCTCAATGCGTCATGCTTCAGACTACTTATTAAGCCGGATAATGTTATCTTTGTGAAGCTAAGCCTTTCTCATTCTCCTTGAGGCCTGGTTATCAGACATTTATTAAGACAAGAAAGATCATTTGACTCAACACATAAATAGTTCTACAAACAAGAAAATCATTTTGCTTAACACATACTTAATTCAACAAAATTTACTATGTATTGTAAGTAAAGTTTGTAAACAAAGGGAAGGAAAGTAGATTATTTCAAAAAAATTTTGAGAAATGCTGTATAAGTTATAGGAGATATTATTGTACATATCTTCCCTTTTCCCAAATCAATCTGTATTTAAATTGTATTATTTCGGGGAGGGGGGAAAATGTTAGCAGTTTTATGGCAAGATCCATTTCAATCTTAATGGTTGGAACTGGACCCTGCCCGCATGAATAATATCAGTGGAATGATAATAACGCATTGGCATATTAGCCAAAAAAGTTCATGCGTTAGAAAGATTTGAACTTGTGAATTGTAGTCGAAAACCTCAACTTAAAATCGTCTTTTCCAAAATCTGTCAAATCGCCTGTTCTGAGAGAGAGAGAGAGAGAGAGAGAAGATTAAGTGTCTCATCGCCAATCTACCCCAATGAATACTATTATGTCTATTAGGGCCCTCGCCAATTATTCCGGTTTCCAATCAATTCAATAGAGTCCAGATTTTTGTTTATATTCGTGGATAGCGTATTTAGTTTTTTTTTTTTTTTTTTCACATGGGTATCGGGTCTTGGACCCACTAATCCCACTGCGTCTGTACAGAGCGGGCCCCACTGATGCACAGGAATTTTCTGGGGGAGAGACTCGAACTTTGGTCACACCGGGATACTACCGTATACGTGACCGGCTGAACCACCCCCAGGGGCAAAAATTTGGACCATTTCTCGATTTGTGGATAGCGTATTTAGTGAAGTCAAGTTTTTGGGCCAATGCCATGGCTTTCGTATCTTTTCTTTGATTCTCTTGCATATCTGATGATCCCCCTGCTTATAGTTGAATAAAAGCCGTCCTATTTCAATCCCAAACAGAATTCTTCGTATGACTGATTTTGTGGTGCAATTAATCCAACCTCTTTGGTATTTCCGAATCAAAGTTCAGAAGATGGATGAAATAAAGTGAGAAAGTAGCCCACCTGATTTTTTTCTTTTCCTTCCTCTTTTCTTTTTCCCTCTTACATAATTTTGATGATTTTGACTGATTCTGGAGGCAGTCTTCATATTCAATAATTCGATCCTTAACTTGGTAAACTTGAATAAAGGTTATCAATCAAGCAATATTATTTTGTAGTCTTGTTCGAATTCAACAATCCAACTTAAAATGAAAAATAATTGTGAACGGCCAGTTAGCCTCTTAATGATCAATTTATATCTGTTTTGACTACAGTGAAATTTAGGATTTAGTCAAAGATTTGATTAATAGGAAAACTGATGCCATACCAGACGTCTATTCTCTAGCATACTAGTATATGACTTATGCACAAAATCAACTCATTTACATTATGGTAGCGTAACATTCAAGTTTTCAATTTGTCCAATCTCCTTATTTTTTTTAATCACTCTGAGTGTTATTAGTTAAAACTTTTCTTGTTTACATATGTTAGAATCTCAAATGGATACTACTACCAATAAATAAATTAACACACTTTAGATATTTTATAGCCTTTACAGTATAGTAAAATGGATTATGAGTGAGTTTTGAGAAATAGTTAAAAAAAAAAAAACAAAACTGAGTAAAATTTCAGAATTCAATCTTCCCAATATGTTTATCAGTCTACACGAGAAAAATAATGGCTGCAGGGACTATAATTAGAGGGCTCAATGGCCCATCACAATGAATAATGATGCCCTGCTGCTGAGTGCACTCTACTTACTGAAAGATTCGAAATCACGTGCATTTATCTTTTGGATATTTTTCCTTCTTTTGTTTTCTTATATTTTCCTTTTCAATTATCTCTTCTTTCTGAAAATAATTTCATCTTAAACCGTTGGCTTCTGAAAGAAAGAAAAAGAAATCTTAATATAATGTTTGCAAACTACAGTCAATCGTGACAAGCTAACCTACGTAGGCATAAACAAATGTATACAAGTCCAATAATACGTGGAAGAAGGCATCACTGCTTATAAATTAAAGTCTCGTAAACATTATAATTACCCAGTTCTGAAATGGTTTACCTAACTTTCAATTATTTTGTCTCTGTGTCCCTTTCTTATATACTAGTAGTAGTTTTTATTAGTCAATAATTAAGGTGATATCTTTGGTGTACAGATGCAAAGCACATGTATTGTTCAATTTTAGGTAGAGATTGTGGATCGGAGAAGTTGTTACGGAGTCCGTATTTTGGATTCTTGGAGAAGGGCTTTTACTATCCATGTTCCTTCTAAGGACCAAGGATTCTAGACAAATTTGAAGATATTTTGTTTGGATAGTAGTTTCTTTGGGTTATTTTTAAAAATATTATTGTAGTATTTTTAACAGTTTTAAATATTATTTCTGACTAGTATGTATACGATGTAAAAAGATAGTTGAATAATGTAATTGAAGTTTTCAAAAACATGTTCTTGAAAAATAAGTCCAAACAAACAATTAGGCGAAGTATGATCTCGTTGTCTATGACTGTCTGAACACGAAAATTTTTGTTTGTTTCTGTGAATGTAGTAAGGGAAGTTCGTTGTTTTCTTTTTAACTCTTTCCTTATGGAGGGAGCAAGTCGCTAATTTTGTGCTTGGAAGAAAAGTAGAATTGAATAAATGGCTTAGGTTCACAATTGTGTACCAAAGGAGAGTAGGCGACGAAATTGACTTACGTTAAAAATTATGTACCAAACGAGAGTAGGCTACGAAATTGAATAAATGAAATCTAAGTAGGTTAAGAAAAACAACAGACTTGGTTATGTTGTTCAAAAAGGATTAAACAAAAAAATTGAGCGTAAATTCATTTCGAGAAAGACATGGGAGAATTTCCAATTTTAACCATGTTGGTTGATGAGATTAAAAACAAAAAGAAGGAAAGGAGAGAATACGAAGGTATCAACAAATTTTCTTTTGCAGAAAAATTTATTTGCGAAAAAGAAAAAAAATTGTTTGATACTTTTGCAGAGAAATATTTGGTTGTCAAGGAGAGAGAGAGGGAGGGAGGGAGGGAGACGGTATAATGTCAATAGATTCAAACTCCAGCTATGGTCAAGGGACATCATAGACAACAATTAAAGCATCTGATGGTCATGCTCATCTTTTTGGCCATTGAAAAGATTATGAATCAGTAGTCAGACACCACTTTGCTTAAAATGCAATTTCATCTCAATTAACCTTTCTTTGTATTGGGAGGTATCAATTTATGGAGTTGTTGACCAAAAATATAGTTGATTGCCTACATGCGCAAGCATGCCAACAATGCTACATTTCATATTCTCCTCTGTTACTTTCATGGTTACGTTAGTTGTTACTGTAGCAAAGTCAAAGGTACCCATGTGTTGGATTTAGTCGCTTAGGTTAAAAAAAAAAATGTCCTCTCATTGATTTCAGCATTTTCTCACTTTATCAGTGTTCTCTTGGTTAGATTCAAGTTACATATGATGACACATAGTATTCTTGAATGACCTAAAATAAATAAATGTAATCACTTGATTAAGGTGCTAAAAAGGCAAATTCTGCTTATGGTTCAAAACTTACATTCAAATCTTGTAATATTATACCTTCTCAATTATGATAGAGTTCGATTGTCATTACTAATTTTCATATATCGAATTTCCATGGTCGAAAAAATGGACAATTAGTAATCTTATTTTTTGAGGCACTTTGATTAAAAGAACCAAATTTTGTAATTTAAGAAGAGGGACTTTGCTTAGCAGAAAATAGAATCAAGGTTCATGCTAATTCATTCTTGGTAGTTCTACTTGCTTTGATGGATTCTAAGAGTACCATTAAGACCAGATGTTACTGTAGAAATATTAGTTTAATCATTAATTCTACCATTAAAAGAAACCTCAAGCGTCTCTCATGGCAATCAACTTGAAAGTTGAAAGTGAGACAATATTATTATATCTATAAATACAATCACACACAGACCCCTGATATGAGTATTACCAGTTGGCATTACTATTTAACATAAAAAAAAAATAATAAATAAACATGTTGAAGAAGAGATCCATCAGCCATCATGTCCACCATCCACAAGTTTTTTCACCCTCTAGCTTTTCCCTTCTTTTGATGAAAGAAATGAAAAAATCACTCCATTTTTGAGCATTAGCCTGCATCACCACCGCCACCCTGCCTCCTAGCCTCCATCTTCCTCCCTTTCTTGGTGGTGACTGCAGGCCAAAGACAAACTATTGCTAGTGCTAATCTTGCCATTTTATCACCAAAGAAAAGGGGAAAAAGATAAGAATAAAAAAAGTTAGTTGGATTCATGTCATGTCTACTTCAACAGATAATGAAGGTGGTCAATCACAACAACAGCAGCAGCAGCAACCAAATTTAGCCAAATCAAGATTTGTAAATCTTATACGCCAATATTCTCTGCAAGTTTCCAATACTATGCGTGGTCTTAAGATCAAAGACCGTGGCAAGATCACTCAAGTTCACGCCTTTAATCCATCTGGCACCTCTACTAGCACCACCACCACCACCAGTACCACCACTTCTTCAGCCAGCAGCACCACCAAGGCGGCAGCCCCTCAAGGTCAAGGGGGATACCCAACAATCAGCTCTGTACTGTCAAAATCTGTTGACCCTATTTCAGTGACAACAGCTGAGGTTCTTCTTCCATATGGGTTGCCTACAACTGATTTTCTTGAGCCTCCCATTGATCCTTCTCTCAAATCTCTTGATTTTGTTGAATCTTTAGCTGAGCTGTATAGAAGAGTTGAAAAAAGTTCAGATTTTGATAAATCTTTGGTTTATCTAGAACAGTATTGTCTTTTATGCAGCCTTGGTGATCCGAAATTGCTCCGTAGATGCCTTCAATCTGCCCGGCAACATGCTGTTGATGTTCACTCTAAGGTGGTTCTGTCAGCTTGGTTGAGGTATGAGAGGAGAGAAGATGAATTGGTAGGAACATCTGCTCTGGATTGTATTGGGAGAAATCTTGAATGTCCCAAGGCTGCCTTGGCTCGTGGCTATGATCCCAATTCAGTATTTGACCATTGCCAGTGTTTTCGGACAGTCAATGAGAGTTCTGATACTGGCATCTCTGCTGAGGAGGATTTTTCCAACTCCGAAGAGGATGCAAATGTTTGCTTTAGTATTGGGGATGAGGAGATTTATTGTCCAAGAGGTAAAATTGCTGCTCTTTCCACCCCTTTAAAATCGATGCTGTATGGTAATTTTGTGGAATCAGAAAAGGATAGAATAGATTTTTCCCATATTGGGATATCTGGGGATGGAATGAGAGCTGTTAAATTCTTTAGTCTTTATGGAAGTTTAGGCTCATTTTCCCCCAATGTGGTTTTGGAAGTGCTTTGTTTTGCAAATAGATTCTGTTGTGAACGAATGAAATGTGCTTGTGATAATTATTTAGCTTCTCTGGTTTCTGAAATAGATGAGGCAATGGTACTCATTGATTATGCTCTGGAAGAGAGAGCGAGTATCCTTGTGGCCTCTTGCTTGCAGGTGTTGTTAAGAGAGCTCCCAGGTTATTTATATAATTCAAAGGTTATGAATGTATTCTGTAGCTCGGAGGGTAAGGATAGATTAGCCATAGTTGGACATGCTTCTTTCTTGTTGTACTACTTCCTTAGTGAGATTGCTATGGAAGACAATATTACATCAAACGTGACAGTTATGCTTTTGGAACGGTTGAGAGAATGTGCAACTGAGAGATGGCAGAAGGCACTTGCATTACATCGATTAGGTTGTGTGTTTCTTGATAGAAAGGAATATAAGGATGCTCAGAGTTGCTTTGAGGCAGCTGCTGAGGCAGGTCATCTCTATTCAGTGGCAGGTGTTGCACGATCCAAATTCAAGCAGGGGCAAAGGTTTATGGCATATGAGCTGATTAATTCCCTAATCTCTTTATATAAACCTGCAGGCTGGATGTACCAAGAGAGATCTTTGTACAATTTGGGTAATAAGAAGATTGAGGATTTGAATGATGCCACTAAATTGGATCCTACTCTTTCCTTTCCATACAAGTATAGAGCTGTTGCAAAATTAGAAGAGCACCAAATTGATGCAGCCATTTCAGAGATAAACAGAATTGCCGGGTTTAAAGTCTCTTCAGACTGCCTTGAGCTGCGGGCTTGCTTTCTTATTGCCCTTGAGGATTATGAATCTGCTATGAGAGACATCCGAGCTTTGCTAACTTTAGATCCAAATTACTTGATGTTTCAAGGTAAAATGAGAGGTGAGCATTTGGTTGAGCTCCTCAATCAACATGTTCAACAATGGAGTCCAGCTGATTGCTGGATGCAACTCTACGATCGATGGTCTTCTGTTGATGATATTGGTTCACTGGCTGTCATACATCAGATGCTGATAAATGACCCAGGAAAAAGTGTTCTACGGTTTCGGCAATCTTTGCTTCTCTTACGGTAATGTATTTTACCGCAATCCCATTACATGTCTATATTAGGTGAACATTTTCATTTTGGTAGCATTTATCACAAAGGAACCCATCCGGTTCATCACATCAAATGCCTTTCAAAATTGATTTCCAGATTTTTCATAACATGCATGTCTGATTTGCAGTGAGTAATTCATCAGTTTTCCTGCATTCCATACAGTACAATTGTAGGGGACAGCATGCTTATGGAATGGTGCGGACTTGCTTATCTCCGAAATTTAGTAACTGATTTTGTAGGTGATAAGGCTAAAAAATTTATTACACATAAACTCAGCATCATGCTGCTTTTATGTTGTAACATGCTTTGTTAACAGTAAATCTAAACAAAATAGTGATCTAAACTTACAATCAACCAGCTTCTTATTTGCAAATTCTTTTTTGTGCTAAAATTACTAAAATTAGTCAACAAGATGCTAATTACTCACTCCTGAATGGGATTTCTTAATTTGACTGGGCATGAATTCAGATGAGATTTCGAATACGTGTCTAAATTTAAAGAGATAGTGGAAAACATGTGAGTAAGATAGAAAGGGTAATAACTAGATTAGATTTCAATTGCTTACTGTAATTTAAAGAAAAAGTGGGCCAAAATTTTTGGTCAATAAGTCAGTAATTCAAAAGTAGAATAGTTGTCTGACAACTTCTATCATTATGCCTAAATGGATCTAAAGGGAAAGTAATACATTTAATTTAAGTATAGTCAATGTTACCAGAAATATCTTGAGTTTCGCATCTAAGTAATAGATATTCACTTGTTCTATCTTATTAGTGGCATGATTAACCATCTTATGCTGCATACATAAAGCAGCAGTAACATGTCCTGCAATCTTGTAGGCTAAATTGTCAGAAAGCAGCAATGCGCAGTTTGAGATTGGCACGAAATCATTCTGGCTCTAAATATGAAAGGCTAGTGTATGAAGGGTGGATTTTATATGATACTGGTCACCGTGAAGAGGCGCTTTCAAAGGCTGAAGAATCTGTATCCATACAAAGGTCATTTGAAGCTTTTTTCCTCAAAGCCTATGCATTGGCAGATTCCACTTTGGATCATGAAGCTGCATCTTACGTTGTGCAACTCTTGGAAGAAGCACTTAAATGTCCCTCAGATGGTCTTCGTAAAGGACAGGTACATTTATCTTTGAAGACGTCCTTATTTCTTACTGAACTGCTACCATACTTGTTCATTTATTTAATCTTTTAATACTGCAGGCACTAAATAACCTAGGCAGTATTTATGTTGATTGTGGCAAGTTGGACCTCGCTGCAGACTGCTATGTAAGTGCCCTCAAAATCAAGCATACAAGAGCTCATCAAGGGTTAGCACGGGTTTATCATCTTAAAAATGAGAGAAAAGCTGCTTATGATGAAATGACAAAGCTGATAGATAAGGCACAAAACAAGGCATCAGCTTATGAAAAACGATCTGAATATTGTGATCGTGATATGGCAAATAATGATCTCAGTATGGCATCACAGTTAGATCCTCTGAGAACTTATCCATACAGATATAGGGCAGCAGGTAAAGTTCCATTTTCCTGCATCTTCTGGTCCTTTGTATTGTTAGAATTTGGATATGCATTCTCAATCAATTGGATATAGCAATATGATGAGGGGATTAGTAGAAGTTGAATCGTTTGAATGGTTTGGTGAGCCCTATTTGGAAAGAGCATGGGCATGTTAATGTTCAAAAATCTGTAAAGCATTATTCTGCTTAAGAACCTGCTAATATCCCTCAGAAACACAGATGTAGTCTTGGTAACACTAATGCAACATGAGATAGTCACTTAATACAAAACCTTTCAGTCAATATAGAATGTCTTAGGATATACTATTGAATTTAATATTTTTGTAATAAATGTAAGCACGCATAATTGTCCATTAAATACATGCATGATTATGAAGGACGGTGACGCAAGTGTTTTTAGACAATAGAAACTTGTTATACGAGGGATCTGTGATAAATTAGACAGATATATTTGGTCTCTTATTCTGGAATGTAAGATCAGTGTCTCATAATTGTGACCTATTGCACAATGTGTCAAGCATGTATTTGTCTGACATGTACATAAGAGTTGGACCTTTTCTAGCTACAAAATCATTTCACGCTCCTGGTGGTAACAGTATCACACATCTAAACAGTGAAATGATGATTTCAAGGGTAAACTGTCATTAAACGCTTCTGTGCTTCTCTGCCTTGAACTTCATCAGGTTTGGCAATCAATCATAATACAAACTGTAACCGCATTGTTACAAACATTTTTCGTTTTTATTTTGTTTTCTTTGGCCTGGACTTATCAATTATCTATCTACTCTGTGACAAATGGTCTCCTAATCCTTTATTTCATGCCATTTGGTTTAGCATTTCTGTGTTGCTGGTATGAATGTGTTTGGTGGGAACTCATCTCCTCTAAGTTGGCATTTAGGTAATTTGTGGACTGACTCTATCTGAATTGAAAGTGAAGTTTATATGTAAAAATTTCTTTTTAAGGAGAGGATTTGTCTTTTAGCTTTCCTACTTGTGGATGATTGTTGTGTCACATTTATTGTAGGGTTCTGTTTTTGTGGACACGAGTGTTAGAGGGTCATGGATCCTGTCATGCCTCTGGCATAATTACGTATGCATTTTCTTGGTAAAATTAGTTTCCCAATTTCTGAGTTGTCCTTCTGTATCACACACACAGTAAGAACCTGATATAGAGGAGTGATGAAGTACCCCCAGCTTGTTATGCCACTTAAATACTCTTCCAACAACAAATAATTAGTGTTACTTGTGATGTAAAGGCTGAAAAGACGTTATATAGTTTCTCGACCTCGTTCAATTTGATAAAGTTGCTTGGATTTGATAAGTAATTCATAATTTGGGGAATTGTTAAGATTGACCGATGGGGATTCATATATAGTAAGAGTTACATTCACTAAATCCTATCAATCCTGGAGGTTTCATATTATGCACCCATTAATGCAGGAGGTTTGTTACATAAGTATGGCTGAGATTTTATGAGACGTTATTGCATACAGTACCAAAAATATTCAGATTGACAAGTGTATCAGTCCTAAGCTTCTGCTTATCTGGGTGAAAAATTCTGACTTTGGAGGGACATGTTCAGTCTGAGTAATTCTAACCGTGTTGCATGCTATCATCAAATTTGTCTACTTTTGCACTGCTAACATTTGAAATCATTTGCATCAGTGCTTATGGATGATCAGAGAGAGAATGAAGCCGTAGAAGAGCTTACTAGAGCCATAGCCTTCAAATCGGACCTACAAATGCTCAATCTTCGAGCAGCTTTCCATGAGTCAATGGGTGACCTGAGGTCTGCTCTCCGAGATTGTCAGGCAGCCCTCTGTTTGGATCAAAATCACAAGGACACCCTCGATCTGTATAATCGAACACAAATGCATGCTGTTGATCCCCGTACTTAGCATGTTGCGTTTCGAAATGCTACTTTGGGGAATCTCTTTCAAGATTTGGGCGAAAGAGAGGAATTGCTTGAGCTGTCCATTTATCTAAAGCTTATTCAGATGTTGGCTTGTGCTCAAGGGTTTTAAGATGTCATTGAATGTGACATTAGGGGAAAATGGTGATGAAAAGAGCAAGTAGAGATGTACATACAGCAGTTCATTTTGGAAGGTGGCAAAACAGATTTACTTGAACCAAGGAAACGTCCACAATATAAACAAAAATCCATATGAAGATTCTGCGTTAATTATGTTGTATCCTTAATTGTTTACTCTGGCTGAATGCAGCAAGCTTCAACAAACTTTCTGATTTTTGGAAACAAGTTGTCTTTACAAGTCTCTTGTACACAACGAGAAAAGATGGTTTTCTAATTGTCTTAGAAAGGGAAATTGAATTTCCTTCTGTTGCCTGTTTCCTGTTGGTATTTGTATATATTTATGGCCGAAGTCCACAACTTTTACCAGTGTTTTATTTGATTCAGTGTAGTTTCTTTTTCCATCGTTTTTCTCTTTCAGTTTTGCTTTTATTTAACATCCTCTTTCCTGTCGTTACCCTACACTTTTCGAAGCTCTAAATTCATTTTTTACTCTTGCGTGAGATGATTCAGAAATCCTAGACCATGATACGGTATTTTTACAATTTCTGATCAGCTGCATGCCAAGAATAATGCCAAGTTAGTAAATACAGCTACGCACGATTGGAAATTTGGTCAAAACAGATTTAAGATTAAGACAGAAAACGAAAACAAGATACTAGTACCAGACCATTCCGAAAGGTGTCAGTTGTGTATTATATACAAATTCGAGTCAGATTACATACAGTAACAGCATAAATACAACCCCTAAGGCAGAGGTATTAAAAAAAAAGAAGTATTAGTACATGTACCTTAGATTAAAGGAATTAAGCACTAAACTTGGAGTTTAAAAATATATTCTGCGAGACCATTGAAAAAGGGTTTATTTATGAGTTGCAGCTAAAAACTCTTCATTTGATCCTGTTGACAAAATTTCCAATTCAGCCCACCAAAGTGGTGATGATTTTGGTGTTGCTCCGTCAGGACCCAGTGTCGTAATTTCTTTCAACTTTGCTGCAATTTCTGTTATTCTTGGTCTCTGTTCTGGATTAGGAAGCAGACAATCTTTTACCAATTTAATTAGTTTCTCTAGCTCTTCCTCCCGAAAAGAATATAAAGTTGGGTCCACTATATCTCTTACAGGTCTCCCTTGCCTGAAGTAGTCCAATGCCCAGTCCACGATAGAACCATCAGTCACCGAGTATGGAAGCCTACCAGTAATCATTTCGAGCAATATTACCCCAAAGTTGTAAATATTGCTCTCTGGATCAGCTGATGGAGTTTCCAGAAGCTCCATGGTTGCTGTTCCGACCTTTGCTCCAATTACTTCATTCCAGAAGCTAAAATCCGAAATTTTGGCTGCATAGTCTTCCGTAAGATATACTGATGACGATTGCAGGTTCCAGTGGGCTATAGGTGGGCTGAGCTGGTGCATGTACTCAAGGCAGTATGCCATGCCCATAGCAATGCGCAACCTTGTGGCCCAGTCCAAGTGCTCTGATTCTTTAACTGCAGAGTGTTAAAGCAATGTGGACTAAGTAACTTGAATTCAATCATCATACACCTAAAAATGTTATTTCCTGCCATAACAGTACGGCTCAAATGTCCCACTAATTAATACATGTTAATTATTACACAGGGAGGCAATTTCTTGGAAGAATAATAGCATTCAAGATCATGCAACATTAGCAAGAGTCATTATACAGTGATACGTATAGAAGAACTTACTGTGCAGGTGTTCAAACATTGTTCCATTTGGAGCATACTCAAATACCATCATTCGAGTAAAAGGCTCCTCTTCTTCACAAAACCCAATAAGATTCACAAAGTTCTTGTGGTTCACTTTTGATAACGTGTCTATCTGGATCAACAAAAGAAACAGGTATAAATGACAATCTGCATGAGTACTAAATATTTCAAGAAAGTTCGTCTTTAACATGCCTTATTCCGAAACTGGGTTTCTAAATTCGTCGACCAGTCTTTAGCTGACTTTACAGCAGTAGACGTCACCGCTATTTCAACACCACTTGAAAGAGTCCCTTTGTAGACGGTGCCATCAGAGAATGAACTGATAATATTGCTGAAATCTTCACAAGCTGTTTCAAGTTCTGATCGCTGGAGCTTTGGTACACCTGAAATGAAAATCATTTACAATGACAATTAATTATCCTGTAAGCCATTAACATATTTAAGTTGTTGAAAAACGTCGATCACTAACTACCAAAACACAATTTTTTCACCATAATACAGCATCTGAAAAGACAACCTCGAGTGAGTAAAAGGAGAGGTAAGCAAAAGAATATTAGTAGATGATGGTGTTGATTTCCTATACAAGTAACTAGAAATTTCTTTTTAGGATGTCAATGTTCCAAAAGAAAGGCTCTGACCTATGTGACACAGTTACTTAAGGTTGGTTATTAAGGTTCTCGGCATTTGATCCACCTGAGAATCATATGCATTCTTTTATTTAGTAGCCACATATCCCCTCTCAAACCAAACACACACAAAAAAGAAAAGGAAGACAATACCAATATTGCTCTATATGTGAATTGAAGGTTTTGAGACTGTCAGTTATTTTAGGGTTTGGTTTCAAGGATCTGGGCATTTGATCCCCTTACAATTATGCACATTCTTTTATTTAGCAGCCACATAGCCCCCTTGAAAAACAGAAAATGAGGGAGACAATACCAACCAATATTACCCCGTTTCTCTTTTCAAATCCTGTAAAATAAACAAGGAACTTCAGAAGGCTGCGGAATTCACCTGCTACAAAGGCTTTCTGCAGCTGTCCACTTAACCCTGTAGCCCAAGGTTTAACAGTAACAACCTTAATACTTCGGCAATAAAGGAGACTGAGAACTGAAACAAATACAAGCACTGAACCTCCTATTGCTCCGGTTAATATAAAAATCATATGGTTGTTTGACTTTGCAGTATTATTTGACATATCGCTGGGAGCTGAAGCAGGTGAAGGGGAAAGAAGAGGGGATTTTTCTGGTATACTAACATCTGTTGGATTTTTCAGAGTGGGTGGAGCTGGATTCGGTGAAACTACTGGAGATTGTGAAGGAGTTGATGAGAATGGAGACGGAGCCTCGATTGGCGATGATGTAGAAGCGGAAGGGGGAACTGATATGGATGAGAATGGTTGTTCTAAAGGTGGAAAAGAAACTGGAGATAATGCTGGTGGTGGTGATAGGGATGGTGATGGGGATGACGATAACAAAGATGATAGAGATGACTTTTGACCCTTTATATTGCGCTTATTCGTCTCAACTTCAGTTGGATTCTGGAAATCAAACCCTTGTAGCAGCCTCCGTAGATCCCTATATCCATGTTGCACTGTTTCCCTGCAAGAAACGAAAGCAGCCATAATGAAGTGCTGAAGGGTCAAATGATTGTTAAGTACTATAATGTCGAAAAACACTGGATAACCTAAATTTAATGTTGTAAGAAATATCATTTAAACCTCCAGCATCATAAGAAGCTCATGTTCTCATCATGTTCTAGTAATCTCTCATTAGTTAATTACTTATCATTTTTTTACATGCTTACCTTTTTTTTTTATTTCACACTTTAAAGCTGCCATTTTTCCATGTAATCTGACTGATGGGCTTCATTAATTCTTCTTCAAATTTTCAGGAAAATAAAATCCCCTTCATTTCACTTAAACATATTTGTACCATGGTAGGTTGACTGTACCAGGTAATGGTTTTGCTGAGTAACAAGAAGAAGGTTTGCCACAAAAGCAGCCATACCATCTTCAAAATATTTCTAAAAAACTCTCGAATACAATTTATGTAGAAAATTCAGGTACATGATTCCATTTGGTATCCCCGTGTCTAAGCAATCAAGTGCAAAATAAAGTCGTACAACTCAACTTATACAGACTAACCTGCTAAGCTATGTGTTTTTGTTTTGTCACTAAGTAGACATTTGATTAATGACGCCCAAAACATCATAAACGCAAGCACATATAAACATACATTTCCTGCCATATGCAACAACATCTTACTTACATGTAACGAGACGAAAACAAGAGCTCGTCTTAACATTTGGTTTTGTAATCCCCAACTACAAAATTGCTTAATTAGTTCAGTAGGCATGCATTTTACACGAAGTGTCAGAAACACATGGTTTTGAGCACTACTATCTGTAAGGATAATGGAATCACAGATTAAACATATGTTATCATGAATCTACATTACAATACCAACTTTCTACTAACAGTATGTCCTCGCTCCCAGATCTACACCCCCCCCCCCCCCAAAAAAAAAAATCCGCACACACTCACAGATATGTGTTTGTGTAGAGAGAGAGAGATCGCAATTAGAAGAAGCAAGGCGTACCATGAGTTCAATAGCCTGTCAGAACTGCCTAGCTGATGTTCATCAACTTGAGATTCAGAAATCATCTTCAGATCATTGATTTCAGGAGGTATGCTGCTGATAAACTTATTATTATCCAATAGACTGCAATAATAACCATATGTTATGTGTGCACAAGTTCTAAGGTTTCCGTAAACATGGTACACTGGATGAACTAAGAACTTACAGAATTGACAGCGATAGGTTGTTGCCAAGATCCATGGGAAATGGCCCAGTAAAGTTATTGTATCCCAAGTCTAAAACTTCCAGCTCCTTCAGTTCTCCAATTTCTTGAGGAATGATCCCAGAAAAAGAATTGTTGCGCAAAATGCTGCACAGAAGATAGAAGTTATAAGATTGATGCATAAAAGATTATTTAACAAAAATGACTCCTTAGATATTAAGAGTTGCATGAGTATATGCTTACATGGATTTTATGTAAGTCAGCTGACCTAGTTCCGGTGGCAATGTTCCTTCAAGGCAGAGATCTCTCAGTTTCCTGTTAAAATGATAAAACTAAAGGTTTCAGTACATAAATAGCATGAAGGTATGGCCCAAGTTCTTCAAGTTCTCAATCAATGTGCAGATTGCTTAACAAGTGACAAGAAAAGAATGGTTATCATGCATGCAAAATACAATTATATCTATTTCTTTCTGTAGCACACCTCTGTTTTTCAACGGCATCCAGCAGCTGGATGCCACCTAACTTCAGATTTTACACATAACAAAACTCAAGCAAAAAAAGTGCTTAAATTGTTCTTGACCCCTGATGCAAATCAAATTGATCTACTAAACAGAGAAATAAAAACAGAGTATTTGACCAAAAGAAATTCAAAAAAAATATGAATTGGATTGGAAAAAGTGATATGCCAACAAACGACCAGCAGGATTACTAACAACTGCATCACCAGGAATAATCATAACAAAAAGCCGCATTCCAGATCACAAAAGTTGAGAAACTTTCACTTCATTCTCAAGACATGGATTTCTGACTTGGCTTGTAAAAACATTTATCACAAATGGAAAATTTGATGTTACAACAGCTAATGTGCAACTACTTAAATTAATTAATGCCGCAACCGGGCTGCATCATTCTTCGAAGCAAACCATAAGATCAAGGCTCGTGTCTCACTTAATCATCTGATAACACAAAAAAGTAGTTACCTTAGGAAGCACAAATATTTGCAATAATTAGGCCGAACGGACATTACCTCAAAATTTCCACTTCACATGCTTTTTTAGCTTTGAAATTCCACCAAATCATCCAGAATAAATAACAACACTCCGTTAACTTCATTCAATCCTATGAGTATCATTTACCATGGTATTTTTACACATATATCATAACTGCAATTATAGTATCAAAGTAAATAAACACATACAATTATCGACAAAGGATACTACTAATGCTAAATAATAAGTAGGATTCAAGAACCCAAAACTCACAATATAATTACTTTTCCATCAAAGCACTCGACGCCGAACCACGAACACGGATCCAGCTCTCCATCAACGTACCTCCAGCTCCACAGCGCATCAAACGGATCATTTATCACTCTTTCTTTAAATCTCAACAACGCCAAACCTGCCATCAACTCAACTCAATACCAGAACATTTGCTCTTAAAATTAAAAGGAAAATAAAAAAGTTAAAAGAAAATCAAACTGAACCTTCGTTATTGGGAGACCAATTGAAGCTCGTTATGCACTGGAAAACGCAAAGCCAAGTCGAGATTACAATTACTGGTAGCAATGGTGAACTTCTCCATCTCCAATTTCGATCCATAATTTTTAAGCATAAAAATTAAAAATCAGAAAAATGCTATCAGCGAGTAGAAAAGTTTAACAGTTAATATATGTAGCAGATTTTAGATATGAAGGCTGTGGAAGCTAGCTATTTAGGAGGGTATGAGAAGTAAGCGCGTTAAAATCGGTGATTTGTATATATTTTTTTTTAATTTTTGAGGTTTTATTTTTAACAGCTGATCAAAGAAGAGTCCGAGTCAGTACGGCGGAATGAAAGACGAGGAAATGAGAGCCAATCGGCGAGGAGTTGGAGAATTTTTTTGAGGGCGAAGCGAATCTCTGACTCTGTCCTTATAATGCCGCCGTCCTCCTGCAACCGCCTCCCTACTTACGAATTCCACGTGCTCTGTCACGTGACATTCATTTTTTCTTTCTTGTCTCTCTTTTTTTTTTTTTTTTTTGTCTTCACAGGGGTATCGGGTCTTGGATCCACTAATCCCACCGCGCCTGTACAGAGCGGGCCCCACCGATGCACAAGATGGTTTTGGGAGAGAGACTCGAACCTTGGTCACACCGGGATACTACCGTATACGTGACCGGCTGAGCCACCCCCAGGGACTTTTTCTTTCTTGTCTCTCTTTTTCCATTTTTTTTTCTTTTTCTTTAGCTAAATATTTGAGTAAAAATCCTCCTTTAAAAAAAAAAAAAAAAGTCATCATGGTATTATGAAACAAGAAATGTTTGCAATTTGACCTCTATTGCTTTCAATATGAATCTCGTAGAGTACAATCCATTTTCTTTTTATTCAACTTTACTTGAATTTTTATAATTTTGTCCAATAGACTCCTCAAGTCCTGTACGGTCTTAATCTGAGCGAAATTGGTATCTTAATCTCATTTTCATTGTATTAGAAACTAAATTTGTACGTAGTGCAAATCATAGATAGAAGCATAATAATTTTGTGTGTATCTACCAATAAGTTTCTTTTCTATATATGTATATACAGTAGTATTTCTTAAGCTATTTAAGTGGAAACCACCAAAATGAATATTTAGACTTGAAAACTTGCATATGACAAATTTCTGTAACTATGATTTGATAAATGAATATATCAAGAAAAAATATGAAACAGGCAAAGTCCAAGAAGGAAAATTCCGTTGATCAATGCTTGTTCTAAGAAGATCTTTACTTATCCTGTGCATGGTTCCTTTTATTTCTCTCCTTTTTCAGCCACATGAAGCTTAAAAATGTTCCATCTGTAATAATACAATGTCAAACTACAGATAAAAGCAGTGTGATTTCCTCAATCCATTTCGGTTGGGGTTCAAGTGCATGTTGGATTGTGGAATTATGACTCGTAATCATCAGCATTTTTTCAAAAATACAAGCTGTCTTGCTTCCGACAAAATGCATGGTCTAAAAACAACCACTCTAAGATTTATTTGGGCAAAGTTTGAACCAGCTTCATTGACTCCATTTCAATTATCACCAACCCAACATCACATGCGACGGATTATGGCCTGGATTCGTATGTAGTGGGTAATAAATTATATTGCATTATGACCATGTTCATCACATCATCTTCTTATTTATGTAGTACTCTGAATGGGTCCAAATCTTGTATCCGGGAATGCTTTATTATAAGTACGATAATAATTTGCTAGTATTAGATTATGGCCTGCACAAGATCAACAGCATGCCCCATTGACGTCTGCTATTGAGCAAGTGGTACCTGTATTCACACTTTTCATAGCCATCTTAAACAATTTTATGTCTCAATCTAATATGTCATCCATGAAAGTAATCGTTTTTTCAATGAAAAAATAAAATGAAAATAGTCGTTTAACGGAAAAAATTTGACTTTTGAATATATCAAATACTCAGTAGCATGTTACAATGGTTTTGGAAGCAGGATGCAGATTGGATGGCAAGTTCATGTTTTTCCATAAAATTTTTGAAGTCACAAAACAAAATTCTGTTTGTTTTAGACTTGGAACTAGAAGTCTTCCGTTTCTGTTTTGAAATCTTTTTTGTGGGTCGATGCATCCTCAGCTACTATGCGTGATTTAATACTGTGTTAATATACTAGTAAATGTGAAACTTCTGAAAGTTTATGAAGAGACTTGTCTATTACCGTCTCTATCTAACAGCCGAGACATTGACAAACAAGAATATATATTATTCATCAGACCTAGTTCTGCAAAGAGATGGGCAATGAAAGAGTAAAAGTTAATGCCGATGACAATTATAAAGGTGTAAAGAAAGGGATAAGTACAAGAATGGAGATGGTAGATTCTGCAAATTGACTTAGATACATTGATTATGACTGCATTATCCAACAATGTTAATTTCTTCATATGATGTTCGAAAAAGATAATGTGATTATGACCTTAACACGATACATTCACGGGTGTGTTCACAATGTACACACTCAAGATATAAAATATTTAAAGGACAACTGACTAAAAAGTATATACGAGTCTGTTTTACTAGGTGTATTCATCAAAGTAATTAGGTATTCATGTTAAAGTTAGCTGTCAACAAAAAGGTGTAACAGACTGGTCAATAGATAGATAGAGGAACAAGCAACAGCCCACCAAAAAAAAGGGGAAAGAATAGAAAAATAAGGGAAGACAAGAAT
This sequence comes from Mitragyna speciosa, assembly GCA_024721245.1. Taxonomy (NCBI): domain Eukaryota; kingdom Viridiplantae; phylum Streptophyta; class Magnoliopsida; order Gentianales; family Rubiaceae; genus Mitragyna; species Mitragyna speciosa. The sequence goes on from CM045563.1 coordinate 21,404,042, forward strand.
AGAATAACTTCATTTCTTGGTCTGTGCAGTTCAAGTCCCAATCGAAAGAGGTACAAAAGAAACTGGTAAATAATTTCCTTCCTTGGAAGAGATACGGTAATAATGGTGGATCATCAAGTGAAGCAAGGTCACGGGTCTAATATATGCAAGTGATGGGCCATAGAAATTGACGAACCACCGCAATAATTTAAAGGAATTGCTTAAATATACATAAATCACGCCTTTAAACTTTGGTAGTAGTTCGTTTTTTTTCATTTGTAAGGTAACAATGAATGATGATATCTGATCAAATCTCGTAACTTTGTCCTCTCGTATCACAAACGCTTTTGATGTGGAGGTTTTCTAGTCGGATCCAAGACCGGACCCCCCGAATAAGATTGGACCACCACCCACCCATTGCAATTACTCCTGAATTTTCGTGGGTGTCTTCTTCAATGGAGTCAAGACTGCTCACCTTTTTGTGGCCATTTAAAGGGACCCTTTAACATCCTCAGCTGTAGAATTTAGAATATAAGAATTCTGGGATATATTTTTCTGACCTATTCAATTGAGTACAAAAAAGTACGGTGTCGTAATCAAATGTCTTTTACATTTGTCATGCAACTTGAGGGCCCAAGAAGCTATCCTTTCGTTTTCTTCTTGCCCGACAAGAACAAATGCTGCATGGTACATATCTAACTGTAGCCGGGCATGTTTCGCATAGGATTTAGCTAACATATTGGTGTCCAATATAGTTATCAAATGAGGAAATTGCTTAAGAGAAGCTGACACAGCTTCTGGAAACCTTTTGCTACAAACATTATTAAAAATTTTGATACAAAAATAAGAATAGTATTAGGGTTGTCAAAAAGTTCATTATGCCATAAACTATTTACTTTTGAATAATAGTACCAAATAATTCTCTAATCACTGGTTTGAACGATCTATTATGATAACGCGTCATTAAATTAAGCCAGTATGATTTTAGTGTTTCAGCATACAAGATATTTTATTTTTCATGACATTGAAGAGGAATAGAGAATGGAGTGTGCGAAAATTGATCATAATTTTTCCTTGGAAATAAGATTGGATCAAATCTTCAATCCAATTTTTTTATGTCTAACTTTGTTTAATACAAAAATTACGTTGTTTTATTAAATAGTACAACATAATTTTGTATAATTTTACGGTGATACGACTAGTTTTATATTGGGCATCACAAAGGATCGGGGGTTACTTATTCTGTGCAGATAAGGCAAACTGAAGTGTGAACTGATCAAATTGTTGAGCCCACTGACCCAGTAATGAAAGCTACGTGAAAGCTCTCTTTGATGGTTACTACTGCCATTATTAAATGAATCGATTTCTTCACTGATATTCGTAAAATACAACTATAATTTGTTAAGCAAAATAGAATACTTCAGACTCCACAGTAAAGTGTGACGGATGATATGACCACAATTAGAGTTCATGTATTTTTCCTACCAGGCGCCTTATTCCATTTTTATTTTTGAACAATCTACAAGCTAAAAACATTAGGACAAATCAGAGAAAATGAAACATTTCGCTATTGTATTCTTGACCCATTGAAATAGCAATACTTCCAGCCACCAACTCAGTCACCCTGTCGTCTACATTGGGTTAGAAGTTTCCCTAAATTGGATAACGGTCAAAATCGAGGGCTGGGAAAGGCCCGGCCCATAGCCGCCTTTGCCCCCCTCTGAAGTTGAAAGGTAAAATTATGAAGTTTTCAATAAACTCCAGAGTTAAAAGTGGAAAAGTAAAGGGAAATTTTCTTATAATGTGGTGAGGAGGACTCCGTCGAATCTTAATCAATCCAAATTAGGAGCCTACCATGAACAGTTTGGGCCGAACGTTAATCATCCAAATAGGGGGTCTACTATGACCAGTTTTGCGTGAGAGGCTAGGGAGACTTGGGCAGGCTCCGCTCACTGCCGCTGCCCAGTTGAATGTATCAATGGACTTTTTTGTGGCGGCCAACAAAAAGCGAAGGCACCCGCGAGTAGATATTGTGTATTTGTAATGGCTCTTGGGATATTTTCCACACTTAATAATACAAACTCTTGGCGCTCCACACAGAAAGAAGAACATAGGCATTTAGATTTTTCCTCCCCAAAAAAATAAAAAATAAAAAATAAAATAAAAAGTTTTCTGATCTGTAAACAAAACCTCTGACATTGTATCACTTTTAACTTATGAGTATTTAGATTCTCTCTCTTAATGCACACTTCTATCAAGTATTTAGATTCTCTCTCTTATTGCACACTTCTATTAAGAAACCAACAGGAGTCTTGAAGAGAACGAATAGAAGGTCGAACAGTTAAAGTTTTACGACTTCACTCTAGAAGTCGGTGGTTCTAATCCTACCAACACTATTTTCTTCCCCTTAATGTAATAGTATAAGTTTGATTTAAAAAAATGAAAATTTTGCCTAAACATTACACACATAAACCTTTTACATTCGAATTTATAAATAAAATCACTGTTATGGGAAAGGGTGCATTTTTTTACTTTTAAGACGGCAAAGTGCAATTGAGAAATTGTCAAATGGATTAAATGTATCCACCATCCAGTACTATAATATATTGACATAAATAGATTTTAAACTTTCTACTTCGTGAAAACTAAGGTAGTATATTTTGGAAAAAATTCAAAACAACGCGAGTCTTTAGTGCAATTATTATTATACAGTTAAACTTTTGTCAAATTTGTGTTATGTGCCTTCCATTTTTTTTTTTTATACCAGAAGAGTGGTATATATAAGCACGAGGCACGCACTAATACAATACAAAGCCATACACTAATAAAAAGAGTAATCGTGCTCATTTTGACAATTCAAATATGAAATAAGTGCAAGTAACAAAAAGTTAAATACCATTATCGTCACTCTACAAATGTGATTTTTGTTGCTTTTACCGTCTTAGCCTAGAGGGCCAAAAAAGTAATTTAAGCACTTCCCATTAATTCAGGATAACTTTAATACTTTTTTTTTTCTTTTGGAGAATTTTTTTCCTCCTTTCTTGAAAGGAAACCGTTTCCCTTTTTGTATTATTTTTTCCATAACCTGTGCAGATCAAAATTCACAACTCCCTCCCCGTTTGTTCATCTTACTGCTCCTCTCTCATATAGGTCATACGCTTTACTCCTCACCCCTCTTGGGAACTCTGAAGGAAGCTTCACAAGTAGCAAGTAGATGTCAGTTGTAGATGTCATGTTGGACTAAGCAGGTGAACTTTCAGACTCTAGAAACATTAGATAGTGAACGAAATGTCATGTTGTAGATGTCAGTCTGATATCATGTGTTCAATTGACAGCGGTGCAAAGCAAAACAAAGTTACAGTTATTATCCTGAAACAGTCACAATATAGGTTCATTAAACTTTTTCAAGAGTAATTGCTAAAGCTAATCTTAAAACCACCAGAAACATGTCATGCTAGTGGACATTCCTGGATAACATATCATTCTCTTTATATACAGGCAAAAGTTTGAATGTTAAAGAGGAAAATCAGAAAGAAAATAGCTGGCCCTGTATCTCTAGAACTCATCTAAGTGACTTACTATATGTTTTGTCATTAGGAACACTCACAAAACTGTGTGAACCTCAACATTGCAAATCCTGACACCACTGATGCCGTAAATCCGCTTCAAGATAATCATAGTGGACAGAAGGTATGAGAGAACAAGTGTATGGCACTTCACAACTCATATTCTAGTATCAGAGAAGCTGGGATTGCACAGAAAGTATGGACTCTGTGCAAAACCATTTGATCGAATTCAGAATATTAACATAACACTTAAAGGAGCCATTACTCACTATCATTACAAGCAATATCAAATGCAAAGTTTCATGCAAAAAGTATAATTTGAAAACATTGGATATGCAAGAGACCCGCAGGCTAACAGTCTTCAGCAGCACAAAACGGCCAGATGTAGATAACAGCTGAAATTAGGATGCTGAGCAAGTTGTTCATGGGAACCTATCTCATATTGTAGCATCAAAGGCTTATATTGTCATCCCCATCTTCACTTCCCCGTAGAGAAACACAAGAAGCAATGAAAACATAAAGTTGCAGGATCTCATTTACCCACCCAGGCTACTCGACTCACACCAAAGCGACCATGCGTTTCCAATATTGCATCTTAACTCCTAGAATGTCATTGAAGAAACGAAAAACATAGAAAATAACCCAATTAAACCCGTCAGAGATATCAATAAGATGGTCACTCTGCGGCACCAGATGACTATTCTATATAGACATTAAGAGACTCCTAATGAGAGACCATTCACTTTGAGAATATGAACCATTATACATTGAACTAGCCTGCTTAAGCTAATTAATAAAAAATGAATAATGTAATGCATGGCTTGTACTTTAAACCAAGTATTTGTTTGTTACTCTCAGAATTTTCAGTTATGAAAAGTCATCACTCATACCAAATGACAAGGGAACATGTTATAAGGTCATGATCCTTGATTCCCAACATGTTGGTCTCTACTTTAAAAGACTAACGTTAGAAAAGCAAAAAGGCTTCACATTAGCATTGAAATTATCACTTTGCTGCATTCCATTGATTGCATTTGCAAATTGCACCGAACTCCACAAAATTACAAAACTATTCAAAAAAGGGGAAAAAAAAAAAAAAACCCGAAAGAGCGTAAAGCATAAAAAAAGCCACCACCTTTTTCCCATGTCAAGTCTCAACCTTCATCGTCTATCTAATTATTATCCTTATAACATAATCTAATTATACTAGCACTGAATAATCATACCATTGATCATTTATCTAATCGGACGGCTCAGAAATGTGCGCCGGAGCAAGAAGGGCACCTAATTAGACCGTTTTCATTGCAAGTTGTGCAGCTCTTGAACCCACCTTTCTCACTATAACATTTGCGGCTTCCGCTGCACTCGTGGCAGAGGATAAATCTATATCCACCACACACCTCGCACGTGCCGGGGTCCGCAGCCGGGAGGCCCAGGCCGTCCACGTATTTCTTCAGCTCCCCGGTTTCATTGAGCCGCCGGATCTCCTCCGCCCCACCCATGTATCTCCCGCCGATGAAAACTCTGGGAAGGGTAAGTTTCGTCGTTTCGCAGTGGCCCAGAATCCTCTGCAGCTCCTCCATGAACCCACAGTCCATCGATAGATCTCGCTCGTCGATTACGACCCGCAACCCGCTCAGGATGGATCGGACGGCCGTGCAATCCTCAAACGTCGGGCGAACCACTCGCAGGCTGGTGAAGTATACCACCACGCGCTTTTCGGCTCCGGGCAAAGAAATCAACGGCTCTGATTGAATTTGATTGTCGAGTGATAATGGTTTTGAGGAGGTCAAAGAGTGGTCAGCACCGTTGTGGGAGACATTTGATTCGGGTAAGGGAAGGAGGGCACGGAGGACTGAGTTGGCGAGTCGAACTCGGTGGAAAACGGATATCTTGGGAGAACTGATTGGGTCGGCGGCGGAATTATAATCGTCGGCGCAGAGGCTTTGGATGTCTTTGAAAGAAGAGCAGGAGAAATTGGTATTATGAATCCGAATGTTTGATTTAGTTCGCCTTAGCCACATGGGTTCTTCTGAAAATCCCAGGTTTTTAATCCACCAAACAAAAGAAGCTGATGAAATTTCTGTTTTCAATCCTCGTAAATGCGTGTTTAATACCTCAATTTCTTCGAGAAATGCCTGAACGGGGTCTTGAGGAATGAAGAGGTTGCAAAAATTGGTTGATGGAGGAAGCTGTAGGCTATATGATTAAAGGCTAATATTCTACGCGTATTCTCTCATCTATGGATATTAGGAAAAAAAAAAAAAAAACAGAAAGAAAGGAAACAGCTAAGGGGAAGATAGATGGGAAGGGCAAGCGGGCATGGAGTAAAGGTTGTTACGAGGGAGGGTGGTGAAAATTTCTTAATTTTGTTTCTAATAATAATCGAGGTTTAAGGAAATTAGAAGGGTTGATAAATCTTTGTGGGTGGGAATTTTTTTGTTTTATAAATATGCGGACCACGGAGATTTTGACCATTCATAACAATGCTATAAGTAGGTTGTTTTGCTTGGTTTTCATTTCTTGATACCAATTCTTGCCGAAAAGTTTATGGTGCTAGTTACAATGTTTTCATTTCTTGATACCAATTCTTTTTCTTTTTCTTTTTCTTTCAAAAAAAAAACAAAAAAAAAGATTTGACGAACTGCAAAAGCAATGGGAGCGCCTTGAAATAACAAAGGTTTTATGATTTGAAATCTAACGTTATGCTTCATCATTAACTTTCTTGAATTTCCCCACTTAAAATACCATAATTATTATCGTACATAGAGGAAATCCTATTTTCTGTTATAAAATTAGTAGTATTATAGTACTACTAAGATAGAAATAAAGCAACTTACAACTAGCTATAAAAGTGAAGACAATGTAATGACAAAATCAAAGTAAAATGAAGCAATATTTTCTCTTCTTTTCTTCTTCAATTTTTCATTGCATATAAGCCACTATTTATAGGCTTGAGGTTCACTCCTCCATATTAAAGGTCATAAGGACCCAAATGTAAGTTACATGAGTTACATGAACTAATGAGAGATCATGGGGTAGTGGGAGTTATAAGGGATAATGTGGAAGATCATGGGGTAGTGGGAGTTACAAGGAATAATGGAGAAGATCATGGGGTGAACATGGGTGGACATCCACTAAATATTTCATAACACTCCCCCTTGGATGTCCATCTTTAAGAAAAATGCCTCATTAAAACCTTACTAGGAAAAACCCAGTGGGACAAAAACCTAGTGAAGGAAAAAGAGTACATTCTTCTGAATACAACACTGCCTCAAAAAAAAAAAAACCTTGGTTAAGGAAAAAAAAATGCAGCGTGTAATTACTCCCCCTCTTGAGCACATCATTTGACATCTTTCAGTCGTCTCATTCCAATCTTGTGAACCAGCTTTTCAAATGTTGAAGTCGGTAGTGATTTGGTGAATATATCTGCCAAATTATCACTCGAACGAATTTGCTGAACACAAATTTCACCATTCTTTTGAAGATCATGAGTGAAAAAAAACTTTGGTGAAATGTGCTTCGTTCTATCACCTTTGATGTATCCCTCTTTCAATTGAGCAATACATGCAGCATTATCTTCGAACAAAGTAGTAGGAACTTCCTTGTTTAAGGGCAAACCGCATGCTCCTCGAATATGATGTATCACAGATCTTAACCAAAAACACTCTCGACTTGCTTCATGAATTGCCAATATTTCAGCATGATTAGAAGAAGTGGCAGCTATAGTTTGTTTCATGGAACGCCATGAAATAGCTGTACCACCATATGTGAATATATACCCAGTTTGTGATCGAGCGTTATGAGGATCGGATAAATATCCAGCATCTGCATAACCTATTAGATCAGCTTTAAGTGCATTGGAATAATAAAGACCCATATCCTTTGTACCCTGAAGATAGCGAAATATATGTTTAATGCCATTCCAATGTCTTCGAGTAGGTGAAGAACTATATCTTGCAAGTAGATTCACGGCAAATGATATATCAGGACGTGTATGATTTGCAAGATACATTAATGCCCCAATAGCACTAAGATATGGTACTTCTGGACCAAGTATCTCTTCATTATTTTCACGAGGTCGGAAAGGATCTTTATGCACATCAAGTGATCTTACAATCATAGGTGTGCTCAAAGGGTGTGCTTTTTCCATATAAAATCGTTTAAGCACTTTTTCTGTATAAGCCGACTGATGTAAAAAGATGCCATTTTCTACGTGCTCAATTTGTAATCCAAGACAAAATTTTGTCTTTCCAAGATCTTTCATTTCAAATTCTTGTTTCAAGTAATTAGTAGCATTTTTAACCTCTTCAAGAGTTCCAATAATATTTAAATCATCAACATAAACTGCAATGATTACAAATTTGGATCCAGATTTCTTAATAAAAACGCATGGACAAATAAGGTCATTCATATAGCCTTGTTTCATCAAATATTCACCAAGGCGATTGTACCACATGCGTCCAGCCTGTTTCAACCCATATAAAGATTTACACAATTTAATTGAATAAAGTTCTCGAGAACCAGAATCATGACCTTTTGGTAGTGTAAATCCTTCAGGAATTTTCATGTAAATATCATTATCAAGTGAGCCATACAAATAGGCTGTTACAACATCCATGAGACGCATTTCAAGTCGTTCATTTGCTGCCAAATTAAGCAAATAACGAAAAGTTGTTGCATCCACCACAGGAGAATATGTCTCCTCATAATCTATGCCAGGTCTTTGGGAAAAACCTTGTGCGACAAGTCGTGCCTTGTACCGCACAATTTCATTTTTCTCATTTCGTTTTTGCACAAATACCCATTTATAACCTACAGGTTGCACTTCTTCAGGTGTGCGTATTACTGGTCCAAAAACTTTACGTTTTGCCAGTGAATTTAACTCTGCTTGAATTGCATCTTTCCATTTTGGCCAATCATTTCTACGCCTGCATTCATCTACAGACTTTGGTTCGTGATCCTCATTATCATTCATGATAGTAATTGCTGCAGTATAGGCAAATTTATCATCGACATTAGTTGTACATCGGTTCCATCTTTCTCCAGTCATGACATAATTGATTGAGATCTCATGATTATCAAACTTTTCAGGTACCTGAACTTCTTCTGGAAGTTTATTATTTGTCATATCAGAAAACTCTTCAAAAGTTTTCTTTTCTGGAGATTTTTCAAAATTCTTAATTTCCTCGATTTTGCCATCTTGATTATTTGCCCCTTTTCTTTTTCGAGGAATTTTTATCTTTGGAACCAGCGGGTCTACCACGTTTTGCAGGTGCTTTTAATTCATTACTAGTGGTAGAAGGTCCTTTGGGGACATCGATTCGAATTGGAGCATTAGCAGCCGGTACATGTGACTTAGTCACACGTTTTGAATTAGTAAAAGCATCTGGCAACTGATTTGCTAAATTTTGCAAATGAATTATCTTTTGAACTTCTAGTTCACATTGTCTTGTACGAGGATCAAAATGAGATAATGATAATTCATTCCAACTAATTTCTTTGACCGGCTGTTTATTTTCTCCCCCTAATGTTGGGAAAACTGATTCATCAAAATGACAATCAGCAAAACGAGCCGTAAATAAATCCCCAGTTGTTGGCTCAAGATATTTTATTATAGATGGAGATTCATATCCAATATATATTCCCAACCTCCTTTGAGAACCCATCTTTGTGCGTTGTGGTGGAGCAATTGGAACATAAACGGCACATCCAAAAATCTTAAGATGGGCAATATTTGGTTCTCGACCAAAAATTATTTGTTGGGGAGAAAACTCATGATAATTCGTTGGCCTTATGCGAATTAACGCTGCAGCATGCAAAATAGCATGTCCCCAAACACATATTGGGAGTTTAGTTCTCAAAAGCAATGGCCTTGCAATTAATTGAAGGCGCTTAATAAACGATTCTGCCAAACCATTTTGTGTATGAACATAAGCTACCGGATGTTCAACACTTATCCCAATAGACATACAATAATCATTAAATGATTGGGATGTAAATTCACCAGCATTATCAAGACGTATCGTTTTGATAGAATAATCTGGAAAATGCGCTCGTAACCGAATTAATTCTGCAAGTAATTTCGCAAATGCCAAATTGCGAGTTGATAATAAGCATACATGTGACCATCTAGTTGATGCATCAATTAATACCATAAAATATCGAAATGGTCCACATGATGGGTGAATTGGCCCACAAATATCACCATGTATGCGTTCTAAAAATGTAGGAGATTCGGTACGAATTTTTACTGGTGATGGCTTTATAATTAATTTGCCTTGAGAACAAGCAGCACATGAGAATTTATTCGATTGAAGAATCTTCTGGCTCTTCAATGAATGACCACATGAATTCTCTAATATTCTTCGCATCATTATAGAACCGGGATGGCCTAACCGGTCATGCCAAATAATAAAATTATCATGATCAGTAAACTTCTGGTTTACTGTTGTATATATTTCAGTTGTATTAATACATGTATAATACAACCCAGAGGAATAAGAAGGTAATTTTTCTAATACAATTTTCTTTCCATAACCAGTACTTGTAAGATACAAGTATTCATTATTACCTTCATTCCTAGTCTCAATATGATACCCATTTCGACGAATATCTTTAAAACTTAATAAGTTTCTTTGAGACTTTGGAGAAAATAATGCATCATCAATGCAAAATTTTGTTCCTTTTGGTAAAATTATTGTTGCTCTTCCGGAGCCTTCAATCAACTTTGTAGTACCAGATATAGTACTAACATGAGATTTTTTCCATTATTAAACAAGAAAAATATTTCTTGTCTTTAAATATGGAGTGTGTTGTTGCACTGTCTGCCAGACATAGTTCTTTGTCATTGATTTTTGAAACGTCCATTTTCTTCAAAGAAAACAAAAATTCCAAATGAGATGCATTATATATTTATTTAGTTGTTTATTTTAAGTTCAATATTTATGGAATATAAAGATCATGGAAACAAATATTGATAATAAATATTTTTATTTGAAAACAACAAATAAAAATTTATTAATCAAAGTAGACAATTTAAAAGATCTATTCTTGAACATTTTCATCACTAATTAAATGACTAGTATCACCTTCAGGGTGATTGACAAAGAAATCAGCAACATCTAAAGAGGTAAAATCAGTAAAACCATTGTCAACAAGACTATGGTCAAGGCCATCATTATAAATAAAATTTGTCTCTATCTTTTTCTCTTTATTCTTCAATGATTCTTGATAGAGATCAACAAGATGTTTTGGAGTACGACAGGTACGAGACCAATGGCCTTTCATGCCGCAACGGTAGCACTTGTTGTCCACTTTTTGTTTATTTTGGTTTCCATTTTTCTCGTCACTGCTCTCCCACTTCTGGTGGTGAGTTGTACCTTTCATGTAACCACCACGATTATTGTAACGGTTTCTACCACGTCCACGACCTCGGCCATTGCCTCGACCTCGATTTCGTCCATTATTGAAATTTATGGCTGCCGCATTTGCTTCAAGTAATGGGGCAGTACCAGTTGGACGTATCTCGTGATTTTTTAACAAAAGCTCATTATTTTGTTCAGCAACAAGAAGACAAGAAATCAGTTCAGAATATTTCTTAAAACCCTTTTCACGATATTGCTGCTGCAGGAGCACATTAGATGCGTGAAAAGTGGAGAATGTTTTCTCCAATAAATCTTCATCAGATACTTTTTCTCCACACAATTTTAATTGAGAACTGATTCGAAATATTGCTGAATTATATTCACTTACAGTTTTAAAATCTTGCAAACGCAAGTGCATCCAATCATAACGAGCTTTTGGAAGAATAACCGTCTTTTGGTGGTCGTACCTTTCTTTCAAATTTGTCCACAAGACAAAGGGATCTTTTATAGTCAAATACTCAATTTTTAGCCCTTCATCAAGGTGGTGACGGAGAAAAATCATTGCTTTGGCCTTTTCTTGACTAGTGGCATTATTTCCTTCTTTGATAGTTTCTCCAAGGCCACTAGCATCCAAATGGATTTCAGCATCCAACACCCATGACAAATAATTTTTTCCAGTGATATCAAGAGCAACAAACTCAAGTTTTGCAAGGTTAGCCATAACAACAATTAAAATCAAGAAAACAAATAAAAACTTACCACACTTACTTCGAAGAACGCGTTGAAAGTTGGCTAGAGAATCGTGCTGATAACGTGTTATAAAATTAGTAGTATTATAGTACTACTAAGATAGAAATAAAGCAACTTACAACTAGCTATAAAAGTGAAGACAATGTAATGACAAAATCAAAGTAAAATGAAGCAATATTTTCTCTTCTTTTCTTCTTCAATTTTTCATTGCATATAAGCCACTATTTATAGGCTTGAGGTTCACTCCTCCATATTAAAGGTCATAAGGACCCAAATGTAAGTTACATGAGTTACATGAACTAATGAGAGATCATGGGGTAGTGGGAGTTATAAGGGATAATGTGGAAGATCATGGGGTAGTGGGAGTTACAAGGAATAATGGAGAAGATCATGGGGTGAACATGGGTGGACATCCACTAAATATTTCATAACATTTTCCACATTTTCCCTGTTTGTGTAGGAATTTTTTATTTCGTTATTTTATTTATCATAGTGCCGCGAGTTAGCTTTTGCATACTTCAAACCAATTTATCCTTGCTGCATGAGGTTCGTGCCAAAGAAATGAAGGTTGTATTATGGAAATCCCGAATTTTTTTGAGTTAAAATTATCTATAGAATAAATACAAAAAATAGTACCAAATGTGTTGGATTTATGTCGATTTGTTGCCCTCCCTCCCATTGTTAGTCGAGCCAAGGTATCAAGAATGAGAACACTCTTGTGACTTTTCGAGTAGTAATATGTACAAACACCTCTCTCTCTCTCTCTCTCTCTCTCTCACGATGAAGAACAGCTTTCCTTTGTTTTGTACTTGGTAGCTGAGGGCACTTCAAGCAATTTAAATCTCAGTTTTAGATCCTCACTCAAATGTGAGTAGCCGTTGCCATCTTCCATTAAGTATTGGGGTGGTATGCATGAGCTAAAACCAATTCACAATACCATTTCATGAAATGATTAAAAAATTGCACGAAACTGTTAAAAAATTCAGCATATCCATTTTTCGGAAAATAAGCATATACAACTATTATACCGATAATTTCAACACGGCATGTTTTGATGAGACCGCGAAGGACCACATAATTGGTCCATAAACTGCGTTATCTTTCATTTCCAAATCAACAAAATAAATGTTGCACGTTGTTTTGTTTGCTAAATTATGAGATGCAACTTGAACTTGATTTTTCATGTTCATTCAACAAACCACATAGAATTAAAGAGTTCAAAAAGAAAAAATTGTAGTTAGTTTAATGCTATGATAGCAGCATGGACAAGCGTTACATCAGTTTCACCAAACTTTTATGCAGAAATTACAATACACGGGTACTAATTCACACAAACCATTACGTTCATCGACAAAATTCCACATGAAACAAATTATCTTACAAGACTCGTGCATTTCCTAGGTTTTGAAACTTTGGCATAGCTACCACATCATGCAATGTATCCATAAATTAGAGTTTCTATACCACATGGGATTAGCTGTTGAGTTTAATTAGTTTGGTACTATTCTGAAGGCTGTCCAGTCCCTTTTTGATAACTTTAAAAAGATCAAAGTGGCTCTGGACCGGATAAAAGTTTACTGCAAAAAAGACACGGCAGTGTGTGCGGACGATATACAACGTAAGTCTTCGCTGAAAGCTAAAGGTTAATTGCATAATTCATGCAGTTGCAACAAAGGTTGGTGGATTCTGAAAAAGTTCCATCTTTCACGTGTCTGTCCGGCTAAGTGCAGATAAGAAAGAAAATGGAGGTCTTCTGAACTCATTTCACATGCCCACTCCAAAGTACCCGACTATTCTTCACTTCTCTAGAGGGCTTCTGGGCGTGGACCCAATTGTAATTGTTTTTGGGCCCCAATGTAAAAAGAACTTCAAGATAATGGGCCATTCTTTGGGCCAAACTCACAATTTCTAAGATGTCAGTTCATACTAAGATTAAGAAAGGCCAGCCGAAGTTAAAAAAAAAAAAAAAAAGAAAGGCCAGCCTGACCCAAATGAAAAAAAGGAAAAAAAGTATAGAAAAATGGAGGCCGGTGAAGCCGCAGCAGCTGGCGATTCAAGGGATGAGAGTACGATGATCAAAGTCAATGTAAAGTTTGCCGGACGGTCTATACCGGTGGAAATTCAGTTGGACTCCACCGTCAAGGACCTCAAGTCAATCCTTCAGCCCCTCACCAATGTCCTCCCTCGTGGCCAAAAACTCATTTTCAAAGGTTCACTATTAATTATAATATACCATTGTTAGTAAAATTAAACATGTACTTAGACGTCGTTAATTTAATTCTTGCAGAAGTGAAGTCAATTCTTGAACTGGGTTTATCTTTTCTTCCTTTTTTTTTTTTTTGCCTTTGTTTTTTTTTTTTTTTTGGGGGGGGCCGGCGGGGGGGGGGGGGGTGTGGGTGTGAATAATTTGCAGGGAAAGTTTTGGTGGATGAAATGACAATGAGGTCATTGGAAATTACTAATGGTTCTAAAATCATGCTCATGGCTACTCAAGGTCTACACCAAGGGGTATATTTCTTTTGGCAATCACTATGTTCTATTATAATTTTTTTTAATCTGATGATTGAAGAGAGTTTAATGTGATGATTATGGTGTAAATGATCAGGATGGTCCCATTAAAAAGCAAGCTTCAACGGCAGAGAAGAATATGAGTAGGAGGACTAATGAATCGCTCAAGGCAAAGAAGGAAGTTTCTGTTCAAAAAACTCAGCTTGAAAGATGGAAAGCTACTGGTGTTATTGCATTGTCTGAATGCAATTTGAAGGTAATTGAGAAATTGTTTGTCTTGCAATGAATTTTTTAATCTAGCAGACTGCTCCTACTCTTTTTTTGAATTAATGGTTCCATCACGTTGCTCTTAGCTCTGCATTCTTAATGTTTGTGTGTGTTTAATTTGACTATGGTTCTTCAATTTTTTGGGGATTTCTGTCGATTCGGTCTGATTTTCTAGCTGATTATGTTCAGCAAGAATGCATAAGTTTGTTGTTTTTTCCTCTACGTTTACTAGAATCAGCAGACCTTTTTTTAATACTGGACAAAAATTTGGACGTGCAGTAAGTTTTTTGAATCGCACTATATTAGCTGTTCACATAGTTTTGAAAGCTATGTAATGCAGTCTTCCTACATGCTGATTTTATGGTGGAGGTATTGTGATTTGTGCCAAGTTAGCATTTTTACACTTGTAGTTCAAGTATTCATCTCTGCTCTTATGCTTTTTCTACGCTGGATAGCTTTATGCGAAGTCCATTGATGAGTATATAGTTCATTGTGTTGGGATCATGCTTAATATGTTTTTGGTGTCTGAAAGGCCATACCTGACGAGGTTTGGATATGTGGACCTTCTGCTCGGCTCCTTGATCTCAGCCAAAACTTGATACAAGAAGTTCCAGATAAAATTGGCTGTTTGAGCTGCATGCAGGTAAATATGACTCTTTCAGTGGTTGTTCTTTAAAGATTATATGAGGAATTTCTCCTCAAGATGTTTCTGATTTTGCTTTTATTTTCATATAATTCGTGTAGAAACTCTTCCTTAATGCAAATGATATATCAGATAAATCGATTAGCTGGGAAGGTTTAGCCTCAGTAAAGTCTCTCACCGTTCTATCCTTGAACAGAAACTGGTATGAAAACTGACTTCTATTGCAAAAAATCATATGGGTTTTAGTAATGCTACTGCTAATTCTATGCCATATTGGGAGAGTTTTGTAACTTTACAGGCTTGGATTTTGCTCTCCATGTAGTAGAACTTTCTAACCTCAATAACATATTTGCATCGATCCACCTTATCATATTGACTCATTTTCTTTTGTTTCCCACATGATATGAGCAGTTTAGAAACGCTGCCTTCTTCTGTTGGTGCTTTGACGTCTTTGAGGCAACTTCTTGTCGAAAATAACAAGTTGACATGTCTCCCAACTGAAATTGGCCTTCTTAGAAATCTTCAAATTCTGAAAGCAGCCAACAA
This sequence comes from Mitragyna speciosa, assembly GCA_024721245.1. Classification (NCBI taxonomy): domain Eukaryota; kingdom Viridiplantae; phylum Streptophyta; class Magnoliopsida; order Gentianales; family Rubiaceae; genus Mitragyna; species Mitragyna speciosa. The sequence continues at coordinate 21,419,668 of CM045563.1, forward strand.
TAGGTAATATGTGAAATAATTTACTTATAAAGTATCTGAATGTCATGGTTCACTCTTCAAGTGATTTAACTCATAACAAAATTTATGGACATGATTATTTTCTCTTTTCTTTGTAGTTTTTGGTTTTGTTGTTTTTATTCTTGGAGTATAAATTTGCAAACTATTCAAAGAAAGTAATCTGTGGATACTACAATCCTGAGCTTCTAGTTGGTTGTTTCTAAACCTTCATTTGCTCTTTTCTTATATTAGAAACATGTAGACTGGTTTAGTTCCAAAACAAAGGGGTAAATTTGTACTCTGAACTTTTAAATAAGACATTTCTTGCTGAATGCAGGATGGAGATTATACCTGCAAGCATAGGGGAATGTGTTTCTCTTTTAGAGGTAGAAATCTATTTTGACTCTACCAATTTTTCTCTCTCGAGTTTCCTCTTTTCTTTTTCCTTTCTTTCTTGGTTTTCTGGTTGCATTTTGTAGTATAAATTTGTAAAGCCATTTCACAACACAAATGTCCCACTGAGAGAGAGAGAGAGAGAGATGGATGGACTTTTACTTGTGGTCTTTAGCAGACATTCAAGCATTGTACACTTCCCATGTTTACTTTTTACAGTTCCCTTGATCAGAATTACCTTGTTTGGTGTTCTGCAGGTTGATCTTTCTTCAAATCTCTTGGTAGAATTACCAGAAACATTTGGGAAGCTAAAGGATTTGAAGGTCTATCTGCCATCCTTTGTTATTTTAGACTACTTTAGTTTCACTTTTCTTCTCCTTCTTAGACTGAAAGTGAAACTAAATTACTGGAGTAACATTTAGCCTCGCTACACTGGAAAGGTGCAAATAATGAATAATTCATCGTGCTGGTGTCCTGTAGAGTGAGGTTTGGAACGAACAGGAATTGTAAATCTTTTCAATGGAATGGCTAGAAAATACAAGAGCAAATGTTTTGTCTTACAGTAATAGAGTATTCCTTCAATGAATCTGACCTTTCTAAAGTACCTAGGCAGGTGAAGAAAGGATTAGTTTGTGCTAGAAAATGGTGCTTTCTTGAGATACTTTCGCTGCTCAACATGTGTGACGTATTATCAAAATTTGCTATATATTTAGCGCTCTATACTACTACCAACTTCTTTCTCTATTGCAGGCATTGTATCTGAGTAACAATGGACTGAGATCCCTCCCAAGTACCCTATTTAAAATGTGTAACCAGCTATCCATTCTGGATCTGCATGGGACTGAAGTAACAATGGATCTTCTACGCCAGGTTTTTCTTCTCCTATTTACAATGTGATCATCCTGTATCTTTTTACTAAAATTTATTGATAAAACCCCTCTGCATCTCTGACAGTTTGAAGGATGGGATGATTTTGATACTCGTCGGCGCTTGAAGCATCAGAAGCAGCTGGATTTCCGAGTTACCAGCTCTGCTGAATTTGATGAAGGGGCTGATAAGAGCTAATCGAGGCATTTGCCAATTGGATGTTTTCTGTTTTATTTCGTAGTTTGATGATTGTGAGGCTGTCCAAAAATTTATTCCTATATTCTCCTACAAAAGAACTATGATGAAGAATTCTGTTCATAACGCTCAAGAGCTACTCACCTTCAAAAAAGAAAAAAAAAATTGTACGCACCTTCAAACATTACTGCCAGTTTTCAGATTATTGGGCTGCCTAATCTGTCAAACAAGAATGTAACACAAACCCAAGCCCCAAACACCTAGACTAAACCATTCGGTCGAATGATTACCATATCGCGATGTTGTCCTCGCTGAACGGCAGGCCTGCCAACGGCCCATGTCCACGGATTTCTGCCTCTAAAAAAAAATAAAAAATCTATACCATAATATAAAAATAAAAGATATTCGGGAATCATTTAAGGAGTTTTCTAGCGGGTGTCTGGTAGCGTAGCATTTTAAATCATACATTAACATTTATTATTCTAAATTCAATTCCTTTGCGGTAGTGTATTTAACTTGGCAAATGTTTAAGCATTAACCAATTATTTTACTGTATTGCGCATGCCAAAGTACAAACATGAAACTAGAGTACAATAAACTTAATACATTTGTGACGCTGCTCCCTCCAAAGGGCCAAAAAAAAAATTCTTTGGACTGAAAAAAGAACGAAGTATAGAAATGGCATCTTGAACTCGTCATTTCATATGATTTCCAGTCTTTGCTCTTGTGTTGATGACATTAAACTCGCCATTTCATATGATATCAAGTCTCAGCTCTTGTGTTGAAAGCATTGAATTCGAGCCTTAAGTGTGTTCTTTTATTTTTTACCTTGGCCTTTGTGTTGAAATTATTCAAATAATGTTTTTTTTTTCTATTTCCAATCTTAGTTCCTTGTGTTGAAAACATTTGTATTCAAGTCCTAAGGTCAATTAAAACATTAGTGGTACATGATAGGTAAGAATTGCTATAATTCGATATAAACGTGCACGTGGCTTGCCCTGTATTTGAATTGAATTTCTTCTAAACATTACTGTCAGTTTTCAGATTACTAGATTTTTAAGTATTTTTTCTCGCGGATTTGGTTTTTCTTGTCCCCTAGGCTGTTTCGCCGTGTCGCCGTGTTTTTCAAAGATTTGTTCGATGAAATGAAATTTTGTGTTCTTTTTCCCTTTAAGCATTTCCCATTCAAATGTTGAGTTGCACTTACTTTTAGGCCATATATGGTAATTCATAGGTGAGTTGACTACGCATTGACTTAAAAAGAATCTTTTGATAGAGATTTGTTCTTTTTTTGAGTTCGGAATTTATTATGAAACTTGATAGTAACCTCTTTGTCAAGTTAGAAATATGCAATGAAATTTTATGGCAAATACGTCTAAGCACATCTTTGGTATGCACGTCACCATGAAATTTGTTCGTCTAAGCACATCTTTAGTATGTACGTCAACGTGAAATTTCTTTGTCTAAGTACATGAAATTTGATATGTCAACACATCCGCACTATTTGTGGGTGAAAACCTTATGACCATGATGACAATAATAAAAAGAAAATTATTTTAGTTAATTACGTGTTGACTTCAAAGACTCTCTTGTAAAACTTGTATTTCTACCATTCAAGTTGATTCAAAAAGATTCTTATATGTGATTTATTCTTTTCATTTACCTAGGAATTTATATCAAACATTTGAAGTAACTTCTTTTTCATTGCTAAACTAGAAATATACGATGAAATTTCTTGACAAGTCCATTTACCTAGGAATTTATGTCAAAAATTTAAAGTAACTTCTTTTTCATTGCTACACTAGAAATATACAATAATTATAAATTCGTCAAATACTCCTTTTTCATTGCTAAACTAGAAATATACAATAATTTATAAATTCATCAAATCTTTGCATGCTTTTGATTGCAAAATAATTGGAGGAGGACATCCATGTTTCCAACTTTCCATGTCACTTCGCAAATAGAAATCCCATTGCCCCATCGTCTGCTATAATTCTCTAAAATGCAGTTTTCTAATCAGCTACTAGTGACAGTTGAAAGAAACCCAATGCTAAAAGAAAGAAACTCATTGGAGATAGAAACGAGCCGACACCAGGAATAATACATTGTTAACCTTTGAGTGGATGAAATTTTTTCTTCCTAAACAAAAGAAAGAAAGTTCTTGAATCAACTTGTTATACAAGACGAAAAAACATTTTAGAGTATTTAAATTATAAAGCACGAACATTCTTCTCACCCAATATGCAAGGAAATTTATGCAGTAATGCGAACACTTAAGGGATAAGTTCAAAAATAGGACGAATCAAGTTTCCATTTTACCTTACCTTGTACATTTAGCTACAACTGCTAATAAAACGGGCTGACACCCTTTTGAGATGATGCAGCTACCCGCTAACAAAAGAAAAATGATCAGGCTACAGAACTTGTGTGTTGTGTCTCGATGAATGTTTTTTGAAGTGTTTTTTAAAAAATATTATTGTAGTTGTTTTAAAATTTCTCCTCAATAAATATGAATGTAAGATAAAAAGATAATTAAAATACTTGTATAAAATTTTTAAAAAATATATTTTTAAAAAACAACATCAAACAAACAAAGCCGTGATTTCCCAAAACACAATATAAAGTAGCCTACAATTGGCACCCAACGCGACGGTCGTTGAAACTCCACCTAATGCAAACGCTAGATCATTCCACGATTCAATATTTGGCCACATATACCTGTAACCAACTAACCGAAAATAAAAATGCAATCAACAATTCCACAAAATGGACCAGTGTAACCAAGAACGACAACAAAAGTGTGCAAAGCACAAGCGTTCAGCTAAATCATCTCATTCTGTATGTTAAGCGTAGAAGTTAATGCGCAAATACTTGTACATGCCGCTCTTGATTCACCACTAGAGGTTGGAGCGTATTGCACGGAACAAGAAATTGTGCTAAATTCTTTTGGAACACAATGTACTGACCATAACAAAATTAACGGAAGTAAATGGATATAAGAGGGATGTCAATGTCATTATCTTCATCATCCTCACAAGCTACTACAACATCCAAATGCCGACGATATGCTGGAATCTCCACTTTTGCCACTTCCCTCGCCAGATCAACCACTTTCTTGTCCATCCGTTCTTTGTGCCTAGGGAACATGCTGTTATAGAGCAGGCAACTTCCACACGAAATGCTATAAGCATTTAGGCCTTTGTCAGCAAGCCATTTAAGCAGTTCCCTCAATGTAGGATTGTTCTTTATTATCCACCTGTCCCACACAGTCCAGCTCATGTCTTGGTGCTCGATGACCTTTGGTTGAACGGGTTCAGACATGGAGAAGAAAGGTAGAGCTAAAGTAGCATAGGTGTTGCGATAATCCTCTATTTTGTGTCCCCCATCTAATACCTTATACAACTCAAGGCAAACCAAACCAGTAGCCATTGCGGTAGATGTAGCAATTGCAGGAATAATCCTACCAGCAATGAATTTTGCTTTCAGCTTGTCAACTTCAGGTATGGAGTAATTTCTTGCTCTCATGTTAGCAAGTGCTGCAATCAGGTCCATATGATAGTTTGTATCATCATCCTGAACATTCAAATTAACAATATTAAACATCAAGCATAAAAAGTAATTCAGATTTGAGTATTTCATGAGATTCCTATATGTGGTAACTTTCCTTAATTCTCATGGTACTACGACAAACAAATACAGAATCTAAAGAAGTCCCATCAAACTACCACAACTGACAAACGGACTACCTGATTCAATTCATGAATTAAATGCACTAAAACAAAAATTGATGTATGTGCCAAAAAAGTTGAGATCATTAATTAAAATACTTTCTACAAGGCGATATTGCAATAGAGATAACCCTGAGTAAAATGGGAGACTAAGCAAAACAAACCTTCTCAAACTGAATTGGCTTCATCCTAAATCCTGGAGTCAAGTTCTTCCGATACTGCTCCAGCTTCATTATCAATTCATTGATGACAGCAGCATCATCTATGGAAGCAGTAGACAGACTCGTAGCCTTCTCATCTGTCACAATTTTCACATCTTTCTTTGGTTGAAAATCGGGGACCATGATTCTGTTAACAGCTTCAGCCAATTTATTTGGGTTTTGGGCCCAGTCAGGGACAGGAATACCAAATGTCTCAGCACGTAGTATTGATGCTGCCATGATGAAGTGGAGATGACTCGGATCAGCAGCAGAGAACTGGAGCGGTTGAGGGAATCGCTTGGGGGCTGACCAAAATGGTGCTCCAGTACTTGTTGCAGCATCTTCAGGAAAAGTAAAAATTAGCTGTTTCACACGGTTTGCAAAATAATCTTCAAACCTACAGATATAGATTACATGTCAGAAACACAGATAAAATAAAATTAAAAAAAAAAGGGTCTCACATGCAAGAAAAGAAAGAAACTAAAATAACATCAAGCATTACTTGAGTCGAGCCCAGGAAATACACTCTTCGAATGTTTCACATCTTTCCTTGTTGAGGCACTCCATAACACGTTCCAAATTGTCCCTGGCCTGCGCATCACCAGCATTTCTCATCGCAGTTGTATATTCGTTTGGATTTGAAAGGTATGCATTCACCTCAGCCGGTGTTTTTTCAAGCAAACCCTCAAACTCTGATCTGGCCCAGGTTAGGCAATGGTCAATGTTGTGTGGGAATGAATGCACAGTACACATAGGTGCCTGTCTCTCAGGAGGATCTCTTGATGCACCATAGTTCTCAGTCAGGTGGGGAATGACCATCTGAGTATTGCACTTTGCACCTAGAGTACCAGACTCGAGAAGCGGCTTCTGGAAATACAAGCATCTCTGATCCACATAAAGCCTGGCATTCACGTTGTCAAGTGCATTAACAACAACGTTCAAGTTTTCCCAAAAGGCATCATCAAATACATTCTCCGTTTCAGGGCCAACGCGATTCTGCAATGCTTCAATGTGAAAGCGAGGATTTATTGATGCAGCAGCTGAAGCAGCAACAGTTGATTTGGCCTGGCCAATGTTCCAATCACGGAACAGGAATTGCCTACTAAGGTTGCTCTTTTCTATAACATCATCATCTGTAACTGTTAACTTCCCCTCACTGCCACAAGAAACTCCCATTAGAGCCAAATTCTTTAAGAACTCACAACCCAGTGCACCAGATCCTACGACAAACACTTTAGCATCTTCCAGTTTTTTCTGGAGTTTAGCACCAAAAACTGAAATCTGGGCATCATAACGAGTGTTCAATGGCTTGAAATCACTAGCTTCCAATGGCTCGGTGGGAAGAGACTCAACTGAGTCAAAGTAGAAGAACTGAACCAACACAAGCATAGAGTTTCCATTATTCAGAATGCAGAAAAAGAAGAGGAAGAGCAAGAATTGAAAAAAGAAGGGCGAAGGGAGGGGGTGCCAATCTTAATGATTGGACATAAAAATAAAGACATTTCAAAATTTATTCACAAAAGAAAAAGAATTTAAAGGTAAATTGTATTACCTGAAAGAGCGGATGAAACTTTCCAGAGCATGCCTTCACAACCTCCTGACCAACAATACCACCAAACATGGCCGCCATGGGATTCAGGACGGCCCGGGCACCAAAGGCAAAATGCTGCAAAATTTTTGTGTTAATATCTTCCAGTTTTCCATCCCCTAATGTTTCATTGAGGTCTCTGGCAATAGATATAAGCTTATGAGCATCCTCTTCTGAACCAGCAACAGGAAGGTGTCCCTGTGCAGCCACAAACTTATCTAGTGCTAAAAAGGCCAAATGCAGAAGAGATGGGCGATCAAACTTAGAGAAATCACTAAGAAGGAAATCGCCAGGATCTTTCAAAGCTTCTCTCAGTGGTTTGAAGTTCAAAACCTTGGGCTGCTTCACCTGTGTAACTATGCCACCTCTCTCATATAGACCAAAATTAGTAGTATCCTCTTCAAGGATGAAAGAATAAGGCCTCGTACTTTTTATCTTTCTTGGCTTTCCATCATTGAGTTCTGTCATGCCTTTAATTTCTGAAAACACAACAAGATCCCCATCCTGAAACTCAAGCCTTTCGTCATCCACACATGACACTAGAGCAGGGTTATCATTACTGATAGAGGCAATAATACCCGTATGAGGCTCCTCACCATCAACATCAAACACAGTGAATTCAGGGCCAAAATCACAAAACACACTTCCAAAAAGGCCTCGCACTTCAGTCTTTATAAAAGCAATAGGAGGTTGATGGTTGTGACAGAAATCATTGAATTCAATTGCACTGTCTAAGCTGATATCAGTAAAAACCACAGCCTGTATAGTAATAAGACACACAATCGGTCACTTCACATCAAATAACACACACTCAGCTTAAAGAGTTAAAGGAACTCATGGAATACACAACTCCACCACGAAAGAACAATTACCAACTCCATAAGACATAGAACTAAAAAATGCAGCACAACAGAAAAACCTAAATCTCACAGTTTACAGAAAGTTTTGTGATGCAAAAAAACTAGCAACTGATGGACATGCTACAAATGCTATTCCCAGCAATGTGAGGACCTCAAACACACGGCAAATATGACAAGACGACAACGTGTTGTCATATAAAATCATATTTGCACACAAGGAAGATCACATCAATTTAAATGGAACATAGGACTTTGATAACCTTAAAAAGAGAAGTTGATTTTTTATACAATCATCTCATTTCCATCCACCAAGAGAAGCATGCATTCCAAAAATAGTTAGAAAATAAGGAAGGAGAAGGAAAAGAAGGAGTTTTTTTTTTTTTTTTTTTGGGCCGGGGGGGGGGGGGGGGGGGCGGCGGGGCGGTTGTTGCAATGACCCACATGGACAATAGTAACACAGAACAAAATTCAGACAATGGTTGATCATATCAATTCTAACAAAAGTAACCCACTGGTGCAATGAAAAAGATTAACACACAAGTTACTTGGAAATAAACAAAGATGAAGTAGCTGAGAACTGAAACCAAAACAAATACCTGGAAATTAGAAAGTTGTTCTTTAGTCAATTTTGTAGAAAAAGCCGTAACCACCACAGCATTGTTGAGCTCCTGTAGCTTTTGAACAGAAGCAAGTGCCCTGTTTTTACCAACATCATTCTCTGTGAAAACAAAATTGCTGGACAGATCCCATAACTCCACTGATCCTTCATCGTGCAATGTCACAGACTTAACACCCGCAAGTATAAGGTTCTTCGCTGCAAATTAGCAGAGTAGAATCATTATCCTCTTATTGACAATGCAAAAGGTAGAACTGCAACTAAACATCATCCCACAAACTCAGAGAGCAAACAATTTGCCAAATCTTCTCATACAGTCGCCCCCAAACAATCAGAACCAAACATAACAAAAAGAAACTCTCAAATGGCAAACAAGTTCAACTATACAGTATCAATTACTCATTTTCATTTCACCTAATTCACTACTTATTTAACTCCTAGCACCATAGACAATTACATGTTCCTAAAGTATTGTCACAAGTTTCAAAAAGATCAACTGAATTTATCAATTCTTATTTACACTTCAAAGTTCAGCTATCTAAAGACCAATGTTATGTACTTCAACCCATAACAGACCATAAATATGCAAAATCGCTATATATAATGCGATCATCAAATTATGGTATCACGTGGGAAGGGGAAAAGGCAGTAAACCAATAGCAGATAAATGGATTGAACATAGAGATACACGAGGCAACAAATTATCCACAAACTCACAGGCTTATGATCCCAATGCAATGAAATACAGTAGAAAAGGTAAATAAAAAAAAAATGCACAAAACATTAATGACATGACCATTAGAAAATTCAATATTTACAACCATTCCAAATCCAGAACGATTCAAAACATTTCAAAATGAAAAAAAAAAATTATTATCCTTACCGATCTCAGCACCGAGACCTTGCATCCCGGAGACAAGAACATTTGAAGCAAAAAGCCGCCTCATAGTCTCGCGACCATACACGGCAAGCTGCCGACTGTGGAGATCTTCATCGATATCATGGGGATTACCGTCATCGAACGCCATCTCAGTCAGCGATGGTTCACAGCTGTCCTTACCGTTACTGGAGCTCCCAAATTCACCACTAAATTTCACTTCGCTGCCGCCGGTAGTAGTTGTCTTCTCGGTCGAAGTGGAAGATATCCGCAGCTTCTTGAGAACGCTCTCCTTATCGCAACTGCTACTGCTACTTAAATCAATTTTGGTTTCGCCTCCGTCAACTGCCTCGCCTTCAACAGTTCTCTTTCTAGGAAGCATATAGTGGACCAAGCTGCTGAAAGCTCCACAAATCCCCATCAAAACAACAATCAACGATATTATAATAACAATAACCAAACAAACATCTAGTACAAAACGATGATCGGACGATTTCGCAAGCAAAATTCCGATTACAATCGGCGAAATAACAGCAACACTTAATCCAAATCTAAACCCTAGCCCTAACCTCGTAAATAGTGTCATTTCACCAATAGATTCCAAGCACAAACGCTGAAGAAACGAACAATAATTAAGACAATCAAAGCATAACAATGGAGTGAACGAAGAGACAACGTACCGATTGGAGCAGCGGAGAGGAAAAGAACGGAATCTTTTTTCTAGAGAGAGAAAGTGGAGAAGAGATGAGGAGTTGAGGAATACTAGTGAGAGAAAGTTGTTGAATGGAAAAATGGAGTTAGTGACTTGGAGAAGAATTTTGCTGAGGAGTAAGGGTGGAGGGATGGGGGAAGGGCAATGCGGTAATTTAAGGATTTTGATAGTCTAGGGCTTTGTGGCCCTTTGGGAACATGTTTGTTTGTTTGGTCATCGATTTTTGGGAGAGGAATAACAAGGAGGAGGAGAAAGGAAAACCATAAAAAGAGGTCAGGGCTGACAATTACGAAGGATTGGAATGGTGATTTGTGGGGGAAACGCGGAACGAGGTGCTGAATGCTGATTCGGTGTCGTTCAAATTGGATCTGTGCTGCAACAACGTCGTTTTTGGGTTTTGTTAAGGGAATTTGTCTTTTATGGACTGGGGTAATGCGTTTCGTGGAATGCTGTGTATCGTCAGACTGCGTAATTGCTGGCACAAATGTCCTTGGAAATTAATTAACTATTAGGACAAGCATGCAAGTCAAATTATTGGAAATATGGTGCTGGTAAGTACTATTTATCGTATTAAATTATTTACTTCAATGATTTAAGCAGGACGTATGCAATTAATTACTAGGAGAAGCATACCAAAAAAATTTGTAATCACTAAAGACTAACATAAATATAATTATATCAAACAGTGAAAAAAGAATAGGCATTCTATTCTAATTTGAATTGCCAAACAATCTATTGAAAAAAATTTCAATCTATTATCGGTGGAAAGAACTTTCCATTTTGAATCATTCGAGTGTATCAAACGTGCAGTAAAGTTATCATGAAAATATAAATTAGTCCACCTTTTTTTGCCCTTTTTTTGTGCATTGAAAGGTATCGAGACACATATATATTGAAAAAAATATCTCTATTGGGGTAAGATGTTCCAAATTTTATGGTTCGATTGTGTGTCTATATGTATATGTGTGTGTGTGTATGTATGTATGTATGTGTGTGTGTGTATATATATATTACTAAATTCTTATGACGATACAGACGTGGTTCAACGGTTAGTGGCAACATTTTCATTTTTATAAAATATCTACTCTTTTTTTATTGAAATTTTAAAATTGGTGTATAAAAATAAAATAAAAAAAAATTATCGACTCCGTTTTGCCTGCAAAGCCACCAGCTTGGACATGAGCATTAAAACCTTCCCATGGGAGAAGAAAGGCCCAAAGCCCTTGTAAAAATGTTAATGGATTGTAGGCCCAAATCTACATGGGACACAGGCTTTGTGGGTCATCCAAAAGACGTTGAACTTTTTATGAATGTGTGCGTATCAGACTCTTTGCTTAGGGTCCATCTTGTTCATCGTGCGGTCCGAGTTGCTTATCTCGTTCTTGAAAAATATAGTCTTAATTTTCAGCTGGAAGTCCTGCTCTTTCCAAATCCGCTAGATGGGACGAACAGAGAGTCGATTAGGTCTTTACAATTTCACTTCAAAAGTTAGAGGTTTGAATCTCACCAATATTATTCCCTTCTCCAAATGTAATAGTATAGGTTTGATGAAAAAAAAATCTGATAGATAATGGTAAATGTTTTAGGCTTTTCAAAAGTTATTTAGTAGATCAAGTGAGTTGATAATTTTAGAAATCTTTAGCACATCAACACAATTTTTTTCCCATAATAGATAAAAATAAAATTTCTTTTTTGGACAAAAATACGAGTCAAGAGAAAGAAGAGGGTCATGCATGATTTGTAAATGAATAGACCCTTTTTCCGTTGATTATTAGCTAAACATGCCTCAACCAGTCAACTTATGTACTTCAGTGGATAAGTCATTCACCGCCTCAAGTTTCGGCTCGTTTTTAATTTAAAGGAATTTGATCTGGGAACTTGGAAAAGGTCCACAGACTAAAATGATTTCTCCACCTTACTTTGGAATTAGGTAATATCTTTAACTGTACAATCTCTGATTTTAAACTCTAATGGATCTTTTAAGTTCAAAACCTGAACAGCCAAGTTTTCTTTGATCCAATGCCATATTGAAAAGCCACTTGCAGAGCAAAAAACAGAAGTCAAGAAAATGGTTGTAAATGGGCAGATGGGCTTCCCATAATCAGCGCAAGCACATCAGCACGTGTTGGTAATAGTTAGCGATGAAAGAATTTGGTTAATTAATGATGAATTAATTCATCTACAAATGTTGAAAAATTGTACATAAAATAACTCTACAATCTGGCCTTGGATTAAGTCAAAAACTGGCCACGGATCAAGGCCACAATGGCCAGCCGCGGAGTCGCGGGTAGGGAGACTGCAGTTCAAGCCCCGATAAGAACAGAATGTTTCTGTTCTAGGCCACGGTGTGAGTTGCGGCGCGACTCACGTCGCGGCCGCAGATAGAAACATTTTGTCTGCGAGCCGCGATCTGAGCTAAGGGCAAGGAGGCTGCGGTTCAGCCCGTGGCTCGCGGACAGAAGCAAAACGATCCTGATCCACGGCTTGAGCCACGGACAAATAGGTCGCAACTCAAGCCGTGGCTGATTCCAGAAAAATGACGTTTAAATTTTTGTCTGAATTTTGAAGAGCTTTCGTTAAGAGACATTTTTCAATAGACACAATGTAATTAGGAAGAAATTTTAATGTTCAAAAGACATGATTTCGTTCAGTTTTTTATTGAAAAGGTACTATTTTATTTGAATGTCTTCAAATGAAAAGATATTTTTTCATGAGTGAATATATTCAAAAGACATGAATATTCATAAAGAGGTTTAAGAAAAACTCTATAAGTGCTAGAGCTTTAGATATTCAGAATCTAATCAAGCATTATTCTTCCTAAAATTGCAAATACTACAAATATCATACATATCATTCTCTTTTATATTCTTTTGGGAGTATTTCTCTTTTGCTAAAGGGAAATACTATTTTAGCTTTGTTATTCCTGAAGGGGATTGCCATTAAAACCCAAGTAGCATTAGAGTGGGAGCAAATTTACTCAAGAAAAGTAATATACACGTCAAGCCTATCATTTTTACTTCAACCTTTCCTGTTAGTTTGTATGCAAAATCATCCAACAGCATGTGCACCCTTCTTGTAGGATTTATGCTCGTCATGCAATATTGAGTCCATAGCTATAATGACTTTGCTAAATGCCCGCCGCTAATGAAGGGTGAAAAGGAAAAATAATGTGACAATCAGACAAGTAGTGTTGTGCCATAAGACAAGTATTCCAAATTAAATTTGCATTTCTAACAGGGGCGTTTGAACATCCCAAACAGCAAATGTTGGTTTTGGAGAATACATTGCATTCTGGAAGGAATCCACTACAACAACTTACACCTTTCCGAACCAAGACACGAAACAAGGGAAAAATATTCTAAATAAAGTGTCAACATGAGGATTTATAAGATCTATACTTTTCAGTTCTGATGAGAAATATCTCTCTTGTATATTCAAGGCATTTCAGCATATATTTATGTGGGATTCTGTGTATAAATATTTTAGTATAGGTACATCAGGTTTTAATGAAGACTGAAGGGACTAAATTATGCAATATGGTTGTCGTTGTTGTTAAGAGGACGCATCAATGTCGATAGAATTTCGGAGAACTGAGGCCGCTTGGAAGGGCAGTTGTTCCAACACTTCATCATCAGAGTATATAGAATTTTGGGGCAGTCATTTGGGATATCAGGTCTAAGCCCGCAGGCAGCTATTCCAACAACAGCCTGCACCGGTGAATAAGCAGAATATGCTATCTCACCAGTAAACATTTCCCATAGTACCATGCCAAAGCTATACGCGTTACTCATCCAAGTCTCAGTAACAGACTCAGGGTCACCTGCAATGATCTGTGACAGGACCCAAAAAAAAAAAAAAAGGTTAGGAAAGTATCGTCTCCATGACTATTATCATATATCACATGTAAATTGACTTCAAAGAGGGGTCTTTTTAACTCTTCTGGTGGAGTGTCGTTACTGGGGTAATAGAACAGAAACTAAAAAACGTTTGTCTATGATCAGTAAGTTCAATCGTTTCTGTATTTTCTTTGTGCAATTTTCCTTGGTAAGGTTCATCCCAGGGAAGATTTGCAAACATTTAGCATATTTACTTCAGTATAAAATCATCCTGGGGGTAGTTATTCAAGCGATATCCTCCAATTCTAGAAGGTTAATATGAATAATATACAACAATAATTGTACTATGACTATGAGGAGGCTTTTGGCCAAACAAAGAGCCTCCACAACTAATGAAGCGCAAATAAAGCCAGGTTAAAAAAACCTTTTTTCTCGGTAGGCCACTATATTGTGTGCTAAGACAAAGCCATAAAGGCAACAAATTATGTTAAAGTTTAAAGCAACGTAATTATGAAAACAAGCTACGCATGCTTAACAATGATGCACCTAATTATTGATTTAAAAAGTATTCAAGAAACAGTACATATGTAAAGCACCTCCAACATAATTGTGGGTTATGAAATGCTTTGTGAAACTTGCACATGGACCATTTCTTTATATTTTCAAGTTCAGATTTTTCTTGTTAGATAAATTGAACAAACCACAGTTTGTAGGAGATCTCGAACTTCTACACATTCGTTTAGCCTAAGAATGATAATGAGATGTGAATTGTCTAGAAATACTATTTAAGAATGAATGTAGTAGTAGAATAAGTGATATGGAAAAAGGATACATGAGATCAACCAACCTCAGGAGCTAGCCACCTATAACCATCAGTTTCATACTCCATAGCTTCGCCAGCACTTCTACAAAGAGCAACTATTCCCATATCCCCCAAGCAAGCATTTCCCTGTTTATCTAACCAAATTCTTTGGGTATTCAAGTCCCTATATGCTACACCATGATCATTCATGAACTTGATTCCTTCTGCTATGTCAGCAGCAATCCTCATAATCTCATTAATCTGAAGCTTCTTTTTCTTTAAAATCAAATCGTGAACTGATCCACCTTCCATTAACTTAGTCACAAGGCATAAGCCATGATTTTCATGGAGACAAACACCGTAAAACTGCAAAATTTTCTTGTGCTGACAAGTCATCAACTCCAATAAATATTCCCTAAGCACAAAATCATATGCATTGCCCTTATCACATCCCTTTAGTTTCTCTATCCCTACCCTTTTCCCATTGTAAACCCCCTTAAACGAATTTGGTCCAATCTGATTGATAAACTCAAGACTATCCGTATTCAACAACCATTTTCCAATCTCATTTCCACCTGTTCTTATTGTCTGCCACTCATCAACTGAAACAGCAATAGAACTATTCGGCAGAGGCATTTTCAACCGAATTTTAGGTCCAGAATTTTCAATCCCATTTCTATAATCCTGCTTCCCATTATCTTCGTCCATCTCTCCAAACTCTCTGCCTCTAGTATTCTCCTTCTGACAGCCACAAAGCCGAAACGGAAGCTTCATATTGGTACCTTTAGGCTTCTTTAGAGCCAATTTTAGTGCATTTTCTATCCGTGTTTTGAACAATTTTTCTAGCCCAGGCTGAACTAAAAGCATAACAATTCCCAATGTGAAATCTTTCCTCTCAAAAATCTGAATTTTCTTGCAACAAATTGAAGCACTATCAAGCGCCCCTGACATTGCTGGCCATGAAATTGAAGTGTTACAAGCAAATATCAGCTTAAAAACTGACCCATTAACTTCATTATCAGACACCTCTTCTATCATAATTGCTGGATGGTCCTCCTTTATCACTTGCTCAATCAATTTCATATGCAAAAATACATCCTTCATCTCAAATCCAGCTTGTGCATAGCTATCAAAATGACAGAATCAATCAGAACAGGAAATACGTAAATTTAATATTCGGAGTTCAAAGTTCGAAAATGAACATGGTTTCTTGAAGAAACTTACAGATAAATGGTAAAAATTAGAAGAGTTTTGTACCTGAGTGGAAGAGAATCGTAATGTTTGCGAATATTGTTGACGAGCTTTTCTGGGAGTTGGCTACCTGGATATACCTGAGTTAAGCTTCGTACAACATTTCCCCAAATTTGGTTCCGACAATTTTCAGCTCCACCAGATTGTGCTGAAAACATCGGCTGGCGGGCTGAGTCAAGGTTGAGGGAATTCTTGAGCGAGGCAATGGCTTCAGATACGTTGCGGCTCAGCCTCTGAAAACGCTTTTGCATTGCTGAGGTTTCTTTAATAGTACCACTGGTTGTACTTGTCGCAGAGGAAATCTTGTTTTCCGGTGAAGCTTCGGATCTGTCGTGTGTTCTCATTAAAACTTGCTCCACCATGTCCTCGTCCGTGCTGGCTCGGCTCGACCAGCACTCTAAAGCTGCAGCCATTTTTAAGTTTGGATTCACTTCAGTTAGCAACAGCTCTCGCTAATGTGGCTCGGGTCCAGCTTCAGTTTCTGCCTTGTGTGACATAGAAGAAAAAAAATGGAGGCAGCAGGAGACGGTTATAAATAGGCGGGGAATGGAGGGGCAGTAATTAAGAGCGGTGAGGACCAGTGGACCCAAGGACGTGTGAATCTGTGAATGTGATGATGGAGCATTGGAGCCCGTGAGATGCTTTGGGATGATGATGATTAATGATGATGTGTGGGTTTTGAGAGTAAAGTTTATCCGGTGTCGTTGGAGAATGGGGCAGTAATAAGGACGCCGACCCATTGGGTCTCTTTAAAACTTGCATTATGGGCCCACCTCGTTTTAGTGGTTGATTTTTCAGTCACGGTGGAAATTGATGATCCAACCCATCAATTGCTTTTGTAGCTTAATGGACGGAGTGTCTGTTTTCCAAGCTGAAAGTCGTGGTTTACCTGACGGAAAGTTCTTGTGTGAATCCCGGTTAATTATGGACCGCAAAAGTGTGTGTAAACACACTAATTGTGTTTTTGGTTCAACTGAAAATATTTTCATTCCAAATTTTTTTTAGTGTCAAACACCATAAAATATTTTGCTGTGTAAAATACTTTTCAAATTTTCTCCCTCTAGTTGAAAACAACCTATGGACTTAATGAACGTAAGTTATTTTCTAAATAGTTCAAGGATGACATTAAACTTTAATCACCTATTTTTCTACTTTCATTTACCAACATATATTTTTTTAATTCTTATCTACTCATTTCTCTTCATTTTGGGTCCTGCAATAATACACACACATGTACATACTTTACCTTTGCATTATCTTGTAGATTAATTTTAAACAAAATAATCATTACTTGACTCAAATTATTTGTGAAGAATGAAGTGAATTGTTATTTTTTTTAAATCATATTAACAATATTAAAAATAACAAAAAAATTCATTTTAAAAAAATTTTACATTGTCATCCGAATACCAGAAAATTATAGAGAAAATCACTTTTCAAAATAAAATAATGTTTTGAAGAAAAGATTTAATATCCAACTACACAGATCTTAAAATGTGAGTCATGTGCTGCTAATCGTAGTTCACACACTATTAGTGGGCTAAAATGTTTGCTTCACTATTCATAATGAATCTGTCTACACGATCTAGTGTGTTGAAATGTTTACTTCACTATTTATAAAGAATCAAGATCGACTATCATGATTCATTATAGATCGTGAAATAGTAAAGGTGAGTCTCGTAACGTAAATCGACGACCATACCAACGAGTAAGTTAGAATGTTCGCTAGTGAATCTCGTGCTAATTGTAGTCCACGCACAAAAGCGAAATTGAAATATTTGCTTCATTGATTATAATGAATAGTGGTACATGCAAAAGTTTTCCTTTCTAATTTGATAGTATGAGCGCACCCCACTCTTTATGACCCAAGCACAACCAAAGGCTTATTTTAAAAGATTATGTTTATGGTTACAAACAAAGCCTTCCGCGTATAGAGGTGTAAAGTGTAAATCACGATTAATCAATTTAAATAACGTTCAATTTTTTTTTTTTTTTGTTTTTTGGAACTAATAGTTGTATTTGAGTATAAATCGAACGAAGAAGCTTAATGAAAATTTCAACTTCCTTGACTTATGAATTTTAACTTAAAAACTTGATACATATTGCATTTTGTTTGATTTAATTCAAAGAGGTGATGAGTTAAATTTCAACGAGTCAATCTCAATATACATACCAATAAATTTAGTTTTACATTCATTCAACTCACAACCATACATACATGCATACATACATACGTTTGGTCGGAGAGAAAATTACCATTTTGGATATTCATTTAGAGAGTGAACCAATGTGATTTCTAATGACTTTTGGCAAACCCATTATAATCCCTTATGTTAACAAAATTTTAATCAAGGTCACACCATTTACCACAAAGCGGGAGATGAATGATTGTAGACTAACAAATAGGGTAGTACGGACGCTTCAAAATATTCTTATAAACACTCGCTAATTGTGATAAAGGTCACATTATTTACTAAAAATCAGAAATAGATGACCATAAACTAACAAATATCGTATTATAAATGCACCAAGAGGTTCTTATAAACACCGGAAATCAGGAATAAACAAATACTCCCAACTCGTGCACCAAAAGCAAACCATTAAACCGGGTAAGGAGTGCGGATCGCACACAGCATAATTGTGCGCCTGGTACACGAGGCCTGCAGTTGCAAATCTTGACTTAGAGATCTACGGCGTACAAAGTCCTGTCTATCATACACCCAACCGCGTAGGATCCACGCCGCGAATTACAAAGCACCGTCGTTTTAATTTCTATATTCTCCTTTTTTCATCTGAGATTTTCTTTACTCCTCGTGATTAAAAAACATATAAATTAAAAAAATAAAAAATTCCCTCCTAAATAGATCTCTAAAACGTTTAATCTCAGGTGGTCATTGCATTCTTGATTATTGATCCGATTCTTTTATTTTTTTAATTTGTTCCAATTTCCAAAATTTCAATATTTAGAAAAAAATTGAAAAATTTCAGACTGGTGTTTTTCTTGGAGGATTCAGTCATCAAAGTTGTAGGAATGGCGTCAACAAGTAAAAGTCAGAGCGGTCTTCAGGACGAAGAAGACTATCAAGAACAAGAGGCATTCCTCGTTTATTTATTGTCATTACAGTCTTCAAATTTTGAGCTAAAGGGACTAATTAATTAATGCTTTTCATTGTTTTTTTCTTTTGATTAAATTGCTGCAGTTTGAGCATTTTGATGATTTTACTCTGGCCTCCTCGTGGGAAAAGTAATTTTTATTAATACTTGAATTTTTTGCTTGTTGCTTACTTTTATGTGGGCTTAATTATCTCTGAAATTTGTGGTGTGTTTTTTTGGACTAATTTAGGGTAAATTGTAACAGGTTTATATCTGAGATAGAGGCTGTATGTAGGCAATGGTTTTCCACTGGTCCGAAAAATTTAGTGGTATGATTGGTTTTTAATAACAGATTCCATTATCTTGTTGTTGATGGTTTTTAATAACAGATTCTATTATCTTTTTGTTGATCAAGAATGAAAATTTAGTTATGATCCATAGAATCAGCTGATATTTTTGTGCAACATGTCGTATTAGAGATCACTACTATCTGCTATTATCTGCAAAATGACCAACAGCGATGTGGAAACCATTTACTTTTTTTTTTTTTTTGGTGGTTATTTTATTCTTTTCAAATTACGAATTCAAGGACTTTCTAATTGCATTTTTGAATTGGTCCTTCATTTCTTGTGCCTGTTGGTAATAGAAAAAAGATGCAGTTTGTTTGGATTCCTCCAAGAACTTGTACAAGGTCAGATCAGAGTTGAAGTACGCTATGAAGAACTACAGCATGGAATACTATTTTGAGCCCAATAATGATGGTAAAAATTGTGACCTTCCGATAGAGTGTAGTTTCAGCATGTGTGCATTGCTCATTTCTAGCTTCTACTAAACTTGGCATTATTTCAGGAATTACAGATTGGATTTCTACATCACATGATCTGCAGCAATCTTTCGGGGTGAAAGACTTTCTGGTCTCTATCTCTCTCTAGTAAATTTTCTATAACTTTCTGTCTTGTTCCTATGGACAAAACTGCTTTGCATCTGACCCTGTGTTTTCTTCAGGTAATTGCGCCTCAAAGTGCTAGTGGTGTAGTTCTTGATGCACCAGAGGCTAGCAAGCTCTTAAGTGCAGTTGCAATAGCCATGTCAAACTGTTCCAGGTGTCGTTCCTTTTGCAATAATTTGTCTTTTGTTGTTATTCCCTGCATTCCGGGTTCACATTTGAACTATCTTGAAACAACCTGGTATGATAACGGGGTAATTCTCTTGCAGGCTTTATCCAAAAAATTGAATTTGGCTAACCATGTAGTAGTGGATTCTGGGACAAAATTTCTATTCTGCGGGCCTAAATATAGATAAGGACACTTATGGGTTCATATTGTTTAATGGCTTGAAGTTCTGCCATTTAGAGAATAGGGTTTGGGGACTATGCTTGAGGTTGATTTTGCTTTATCATATTAGGTTGTCAGATTCAGAGGAAAGTAGTCAAGGCTTTGGTTGAACATAACAAATAAGATATCCTACTATCCATCAAATGAAGTTTTCGTTGCTTGAAATTGCTCAAAATCAGAAAGATATACGGTTAAAGCAGAGTATGACTAGTTGGTTTTATGAATTTGGAGAATCAAAATTTTCAAGGAATCAAATTGAAAAAAGGACTCTATAGGGTGCAGTATCTGAAAATTTTGTGTGGATTACTACTTTTTTAACCATTAAAAATTTTCATGTGGTTTACTGCTTTTGTAACCATAGTGCAAAGAAACTTTTCCATGTTTGCAAGAATGTCTTTGAAAAAGCATAGCGCAATAGTCACTCTGTGAATCTTAAGAAGGCTCCAAGATGGTGTCTTGTATATAGAATCTAGTTGCCAGGCTCTTGTACAAGGTTCTTTTTCTGAGTTTGTGATGGCTTTTTCATTTCCTTTTCTATGTTTCTTTTACCGATCGATCGTAGGTGTTTAATGGTTGATTATACATTAAAGTTGTAGTCGTCTTTATGCTGCAGCTTGTGGCCAGCATTTGTTCCTGTACATGATCCCTCTCGTAGAGCTTACATTGGAATTCAGAATATGGGAACCATTTTTACTAGAAGATTTGAAGCAGACCGCATTAGTAGCCAAGTCCCAATAAAGCTTATGCATTTTGAGGGTTTGTACGAGCTATTTGTTTCTAAATTTGTAAGTTTTTGCAAGTTCAGACTTTATATAGTATATTTGACAAGAACTCAGTTTTGTTGTCGCTTTCTTAAGAAGTTGAAGCCCAAGGATATTCATGTTACATGTTGTCTTTAATCCTTTTGGCTGTCATCTCCTTTTTACTATTCTTTTTGTATTCCTGTGTAGAAAGAAGCAATCTCTTTAAAAATGCCTCCTGCAAATCGTTTGATACTATTTTGTGTTGTATGATTGGTCTTCTATGCTTCTAAGAGGGTAACCCTTTTACACACCTGCCATTTAATTTCCACAAGTTGATCAACTTTTCTCTCTCTCTCTCTGAGTTTGTTACTATTCTTTTCTGTTCAGGCATCATCATCTGTATTGGCATCATTTGTTGTTTTTATGTTTTTAGCACATGCATATGTTTCAACATCATTGTTTGGATGTTTTACTTAAATATATGTCTTGTTTATTCCATGCTGAAGGCGTATTCAACTGTGGACTTGTCCATGCATCTTTTCAAAGTCCATTTTAGGATGAAGCTAACCTACAGAACTCTTCCCACTGATGATGACAATGAAGTACAGCAGGATACTGATCTCCTGGAATCTGCCGGTCATTCTGAATTTAACACCCACAACAAAATACAGTGGGATGATGATTGTCCTTGGAGTGAGTGGTATTCTGCAGAGGATCCAGTAAAAGGTAAACGTTCTGTTATAAATACTCATTTTACTTTTGTTTTAGTCCCTTGTGCTAAAAAGATGAGAGCATCCAATCTCTGAAATCCTGGCCAATATTTACCTGGCAGTGTCTCATTTACTTGCTATTTGTGATCAAATAAATGCGATGTGCAATTTTCTCCTTGTCCAGAATTCTTGTGGGTTGTTGTAGTAATGGTTTGATTTCTTTTTTTTCAAGCTGCTGGAAATCCGCATCTGATGGACAGATAGAAATAGTTTTCTTTTTTAAGCTGATTTTTCTTTGTGCAGGGATCGAGCTGCTTACTGTATGGTCTGAGAGAACGATTGATAGTTCTCTGGACATGGCAGAACTTGAAAATGCTTCGCCTCTTGAAGCCGACAAATGGTTCATATTTCCAAATTTTTCCCCTAACTTGTAAGAACTTCAACAATAGATGGCACTTGCAAGATATGGGGCATTTTTTTAGTGAGACTTATCGTAAACCCTTCAAAAGTTTAGGTTTAATGTACTGGAATACATTCTATATCCTGTTGTTACTTCTCGTCTACTATCTTGTTACTGATGTGTATTAAAATTTAACTGTAATTTAAATTTTTTTATTAACAAATTTATGTTCTTCAGAGAAAGTACAGATGGAAGCACAATAGGATTTGCATCACAATTGCGCCTGCTAGTTAATGCATTGGATTCATCCTTGGAGGCTCAATTTTTGGAGGATTTTGTTTCAGGTCTCAAAATTTATTTTGTTATGGGTTATATTGAATGAGAATTTGATCTTTATCTTTCAAATAAACCTTTGTTTATATTGGTGACCCATCTTCTCAATGTGTTGGAGATATACAGTTAATTTTTTATTTTTTATTTTGTTGCAGTTGAAAATTTGGGCTCTGACAATGCAAAGTCTTCAGCAGTCATACCTCCGCCCACAGTTCTTGATCGTGTGCTTAAAGATCTCTTTCACGAGGGTACATATTTACATCTTTTTGCCAGCCTTTTTCTGCTGCATTATTGTGGGATCAATATTTTCTTCCAGTGACCAAAATGGGTGGGAAACAAGATGTGACTTGCATCCGTTGGCAACTTGCTATTATGAGGACTTAACCTTTATTTCTCTCTTTATTTCATCATTGTGTACATCTTTGGAGAGATTCCTAAACAATGTATTCTAGATTTAATAGTTGGGAGAGATGAAAACCATTTAACAGGAATGGAGAATGGGTAAGGGAATTGTCTTCTTTTACACTTTAAATGTTAGAGAGAGAGAGAGAGAGAGAGAGAGAGAGAGAGAGAGAGAGAGAGAGAGAGAGAGAGAGAGAGAGAGAGAGAGAATCTTCTAGCTGGTTAACAACTATCTGAAGACTAATTTTTCATGATGCAAGTAAAATCTGATTGGTAGTGAAAAGAATTACGATATCTAGCTATAGGTGCTGGGAGGTCTAGGGTAGCAACAATTCTAGAAAATTGTTCAACTCCATTTTATGACTATTTAAGTTACATCTTATTATCTTTGACAAGGGACAGTATACGTTTATTTTTTCTTTTGCTTTTAATCTTAGAAAAGCATAGTTAAAAGCCAGGTATCAAGAAAACTTGCTGTCATTTTGGAGAGTCTCTTTTTGGTATGCATCTGGTGAAGTTTTATGAACTTCTATTACTTTCCCATTGCAGATTTTTTCCTCATTTTAGTGTGATTGTTTTATCTTTAGATTTGGGAGCATATGCACTAAAAGATTTCAGTAACTCTACTTTTTAATTGCTCTTTGTGCAGCTGTGGAAGTACAACTCAATTTTGCTGATGGTGAGAATAAGAACTCTCGAGCTATTAAAGGAGCCCCAGTTGAATCACTTTTTGCACAATTTTGTTTACATGCCCTCTGGTTTGGAAACTGCAATATACGTGGTATAATGTGTTCTTTTTTCAAACGGCAGTTGTCGTGTTCCTTTATTCTTTCCATTTTAACTCTATTTCTTCACTGTGCTTTGATTTCTTTGATTAGCTATTGCTGTTCTCTGGATTGAATTTGTTCGGGAAGTTCGTTGGTGTTGGGAAGAGTCACAGCCACTGCCTCGAATGCCAACCAATGGCACGATTGACCTGTCTACCTGTTTGATCTACCAGAAGTTACACATGGTTGGTTCTAATTCCCTTAGATGCTTTGCAGACAAATGAGTAATAACCAATTATTTCCCTGTAATCTGCTTTGATTGGTATAATTGACATTGAGTCACTTGAGCATCATATGGATTTCTTGCTATTTTAACCCTCAAGTAGGCAAACCATGGTAGCGTTATCTTCTTCAGTGTAACTTAAGAAAATCACTGAAACTGTTAAGTGTTTGTATTCATCCTTCCCTCTCATAGTCGCGACAGACCTTACCAAATCATCTTACTAGTTTATTTCCACAATATTAGCTTGCAATATGCATTGAGAAGAAGCGTCAAGAGAACCAAGAGTATCAAGATATTGGGGACAAGAATACTTTTTCTCACATCGAGGTACTATGATTCAAATATTTCCCTTATATTTTGTTTTTATTGTGATGTTTGAAGGATTTGTCAGGTTTAAAGCAACCCATCTTCAAACTTCATAACTTTCTTATGTGACTGAAATGCAGGACAAATTTCAGATTTCTAAAAATTCATCTTCTTTACTTGAAGTGACTGAGGATTCTAGTGGAGAATGTGACAGGTAAAACCTAAGTGGTAACTGCCATTTTAATGATTTCCCAGTTAAACTTGTTGGGGCCTAGGAATTGTTTGCAAATTTTGACTTTCATATTTGTCATTTTTTTGGGTCTCCTCTTTACATTTGAAGCTCCTATGTTTTTTCAGAATTGTCCGGCAGGATACTTGATTATTGTTGCCATCATCATATTTTTTCTTGTAAAAAGGAACAACAGTAACTCCTATGATCTTACCAGTATAATGATCTGTTGTTAAGCATTGTTATACTAAAAAAAACCCATGAGGGATGTTCATTCTTTTCCTGGCTTAAATGGCAAAATTCCCTTTTTTGTTATAGATTCTTATGATGGTAATACCTGCTAATTATGCATGCTGGAATTCCATATGAGGGATGCTGGTGTTTTATCTTGTAGATTAAGTAAAAAGTCAAACCTTTTACATGAAGCTATTGCTATGTCAAGGTTATTATTGTCCTGATACATGTAGCTTTTCCTTGTCTGCAAGAAACTACTATTTGAGAACAAGTCATGCCTTGGTGACGGCCAAATCAGTCATTGCCCTAGTTTCCATTCTTACACTAGAGATCCCATTGTCAATTAAACATATATTGAAGAAATGGATGTAATGGCATGCTTACTTTAATACGAGTTAGTAGGTAAAGTGAGGGTGTGATAGAGAGTATTACCTACCATTTTTTTTTTGTAATATTAGTTTAAGATTGGGAAGTAGTATCATACTTGCTCATTAATATTAGTTCCAAAATGAAGTCACTATAGGTAAGGGAGCTAAACATCATAAAAATCAATGTACCCCAGTCTTTAACATTGTTAAATGCTTGCCACGCTTGAGGTTTATAGAGCTTTATTTTCCTGATGTTTTGGTTTTTTTCTGCTCAAATGTTGTGATTTTAGTGCATCATTGACTTGAAGAGATGCTGGATAGATGTGAAAAGAGTAGTTTTGTCACCCATGAATGGGCATACGGAGTCAGAGTTTATGTTTCGTGCTGTTGGTTGCTGAGAGGATTAGAGTCAGTACGATGGCTAGTCTAAGAAATTGCCCCTTTTTATAAATATAGTCTTAAGGTGCTACATTTGGATCTTTGGGTATGTACAACAGGAAATTATCTTTTATATTTGGTAGTCATGGCCCTCATGAGGTTTTATGTCAGAGCGAACTGCACTTAAGTTGTCCAGTCATTTTAGCATGTTGGCATTCTTGAACAAGCCTCCTCATAACACTAACTTCTTGTTGTCTTGTATTGGTCCTATTGATGCTAGGTTTCATAGTTTTGGCATGCACTGAAGAGTAAATAACACTTTTATTAGCTTGTCTTGCTCAGCCCCTGGCCACCCTTCTTTCTCTCTCAATAATAATGCATGCATATATGGTGTGAAGAGTGAAAAAAGACATTGATTTGACCCTTTTTAATACTTGCGAATTAGATTTACTTACTTTAATGCTGATTCTTGCAGCACTTAGATCTGCAGGCAGCACCTGAATCTAATCCAGTCATTCATATTTGTCATGCAGCCTAGCACCCTCAGATGGTTTTGGAAGCTCTGGAGTTGCTACCTCCTTGTCCAATTTTGAGCAACAGAATTTTGCAAGCTCTGCTGACATGAAGACATCAGAATATATTAGGAGGGGATCGGCTGGAGTTGTGGAGTCCAAGATGCTTTTGAATTCATGCCAGCAAATGCATGCTCCCTTCACCCAGGTTGATTTGATTTTAAGTTGCTCTGATTTGCCTTTTTCTTTCGGTTATTTTCTTCCTTGGAAATAGTAAAGCCGTAGCTATTGTAGGATCCACCACTTATGACAGAAGACATGCATGAAGAACGGCTCAAAGCTGTCGAAGCATTTGGAGATTCATTTGTAAGCTTGAAACTCTTTTGTTCAGAACTTTGTTTCTGCAAATTATCATTGCTACTTGCATGAAATGGAATTTGTGTGTATACCTGAAATATCATAGCATTTTGTTTCCTGGAAAAAAAGGGGAAATCAATTTTTAGTAGGTAGCTAACTTCCTTCTGTTTCTAGCATTTGTTGTTTGGATATTTGTCCCCTTTTGAGCTTGTCTCTGGGCACAGGTTGCAGATGATAGGTACATTGAGAAACTCTGATGAATTGATATGTCCATGTAGATACTTTTAACAAAGAAAGGAACAAATATAACTTCCAATTGAATATACAGTGTCTTATCTATTATAAACAGTGGCTGGCTAAATAAATTTGTTTACCTTTTGCTCGATTTTTTATGGATGGTAATTGTTAAACCGTAAAAGTAAGAGATTATTAGGAATCTGTGGCATCATTTTTATATGTCCAAGAGTACTGTACCTAAAGATCCTAGTCACATGCTTTAATGAATGAAAGATTTTTCAGCAATTCATCTCTTTTACGAACAAAATAACAGATAGCCTTGATTCATTTATAGTGATTATCCTTTGGTCTGAAACTCTCATTTCATATTTTATGTACGTCTTTTTTATTCTGCTCTAGATCTTGTTGCATGGTTAAGAATATGTAATATTTTATAATAAAGAGTTGTCTGCCTTCTGATTACAGAGCTTCTCTGCTCAACTGGAGAAGGAAATCTTGTCATCAGGTAATAAACACTATTCTGTTTAGTTTGCTTTCTGAGGGTTTCAGTTTTTTTAATTGTTTTGCATCACATTAAAAAGAATTTGGAGAAATGGTAGTTTTCCCAATCACTTGGGAAAAGGAGGTCATTTTTTCACAAGCTGGAAAAGGGGTGAACACTAAGAAAAAGAACTTTGAAGCATCTAGAATTGCCACATAATAATGTGGATATAAGATTTCAGCATTTTGGTTGCTTGTAAAATTTTTGGAGGCATTATGGAGCTGTAAATGCAAAATGCATTGTAGATATCTTTTAAGAATGTCATCTTGAACTTAATGTTCTCATATTCAATTTGTGGTTTTGTTTTAAAGTAATAGGCATTACGTTGTATGTTCTGGAATAGCCCTGTACATCCATTGCTGCTGCTTTGATGGTTAACAGCACTAAATATCCCTTCAATACTCAACACATGATCCTGATTTTTCTTGATCAGCATTTGAATCTTTTAAAGTTGGTCTTTCATCACTGCTGTTACATTCGACTGGTGCTATGTGATATTATTCTTCATACCATTTGGTGCTCTCATGGTGTCCTTGTCTGGTTATTATTGTGGATTCGTGAATAACTTATAGCCTTCGATGCAGTTCATATCCTTATTCCTCCTAAAGTTAATCAGCAGGAGGAATGTCTTCTCGTGATGTTGCAATAAGAAATTTGTTGAACTTTAAATAGCTTAAATATGGTAATTGACTCTTTAAGATTATCCTAAGCAATTAAATTACAATCATAACAATATATAAATGTCCAAATTAGGTGACTCATTGTTGGAATATACTTCACATATTCAAAAGTTAAGCTACTTCTAGTGGATAATATGAATCTGAGTCACCACTTTCTACAATCTGAACCAGATATGTCAGCATTTAAAGCTGCGAATCCTGATGCTGTCTTTGAAGATTTCATCCGATGGCATTCCCCCAGAGATTGGGAGAGTGATGACAGTGGGGAGCACGGAGTTTCTCAAGCTACTGGAGGAGAAGGTAAAAAGAATGAGTGGCCTCCTAGAGGAAGGCTTTCTGAAAGAATGTCTGACCATGGGAATTCATGGCGAAAGATTTGGAATGAGGCTCCTTCATTGCCAACTTATAAGCAGAAGCCACTACTGGATCCAAATCGAGAAGGGGAAAAGGTACCTTAATGATCAAACGTGATATTCCATTCATGGAATGTAAGATCCAGATATTTCTGGTATTGTTGGTGGGACAAGCTATCACTAGTGATCTTTATATAGATGTTGGGGACAGGGGAAGGGGAGGGAGGAAGAGGAAACAAGTCCCTTGAGCAAGAAGATATTCATATGTAGCATGCGTTAACACTACGGAGTACATTTATTGGATGCTCATTTCCTTAGACAACATGATTTTATTGTTGGTTGGGGATTCCTTTATTATTGAGAAGCCATATGTTATCTTATCTTAAACTCAGGTTCTTCATTATCTGGAGACATTGCGTCCACATCAGTTGCTGGAACAAATGGTTTGTGCTGCTTTCAGAGCAGCAGCTGACACACTGAACCGGACTGCATTTGGTGGCTTAAAGCTGATGACATCCAAAATGGGGCAACTTTACGTTACCATGGCTTCCACGTTGAAATTTTTGCAGAGTATGGTTGTCTTTAAGCACAGTCTATTCATGTTTTTGGTAACTATGATTGGGATGGGCTTCCCTGACATTGCTTAATGCAGGAAATAGCTTATCCATTGACAGCGAGATTATTGAAGACCTTACACGGCTATGTGTCGTTTTTGAACACGTTGAGAAGTTACTGACTGTAGCAGCTTCACTTCATCGCAAGTTTTTACAAGCACCACGGCTATCAGAAGCAATTTTTGCCGACTTCTACAACTTTTACCTACCAAAGATGGGAACAGGTTCTAAGAGCCATGATATAGAGAAGGTGAATTTCTGTACTGCCTCTCTTTTCTCTCGCACGAGGTTTTTAACAGGTTTACTTCTTCTACTAAGATACCTCTGATGGAATAAAATTTACTACTCAGTTGCTTCTCAAGTGACACGGTTTAATCTTTCCTTTTCTTCTGTTACTCCTGAATTTAAATGCTAGTTTATGATTTCTTCTTATGCTTATTTGCCCCATCACATTACCCTTTGTGTAGTCCTTGGTAGTATCAGAACTTTCTTAGTTAAGTAACCACCATTTGATGCTTACACCTTGTATCCTTCATAGCTCCTCTTCCTTCTTTTTCCCTCAGTTTTGTCTCCTACTCTGTGTTATCCATCATATCTGATTCTGATTTTTGGAATCATGCTGTTACAGGAGTTCACCAAGAAGCACAAAATAACGACACGAGAAAGAGAAGTGGTCGCAAGCATGTTTACTCCGCCAACTGCCAATCAGTCTTGGAGGAAGGTATTAAGCTTGGGAAATCTTCTCAACGGCCATGAACCAATTTTGAGGGAAATAATATTTTCCAAGCGGGATCATGTTAGCGGGGGTTATCATACTGGCAATTATACTGGGGGATATCCACAAGAGATAGAAACCTATCGGATGTATATATGTGGTACCTCTAATGATCTTAGGGTTGCACTGGCCGTTGCATCTTGTGACTAATATGCAACTGTAGATTTGAGCTTACTCTAGTAGTTAACATTCTTTGGTACCATGTAAATAACATTCTTTGGTACCATGTATATGTCTATATACCGTCCAAATGTTATGATTGATAATTTCAA
Organism: Mitragyna speciosa; assembly: GCA_024721245.1. Classification (NCBI taxonomy): domain Eukaryota; kingdom Viridiplantae; phylum Streptophyta; class Magnoliopsida; order Gentianales; family Rubiaceae; genus Mitragyna; species Mitragyna speciosa. The sequence goes on from CM045563.1 coordinate 21,449,514, forward strand.
GAAGATAAAGAAAATGTTAGGAGAGATGTTTTAACCCTCTCTGAATTGACGACTTTGGTGCAGTAACCCAAACTTAGGATTCCTTTTCGCCATCTTGTTGGGGCCTTAATGCAAACCTTGAAGGGGTAGCACATTTTATCATCGATACGTGATTCTCTGATCAATATGGGTTAGTTGAACATCTTTAGCCAACAACAGCTTCCAAATTCTCCCCTTTTGATTCAAAAGAATACTCTCCTTTTTGAGATGGATCGGAGCATATAAATATCATGCTGGAGATGATTGACGATGATTAATAAATTTGGACATGCTCAGGGGCATGCATTCTTATCAATATTTCCAGAATGTACACCAAATATTCTCTTGTTAATTACTGGTCTACTTCTATTAAAATCTGAAAATCTCCGCCATCTCATGGTGCATGGAAATTACCAACTAAAAACATTTCATTTCCAGAACATGTTTTCACTGATCTAACCGATTAGACAGTCTCAAATTTAGATATACATAATTCTCCTAAGCTCTAACTTTAGTTCTTTTCTCTTATAACAAAGCCGCCTATCAAGTAAGCAATGATGCTATTTATTGACTGATTCAATTACAGAACCACGTACAGGAAATAAAGAGAACAATCAGAGTTCTGATTGGTGAATAAGCAAGCTCTCTCTTTTTGTTTATTATGATTCTTTTTAATCTCACGGAGAAAGAATACTGTTTAATTGTACTTCGACTTATAGCCAAATCATTTTCTCTCTTTTTTTTTTTTTTCCACATGATTCAGTGACGGAGGTTCTTTGAAATTTGAACACCCCTAATTTGGAGTAATACTTTTTCTTTGTTTCAAGCGAGTAACACCGCTTGTACCAATAGTCATGACATGATTGGTGAGTCTAAGTCCTAAATCAGGTTTGTGTCAAAACGATGTCAGCATCTAGTAACCATGAGCTTCTTAATTCGACTTTCATACTTTATTAGTTTCTGTTTTTCGGTACAAGGATTACAGTTTTCATAAATCCAAACAAAGCATGTATTATATATGTATTTTGGTTTCAGGTATCTATTTGATTAAAGGTATGCTTTTCTTACCCAAGAAAAGATATGATAGAACTGATGTCATAATGACAATTAAGCAGTAGCATATAGAGCCAACCTTAGTCTACTAAGCTTTCATGGCTTTGGGTCACCATCAGTAGGATACAACATTAAAACGGGAACATGAGTGGTGGGTGGGAGGTATTAAATGGAAAAAGACGCGTGCATGATATGTATGAGATGCCCATCCAACGCCCAATGCTTTCAATTTGTTTAACCGAAGATCAATTCATTCGCCATCACTGTTGTTGCAGATCTTGATTTTCACTGATACTTTTTCTTTCTAAAATCCATTATCTGTAAGGACCGTAAGACATACAAGCCACAGGCCAAAGCCAATTGCTCATTTGGAGAAGTAGCAAATCAAAACAACAAAAAATTCATTATTGTATGTACAATTCAAAGTCCCAATTGTCTCGTTCCTTCAAGACTCGCAATCTACACGTCTAATCATATAGTACTACTTTTTCACTTGACGTGAAAACTCTTTTCTTCCACTATCATATTCTTGTTGTAATAACCTTTTCGTTTGAGTAAAACATAGTATTACCACACTAAAGACAGATGAAACAGCTAGTATTAAAATCATCAATGTAACCGGGTAATCCTTATGCGTAAAGAAATCCCATTCAAATCGATTTTGATAATTCTTGCTTATTAGAAAAGCTCAGGTAACTGAAAAATAAGGCGCTAGATATATAAATTACATATGATACAACGACTATAGTATTTTTCCATGTTAAACTAAAAGTATTCGGACAAAGGATTGATTATTTCTAGTGTACGTGGACGGTTGTACAAATAAGTGGATGATTATCTTACAGGGCATGAGATTAGCTCTGCTAATAGAGGATTTTGTCATGCATGCAGTATTTTATTTGTAGACAACGAACCCCAAAAAAAAAAAAGATTTAATTGATATTAAAGTTGTATTTGTCTGTAGATCCTTTAACCATAGTACGTACTATCCATTTTTCTTGAAATGTGCTTCAAAAATCATTTGTCTTCTTTTCCAACATCAATCATCTCTCATGGTATTAGTAAAGTTACGTTTAATGATAATTATCTTTTATTATTATATTATTGCTGTTAATAAATCTGGGATTAGCCGAATAAAACTTGTGTATTAAAATGATAATCATTAGACTAATAAAGAATTGTACAACAAGTTAATGTCCTTGCTTCGTATATACCCTCCCAAAAGGGTTTACGTTCTACGGTAGAGTATAAGTGCTTGGCAAGATCGATAATTATAAGGAATCATTTGTGGTGGGGACATAAATTGATCTGAATTGTACGACTAATATATTTAATTACGTAATAAGAATAATAATTAGGTGGAGATTATGAAATTGACACCTTTATTGTCTTCATTTGGCGATTCGTGGAAGAATTGTGGAGGAAGTGGCATTTGATACGCTTCCTTTTGCATTAAACAAGTCGATAAAATATATGAAAAAGTGCATAGGTCATATGATGAAGCTACCATCTTCATCTTTATAACACAGTTTTATAATAATTAATTCATAATTTATTTTCTTTAGTACTTGTGTATCATAATATAGTTTGAATATATTAGTTGGATATAATCATGTTTGAATGGCTTCAAGTTTATCATTAGAAAGCCATGTTTCTAGTTCCAATAATGAAACAACATGCAAAAGGTAAAATGAATAGAACTATATGGTGGGAACAAACGACAGAATCGATTAATTTGGCTTAAATTAGTTCTGATTTAGATGCCCGGAAAACACTTTTTTTTTTCTTAATCTTTTTTTTTTTTTTGCTTTATTTCAAATGATGTCATCGTCAAGAATTGCTTTCTTGAATCATGTCAATTATTTAGGTAAGTTCAGTGTACACGAAAATGAATTTTGTCTTGTTTTAGTAACATAATGCATGGAGAAAGCACATTAACTTAAATTAAGATCGAGAATTGGATTCATAAATTGACCCATGGGTCATATGGACTTAATAAGCACAAAAACATATTCCAAAATCTTATTTATTTGTGCAACAGTTTTTTTTTTTTTTTTTAGGGAAAAAAAAAAAAACGGTTGTGCATTCCGAAAGCTTGAAAATAGATAACAATGGTAGAGGAGTCTCCTGATAATCGCTTTTGTAGTTTTTGTTTAAAATAATTGAAGAAAGTGTAGGCATATGGAGGCCTATGATGGTAGACAGCAGCATAGGCAGAGAAAACAAAGGTTATAATAAGATTCACACGAAAAGCCTCGTAGCCCGATGGTCACTGGCGATCCTTTTGTCTGTCCATCTATCATTCATTTTTCTTTCTTTCATTCAAGTTAGTGAGTGCTGGGTGCTGAGTGCTGACATTTCGAATCCCACTGCAAAAATCTCATTGGGTCACACCTGATCCTAGACTTTTTTCACCCAATCCAATCAAGAAAGCAGAAATGCATTGAGGAATTCTATGGTCACCTGACTGTTCTCTCAGAAGCCACTGGTATTTTTCTCTCATAGGAAAGAGTGTGGGGATAAAGAACAGTGGGTAGGATGTCCCCCTTTTTTTTTTTTTTAAATGGTCAACAGTGGGAGGATGTTCCTGCATAGTGGTATTTTTCACTTGACCACATTTCAAGTACTGTGTATAATTTTGATGCTACTTGAGACATAAAATTTTGAGCCCCAAATCTCTGTCACCTTGACTTACCATAATGCTCAACTGTTCATGAACTGAGTTGAAAATCTGTTCAAGCTTGTAGTGTTAAATCTAAATCTTTAGTTGGACTTTGCCCGTTGATCAGCAGCGATGATTTGTTCATCTCGAAAGTTAAAATCATCATCAATTACATTAGAAGAAGTGCAAATAAAGCATGCCTTCATGGCGAATCTAGATCTTGCAAAAAAAGTGAAAATAAATTGGATCGGATCGGATTGGATTGGATATGACATCATGTAACAATTAGAGGGCCACAAAAAAATTAAATTGGTGCGAACAGAACTTTCTCCAATCGATGCTAACCTTTACAGGAGATTTCATTCTAACAAAGGTTGCTTTGCAATTCACAGATTGAAGCCTATGCTAATTAATATGCTGTCTGACAATTTTAATATCATTACTTATTCTTTTCTTTTTTTCTTGTTGAAGGTTGAGGAATTGGCCTTCAGTCCATTGCCAGCAGACAACACGTTGGCATACACGCAGTCATCTTCTTTTCTGTTTCTTCTTCCTTTTCTTTGTTTTGTACCAAGTATACTTGTACCCATTACTCTCCTGGGCAGGACCTTTGATTGATTGAGGCCAACATTCACATGATGGTACTATTTTGGAATGGATGAATATTCACGTAGTAGGGCATAATCATGCTTCCTCAAAGGCATCATTTCAGTACTCAACAGGTCATACCTATCAATCCAGTTTGGACTTTTTCACAAATGCCAAGATGTCTTGAATGGATCGCTCTCTATTGTGCTATTCTATTGGCTCTCGTAGCTTTTTTCTTGTCAGCTTTTGATTGTAAAGAGTCAGCTCATCTCTTGCTCCACAAGAAATAAAGTTAGGTTCTAGGGTTTGAAAACATTACAGTATACAGCAACAGATGGAAAATGCCTTAAATTATTTTTTGCTCAGAATTTAGTGACTAGTACTACATTTTAGGTCCTATCTCTTGGATATCATGTGCAAGTGCAATTATCATTATCGTTTAAAAGTTATCCAATCAAATGAAAAAAATTGAATGGGATGGAAAGATTACAATCCTACGTCTTAATCACTTCACCAAAAGGACCAATATAAGTTTGTGATTCACATAATTACAATCTCGCTTTTCCCCTAAAGGACAAGTGGAAGATATATGGTTCAAGGAAAAACAAAAAGAGAATGTACCAAAAATCCCATACTAGTTTTTATGTCTATATATCTTTAGTGTCTGTGTGCTGTACACCATATATGTAATAAAGTCTTGTAGTTCAACTGTGAAGTATATATGATCACTGAAGAAGGTCGGAGGTTAACATCTGATCTCTTCTATAAATCCAGTGGCTCATGCTTTCACCCTGCACCAAAACAAATTAAAAAGAAAAAAAAAAGCAAGAAGAAAAAGGGTTAGTGTGGGATGGTCCATACAAATGCTTTGGAGCCACAACATATTGCTCTCAAATTTGGTGGACAGCAATGTACCGCATTACATTCAGGCACACTCAAAATGTTTGACCAGAATTGCATTTTGCAGATGCAAGCTAGCCATTTCTATCCAATTAGGAGTTATGACAGCATCATGCACTTACTCTCACATCCAACCAAATTTTGGAATCCAACTTCTCCCATGCAAAACTTCAAACGATCCCACATAAGCTCCATTCGGAGAATGGAAGTGGTAGAAAGGGATAATACTGATCAATGTGCATTTGAATAAGGGATCAATTCAGATTGAGAAGTGCAATATATTGTGACTATTGTGATATGATTGTGATGATCCAATCTTGTTTTTGGATTAGCTATTAAGCTTTGTTTTTGGCACTTTTCATCCCACAAGTCTGTAGGAATAATTAATTTTGTCTTGAACATGTAATATAATCATTAAGTTGAAGATTGAAAATTTGACAATTGATTTGTCAAGACCATGAAAAAAAATTTCCTAATAATTCAATGATTACTTCTTTTTTTTTAAATATGAGTTGATATACATATTTGATTGAGTTTCCGGATACTCCTAACTAAAGAGCATTTTTTTTTTCTATTTTTCTTTTACTTTTTCGTGTTTACTGGTTTATAAGTTTTTCCCTATCTAGATCCGTATAAATGCACATGAATATTTGTACCATTATGTGAAAATTTCAAATAAAAAACTTTCTACGCTAATACCCCTCCCTAGTAAACAAAAGAATAAAATAAAAATGTTTTCAATTTTTATAATATGATAATTTTAGAGTTTATCGATGCTACTATGATGCAGTGTTACTATAATATCATATAAAATTATTATTTTTTAACAAAATTTATTACTTCATAATTACAATTACTGATTCTCTTACAAAATTCATCATTAATCTTGACGATCGGGCGGTACAACATAATTTTTACAGTAATTTAGAGTAGACTTTATAATTCATCAAAAGCATTCCAAATAATAATAATAATCAAACGTTTCGATTGTGCGATTAAGGAGGGTTTGCCTTCTTCCTTCGGCCCCCATGGGCACACATACAAAAGTGACCAATGTATATTAGACAAGACGCAAATACTACGAGAGAGGGGTATGTGGTGGGGCCGCCAGTGTTTGAATAGTACAACCTGTCACTTCTTGAGGGGCCACCACGTGAATTCCGGTTCCCATTTTCCACTTCGGATTCTCCCTCTCTCCCTCTCTCTCCCTCTCTCTCTCTAGCCTGTAGCCGCAGTGTAGCTAATAAGCTCAGTTCTCTATCCCTCTCACTCCTCCCTTCGTGTCTCTGTTGACAAGGGAGATGATTTGAGGAGTTCCTTCTATCATTTTTCTTTTTTCTTTTTTAGTTCAATCTTACATATTTAACACTTGCCAAACTACTTAAAGGATTTTTAATTGATGGGTCACAATATTTTTTTTTTAAAAATTTACAAATATTTTTTTATCTATATCATAAGGTTTACAAGTTAAGCCATACAAGTATTTTTTAAAAATGATATAAATGCTACTGTGTATTTCTTTCCTCAATTTGCATAGAATAGTAAATTTTAGACAGCCAAAAAAAGTTGCAAATCTCACTATTATTTGTGTATATTTTTTCTAAAGATATAGGATATACAAACTCATTAGTTGATTCATTTCTTTTTAACACTCTATCATTTCCAAGTAAAATTTACATGATTGAAATATTTACAAATCTCACTATTATATTTTTATGTCCTATGGGCTATGGATACAAATTAAACAAATGCACTATTTAATTCATTATGCTTTTACATTCCACCAGCTTTCGCATTATATTTAGAAAATAAATAATATTTTAATTTACATGATAAATGAATAACAATATAAACACCTCTTAGAATTTTATGAAGTTAAAACTAATATTATGTAATTTTGAGTCACCACTTGTAAAAGAGGAAGTTAAAACTAATATTGCTTAATTTTGAGTCACCACTTGTAAAAGAGGAAATTTATAATTTCTTAAGGGCTAAGTTAATTTTGATTGAATAGTGATTGTGATAATTTAATAAAAATAATAAATGATTTGTCTTAATGATGAATAAATAATGGAGTTAAAATGGAATATCTAATTGTTAAAGAGACATAAAATTTTTAAGGATGATTATTGATAAGTAGTAAAATTTTAAATTACAAAAGAATGCTAATTAAAAAATGGCAAGAAAACATTTATTGAAAAACTATTAAAAGAAAAAGAAAGAAAAGAAGAATCTAGGGGCATATGAACAAAACAGAATCTTTATATATATATAACACATTATTTTACTCCCCAATCCTGTTCCCCCTCATTTCATCTCTTCCCGAAAACGCTCTCCTTCACACGAAAGAGAAGACGAAAAAAAAAAAAAAAAGAAAAAGAAACCCTCAAACTTCATCACCCTGATTTTGCTATATAGAAAATTTTCGTTTTTCTCATCCAAAAATTAAGTGTAGTGCTGCTAGTACTTTAACACACAGGATAAAGGAAATCGAAATCTCTTTCCCGTGAAGCAATCGCAAAACATCCGCTGATCCGCCACCACCTCCACAACAACACTCCGCAGTGTAAAACCAAACAAATATCACCTCTTCCATCCAGAGGAAAAAAAGAGAAAAAGGGATACTTCACACTACTTTTCTAGCCGATCAAACTCAAGAAAAGGTCAAAACCCTTCCGGGAAAATCCTAGTTCACTAACAATCCTACGGTGGCCGTCTGCACCGATCATTCTTTCCAAGAATTTGACTCTTTTCCGTGGATGGATTCAGCATCTGGAGCAGCGGGAGAAGGAGGAGGACCGGAGTTAAGCGGGGGAGGAGAGGGGCCCTCTGGGAGTGGTAGCGCGGAAGGTGGAGGAGGGTCAACGTCTGCGCCACCGAGTCGTTACGAGTCACAAAAGCGTCGAGACTGGAATACTTTCTTGCAATACTTGAAGAACCACAAGCCGCCGTTAACACTAACTCGGTGTAGCGGAGCCCACGTGATCGAGTTCTTGAAGTACTTGGATCAGTTCGGAAAAACTAAGGTGCACATGAGCGGGTGCCCTTATTTTGGGCACCCTAATCCACCAGCCTCATGCCAGTGCCCCCTCAAACAAGCCTGGGGAAGTCTTGATGCCCTCATCGGACGGCTTCGAGCTGCCTATGAAGAAAATGGAGGACGACCCGAATCAAACCCTTTTGGTGCAAGAGCTGTGAGGATTTATCTTAGAGAGGTAAGGGAAAGCCAGGCCAAGGCTCGAGGGATACCCTATGAAAAGAAAAAACGAAAAAGGCCTACCGTCACGGCGCCGGCCGCTAGTGATGTTGGAGGTAGTAGTGGTGGTGATGCTGATGTAGGAGGAGGTGGTGGTGGTGCCAGTAGTGGCGGGCCTGGTGGTACTTCCACTGCGGTTGTTACTACAACAACAGTATAGTAAATATATTACTAGTAGTAGAACGTAATTTTCAATTTTCTAAAATTTTCTCATTTTTCTAGATTAATAGTGTTCCTCCTAATTGTGATTATGAGGCTGTGTTGAATTTATTATTGCATCGAAAATGTAAGAAGGAAAATTTGGTGGAAAATTTTTCCTCAAATTGATCTAAGTGGGAGTAAAATTTTAAGAACAAGATCTCTGAAAGTATATATTAATTATATTTTTGTGTTTCAGGTTTTTAAATTTGGATTCCAGCCTAGCCCTTCTGCATTACGTTTATCATGCTAATTTTGCTTATGTTTTGTTCAAAATTTTTTATTTGTACATAGTCCTTTATTGTTCCATAGTGATCAAGAAAATATGGCAACTAAATAGATCAGTGATGCTTCTTTATCTTTTTCTTCTCTTGTCTAACCTAAACTTACAAAATGTCTGATGCGTTGTAATGTGTGGGGTTCAGGTTCTCTCATCATTAAGGTATGTGTAATTGTTCAATCATGCATGTCTACAAATCAGTGTCTCTTTTGTTCTTGTCATTTCATAACATTACACATTCTTGTAGGTGAATCCATGTCAAGAACAAATGCAGATAAGCCAAGGGCATAAGCTAATGAATATGGTGACCGTATCAATTTGTTTCTTTAGGAAAACTGTATACATTTTTTGACATCGTAATTTGACAGAATATCTCACTACTCAACATACTTAGTTAATTCATCATCTTGATCCCAAGTTACTCTTGCAAAAATTTATAGAATTGACCTATATTTTCAACTTCCCAATGTGCCTTTTGTATTGTGATTTTATTCTAGGACTAGAGTTACTAGTAACACGTAGTCATCATTCATTCTCTTTTTCTTTCTATCCATGTTAGTGTTTTGTTGCTTCCTCTTGGTCCGGGGCCTACCAATGTTTGTGTCCTCCAATTTTGCCTGGCTAAGAAGAAGATGAAATTCAGCGTTTGAAATGTGGAAGAGACTGCGCTGTCTCTAAACACAACAGGATGAACAGTACTCAAACAACTGCAAATAAACTCTCATCAGACTCCAATTGTAGTACTTATTTCTTGTACTATTCTTCTTTGGCCCCCCATTTAACTCAATGCCGTAGAAGCTGGAATACCACCTATGGGCCATGCAATCTACTTGCAATTATGCATACGTGGGTCCCACATTGATACATAAGAGCACTTACGTTTTGGTTTCAGCTTCAGGTGCCTTCTTTGTATCCTACTGATCCTTTTCTAGGTTTTTGATCTTTGATCAAAATTTTAAATATATTGAACTTTAAGGCATGGTTAATCTTGCTGGTAAAGTGTTTGTTTACCACATCTCTGGACTCGGGTTGTCCTAGTTACATGTTTGGGCACAGAGTTCGTTTCTTCATTCTGAGCTAATATCAAAGAGTTAAAAAAACACTTTAAGTCTTGCCTTTATTGCACTGTTGGATCAGTTTAGATCCTGAGTGACATTTTCCTAGTACTAAGTCCAATGCCAATCACAAGAATTACACGTCCAAGTGTCATAGGTGTGAACGTGAGGTGATAACTCTTTATGAATTATACTAGATTTGATATTGAAAAACTAATACTGACGATCCTAACTGATTTTTGGAAACAAGTACAACTTTCACCAGCACTTAGCATTTTAGTTTTAAAAAAATCAACAGTTTTCAGGGCTGGAATTTCTTGGGTTCCGCTTCCCCATTTCCTTTTTTGACAATTCTCATCTCTTGTCTGTTTGGAAAGGGTGAAAATAACGTCCGTCTTTGGGTGATATTAACAGCTACAGAAAACTACAGCTAGAAAAAAGAAAATGACAAAAATGATATGGGAAAGAAAGATAGAGGGTACAAGCGTCATTGAAATAGAAAAACAAGATGGAGTGACGCAACTTTTGTTTTAGTTTATGCCAAAGAGAAAACGACTAGTAGCCAACCGTTCCTTCCATTCTCTAATTTTCTATTATAGAATCGTGTGTGCAATCTAAATTATTGGTTATCCTTATGATTATCAAACATAGCCCACCAATAATGCTCCCAAACAATCCTGCTAATCCGGTTCAGAAAATCAGAACGAAAAATAATATTTTTTAAAATAACATTTGCACCATTTATTGATCTAGCCCGTGATGCAATTTTTGGCTGTTGGCAGCTGACTTTCATTTCTCAATTAGAAACTAAAATGCACTTTAGTCCCTAAAATTTGCTCTTGTTTCATGTCCCGTCCTCTAAACTATTAATTGTGTCAATTACTCATCAATATTATTGGATCATATGAAATTTTTAAGTATTCCAGACTGTATAATTGTTAAGAAATAGTATAATACTAAAATTAGATGAATCAATAATCTAATTCCACATAATTGCCATAAAGAATATAGCGATATTAGCATTATTTATACTATGCGGAAAAATTTTGAACCGTAGAATGTGGGTGTGAACATTGTCAAAGCTTTTGAAGAACAACCAAAAAAGGGCAAAGACATGATTAAGGTATTTCAAAATGGTGCAAATAAAGTTTGTCAAAAGTGAAAATGAGGACAATAATTCAGATGGCATACTCTTTGAATCTATTTATGCACCCCATAGGCAGAAAACATTATTGCGTGTATGCCTCAAACGGGCCTAGAATACCTCATTTTGTTGGCCATACTCTTTTGAATTGCAATCACAACCCTTGGACAACAAGGAATTTAACTCTCCCCCCCCCCCCCCCTCCTAAAAAAAAAAAAAAAAAGAAAAAGAAAAAAGCAAAAAGGAGAATCAATGGTGTGATACTCTGGGCTTGTTCTAAAAAAATTCTGATTTTTATAAAAATTAATTTTAAAAAATTAAAAATTAATTACTCTTGATTTTAGTTTAAAAAATTTTAAAAAATATTTAAAAATTAAGAACATATTATAATAAATTTTTCAAAATCAGAAATTAAAATCAAATAAAAGACTACTTAAAACAATTCGTTTAGTTAGTCACAACAACATAGGTAAGTGGTTTAAAAAAGAATTACCATGGCAGGATAAAAAAAATGATAATTTTATGACCACGTGAGATTGGTTAAGTTCATTTGATTGGTAAAATTGTCAATGGCTGAGCAGCCAGAGCCGGTGGCGTATTTCATCAAACAAAGAGAGAGAGAGAGGGTGTCCATGACGGTGTGGTGTGTACGTACGTGCTAAAAAAACTGCACCGAGTAGTCTTGTCTACAATTATTGACGTATGGTCTGAAAGGAATATTTATCTATAATCTGCAAAATCTTAAATAAAATAAGTAAAATTATGTCTTCTCCATCAATGAAGTCACCTTAGTGTGGCTCTTACTTGTAGGCAAATGATGCACTTTACAGACGGGACGTTTTTCTCCTTTGGTTAGTATTTTGTCTCAGGCAAGCCAATTTGATTCCTTCTTTTTTTTTTTTTTTTTTATCCTCTTGGTGATTAAGCCAATTTAATATATTCATCGCATCACATATGCCCCCTAAAACGCACATCTGCAGATAAAGTATGCATTCTGATTCCTTTTTTTTTTTTTTTAACAGATTCAGAAGAATTCAACAAAGCAAATAATATGCGACAATGACAATTTCGTTTCTTTTTGTTTTAAAAAATGATTTATACACTTTATTTTTTTATGCATATATACAATCTCCTCTTTATTTTTTATTATGTAAAGAAACTTATTTTTCATACACGTAGATCTTATGATTCAAAAATATTTCATCTTATACTTTAGAGTTATTTTGGTGTTTTCACCTAATTGGAAACAAAAATAAGAAAGATTACACGCCAAAAAAAAAAAAACATAATGTATTATTTATGTCCCTTCGTATATCTATAATAAATAATTATTGGTGACATCATCTTCTTCCAGAAGATGGTAACACATCATATTTGCCCTACTAACGTCTGTTGGCATCCGCTCCAACATGAATACAACGTTCATGCGTTTAAAGAAGCATTATGTACCTTGTCTTATATGCACCACTCTCTTCTACGTACTTGGGTTTTTTTCCTCTCTCTCTCTCTCTCTCTCTCTCTCTCTCTCTCACACACACACACACACAACATTTTCTAGTGGTTTTGTTTATTCTACTGCCTATAATTTTAAAATGTAGAGTAGATGCTTTGAGTTGTCGGCTGGATCGGATAACGTGTGGCAGACTTTATAATGACGATATAAAAACAAAGAGTGCTGTAAAGCAAGGGTTGATTTGGTCGTTGATGAGGGATTTTTTTTTCCTTTGAGTTTTGGTCATTATTTTTGTTAAATGTCTAACTCACATCGCCTTGCAGTAATAGTATATTGCTGTGGGAAAAAGAAAAATGAAAGAAAGAAAGAAAGAGTACGACTGACTAGCTAAACGCTTGGCCTTTTTTTTTTCGTTTATAAAAATTTGTAGTATTCAATGCTTGTTTTGAAATTTGATGACTAGCTAAGTAGTGGTATTCAACATTTTGGAAAGCAAATGAATGAATTTCTTTTTGTAAAAATCAAGAGTTTCCATTCATACATTCATTAAAAATGTTTACGCTGTCGGTGTGTCGGTGCGGGGTTTATTTATCCAAAGGAAAGAAAAAAAAAAAAAAAAAACTATGGTGGCGGAAGGAATCATGAACCAATTAAAGATAATAGATTCTTAGCCTGGGCCAAGATTTTATTAGCTAATCAGATCCACCGTATGCTGTAGCTATCAGTATGGATCAGGGAAAGTCCTAGTCAACAATGGTATTTGGGCTCATTGAAAAGGGCAATTAGAAGCCCAAGAATGCATAACCTCGTTAGAACTGCGGAATCAGATGAAACCCATTTCCACGTTATTCCGAAAATTTGAAAGAATTGCTAGTTTGAAAGATAAAAAAAAATTATTGGGAAAAAAGGGAACGTCGACAGCAGGATTCGAACCTGCGCAGGCAGAGCCCAACAGATTTCGAGTCTGTCTCCTTAACCACTCGGACATATCGACATTTAAAGCACGGGTTGTCCTTAATTTTATTTAACTTATTTTTTTTTTTGCACTTCCATTCCACTCTAATTGACCGAATCACCCCCCAAAAAGAGAAGTAAAAGGAACCAAGAAAAAAAGAAATTTGTTTGCCTCACGACCGGATTAAAGTGAAATAATAACACATTCTTAGGAAAATGCCTAGGTGAACAAATAATTAAGCAAATGTGTCACCGTGGAATCACCTAATAGTTGTCCATATTTAATTGCTAATTGAAAATATTGTTATCCGTTGCCGATCAATATTGGCAATTTCCTTTTCACAGCAGTTGTTTTGATAAGTTCCACCACCAACATTTTCTGTATAATTTAGCAATTTTGTTTATCCGGTTTTCAACTGTGGCCCTATTCAAGTTTCTCATATTCAACATTTAATATAAAATGCTAAACACGTTAAAGGCAATTGAGGGGATTTGAGCATGTTATTACAAACAATCAACAGCTTTTCCTTGAACTTACAACATGCAAATGCGGAATACTAAGACAACATGTTTTTCCTTTCGCGATGTCCGGAAACTCATCTTGTTGACGGACCATTCATTCATATATAATAATTACAATAAACCACAATCATGATGAAAAAGCATGTTTTCCCCATAGCTTAGGGTAGAACAACCTGCTTACGAACTGTCTAGTCAGACATCTTTTCTAAACGGTAGCACCTTCTACATGATAGAACAATACGGATCTATTCCAAAGCTGCCTCTGTAACACCCTGAATCCACGATGTTACGGCTGTTGTTATGCCCGAAAATATCAACTTAATTGTCACACCTGTATAGCAGACTGGAGTGAAAATGTTCATATGTCCCTTTTTGCTAATGTCAGCTGCAGACAATCCATTGCAAGCAGAAGGTACTGGAGTTCCTTTGTACGCCTCGCAGATGTAGCTTATGAAGTTTCTATAATCCTATAACACAAGGATTCTCATCATTCAATAAGGGAACCTTTCCCCACATGTTGATTCAGTATTTTCTGTTCAGTTAGAGGTTTTCTACTGATATTTGGTGATCAGAACAAAACATGGTCAGCTTTACACACTTGCCATCCGAGCAAATTTAATGACACAAGGGATTAACAGTTTTGAAGAATTATTCAGAGTAAGAAGGGACTTCCAAAGCATAATTGCTCTAGCCCCTGACATACTGCTCTGTGCATGAATTAGGTTACTACCAGCAACACTCTAGGAACTATTCAATACACCGAAAATTCTTCAAAATCCAAGAATTAAAGCTGATGGACAAACCATGTTCACGTAATATACATGATATTCTGGAAAAGGGAAACTTACATCATAGAGTGGTTGTCCATCCACAGTTACCCAAGGCACATATGTGTGAGGAGGTTGCAAATCATTTGTTAATGCTGCATATCCTAGTTCAAGCTGCACAAGTTTTTATTGCAAGTCAACCAGGGAGAATGTAGAACAACAGCAGCACTATGCAAGAAATTGAAGGAGAAAGCAAGCAATGTGTTAAAAAAGCGAAAACTTTCTAACCTCAACCACAGAAATCGGGTAACATGAATGGATAACGTGATACCAAAATTTTCGGTATGCAGATGTTAAGATATCAAACAAGGCTGATTACCATAGTGAGTTTGATGTAAAAGTTTGTTTCAATATTTTTACAGGCTTAAACGATTTTTTCAGTTAATTACAGTAGCCCCAATTAACAATACATGATTGATATTCATGCAAGTTAAATCCTCTTTTTGACGTGTGTAGTCAGTTCAGCAGGAAGACAAAAGGTGAAAGTGACACGGAATTCACTTGATTTCAAGAAATGAAAAGCCTTCAAAAAGAATGTAGTGGAAGACACGGTTCACCACCACCAATTGCAAGATTTAAATAAAACTAATTCGAAAACTCTTTTCATGCGCATATCAAGTACACTAGTATAAAAATTCACAGTTCGATCAGCCAAGAAATCTAACCTCTTTTCCACGTCCGCTTTCGTAGCAATCAGTAACAGGCATTTTCATCCAAGCCCAATTTCTCAAAGCATGTCTCCCACTCAGTTTTCTTCCCCTCATATATTAATTTTTCTATGCAATAGATGAAGGGAAAATGTTCATTCTGCAAAAGAAAATAGAAAATTTCAACTTACAGATATTAGGAATTAATCAAAACCAATATCATCACTCAGGGAAAACAGGAAGACAATTAAAAAAAAAACATAGAAGCTCCATGTTCTCTGCCTTATGAATCCAAAGCAACTGTAGAACAAAATCTAGATTTCATTTCAGTTGTGTTTGCTTTAGTCACACACATAAAGAACGAGAATCATACATTATACTGTAAAGAAAAATTCATCGAGGCAAGGATGCAGCTCAAATGGTAACTTGTAAGAACACTTTCAACTTCGAGTGGTAGGAAGGCAGACTTATCATAAGGAAAGGCTGAAATTTATTTATGAAATTTAGTGCACAAATTGAGACATAAAAAAATATAAAAGTACAAAACAGGAAGAAGACTGATGTTGGTTGAAGCCCCATATAGAAGCAATAAATGTCATACATCCATTAGTAGAAGGTGGTTCAAAGAATAAGAGGACTCACCACATCTGGCCAGACATTGATTGCGCATGCCTCTATAGTGTTCAATAAGCATTCATACGGACCATGCTGCAACCAACAGAATGTAAAAAACAAGTAAATAAATCCATCAGTTCTAAACTTCTTGACAATTTTCAATCGCAATCTCCTGTGTGTGACCAACAAAGCAACAAAGAAAATTTCAAGACTACTAATTCTGTTTACTGTTAATTGCCTAACAATCAGCACTTCTATAATTGAGAAAATGAAAGAAAATTGCCCCAAAAACCTGGCATTTGCAGGTACCATTGTCAAGTATTCTGGCATTACCCCAAGGAACCAAATGGAGATCAACAATATTAATGAGCTCATCATAGAAGATTTTAGATAAATCTTCAACAACAAAAAAGGCACTGTAAGGGCAAAGGCTTTCGTAGTACACTCCCAATGATACTTTCTCGCATGAAATGGGAGAGACTAACGTGAGAAACAGCGGGAAAATAAGAAAATAGATTTTAGTAATGTGGAATACAGGAATTAAATTAATCTGAAGCTTGAGATTCATAATTCTGTATTGATAATTTGAGTTTCCTGGTCAATGGTAGTTGGAGAGGTTACAAATCAAAATAGGGCAAAGAAAGCAAAAAATTCTTCTTCGTAGATAACCTGGGAAGATGGTACTACACCCACCATTCTTTTATCCTTTGGTTATCAACATACATATATATATATTTTTCTTTTGCTTTGTCCTTCCTTTTTTGGATTTTCCTTCCTTTACTTGGAGACTTAAGTCCCAACAGAATCCAATTCTTTTCTTCTTCTGCTGTACAGCTTCCTTTTGTAAGCCATGAATTGTTAAATTTTACCACAAAATGCCATGCTGGAAAAGCTTATCTTACTAGCTAAATTGTCCATCACTAATCTTACATACATAAAGGCTCTCATGCTTCTTGAAGTGGACCTAGCTTGTCAAATTTCAAAAAAGATAACAATAAATTCACAAATCTAAACATTCTGCAAAGATAAAACCATAGACAGCAATGCTCTTTTCTTATCAATTTACCACAAAGTTCAGCTTAACAAGTGAGTCTTCAAGAAGACAGATTCTTTTTCTGTAAATTATGTTACAAAAGTTGATACATGTAGAATCTACTGTACTCAATGCAGTCTTTGCATATTCTATGGTTCAACCAAAAGACCATAAATAGTGTAGAATTATTTAGTTATCTACTTATCAAAATCAAATATTCTTTTATATCTTTAACAAGTGTACCGGCCCCATTATAATGATGTATACTTTTGCCTATTCAATTATATCTGAGCTCAATTTAACCGCAAAAGTGTAAGAACAATGGTAAGTACTTAAATAAATTTTGGATTCCTAGCGTGTGGTGTGGCTTAATGGATATACTTCGAGTAGTAGTAACTTTCAACTTTCAAGATTCACATTTACATACTTGGAAAAAAACAATTTTAAGGGCCACAAAAAAAAAAAAAAAGGCTACCAAAAAGAAAATACCCATCTTGACAGTTAGGTACCAACATATAACCATTCAGAAAACATTCTGCCATCTTCCTAAGGACCATTAGTTGAGACTATAAAAAGTAGTTTCACAAAGCAAAAGCATATAAAGATTGTTTCTTTCAACACTTATTCTCTGCTAGGGAAAATAAAGCAGTTTAGATCTTCACTTACAAGAATGAAATGAGACCAAGAAATTGAGCATGATTACAGAAAGAGATGGTCAATTTTGGTACAACCTGACAAGCGATGGTGGAATTGGGCCTGATTTTAGCGTTGCCATAAGGGATGAGCTTGAGATTGGTGATCTTGATAAGTCCTGTATCAAAAATCTTGTACAGATAATCGACGATGAGAATGGAGCAGTAGGGACAAAGGGTCTCATAGTACAGCTCTAAAGTGACTTTCTCAGAAGAAGTTGCTGAGATTAAGTAAGAATTTGTACAAGACGAGGAGATGATCAAGAATAGAATTAGCAAAGGCCATCGAAGAGGTACTTGTCTTCTTCCTTGAGTATCCATGGTTGACTGCTGAGCAGTTGGTATTCTCTGGAGACTTTAAGGCAAACCACCGCTCCAACCATTAATTTTAAATAATTTGTTAACGTTTTTACAAGACAGAAATTTGCCAAGTGCCCTTGAACTTTGAGGCAATTGTTTTATGCCCTCATTGCGCTTTCAGTTTCGTTCTCACAATTCACAGCAAAAGATAAGAAATGTGACCTTCGGAGTAATCGTGGAAGTTTAGTCAAATAAAAAGCCCACTCGCAGCTTTCGGCGAGGGGCGAGACTGAAGAAATCTTTGCAATTTTTACATTTATACTTGTCCATCAAAAGAATTATGAACTTGGCTTTTCTTTTTGGCCAGATGCGTTGGTGAACAAAGTGACATCAATAAATGACTACAATTGCTCTCTGGAACCTTTTGTCTTTTCTATGAAGAGCTGATTAATCACACGCATCTGAAATTTAAGTTACCCACCCGGCAGAAACGTTCAACTGGCAACAAAGCATCTTTCAAATTTTTTATTTTCCAACTTTAGCTACTCAATTTGCTGCTATTTTATTTTGGGAACTGCCTCTAGATTTCTGTCCTAATGACCTGGCTAAAAGTTTTCCTTATTGTTACCGTGGGATCCAATCACTAAATTTTTTGTAAGCTAGGAGCCTACGGCTCTGGTTGCTGACGGCAAGTCGCTCTGTAACATTTATCAGCAAATAAGCAGCGTGTCTCACTTCGTGCTCGAAGGCCCCAGATGGTGCACCGCAGGCATCTTACTCAAACGCCCTGCGATGCATTTCTCAGAAAAATAAATGAACAATAACAAATCTCTCATTTAGGCAAGCCCTGTTATCATAGAGTTATTCAAGCCTCTAGCAACAGTTTTTGCTGTTATAATACATTCATATGCTATATATACAACATACAGCTCATAGATAGAGATACGAAGTAAAGCAATGCCAGAACAGGTCACAGCTCATTCAACTGGAGTACGGAGCATTTTGGATCAGAATATGAGACTATCATGGACTCGAGATAAATCCTTTACTCTTCAAACTCTCTACAGCATCCCTGATGATTTGCTCCATAGGAATGAATTGAAGACCCAAGTCCATTAGCTTCTTAGCCCCGTCCTTGGCTCTCAACAGTCCAGGTTGAGTATCTTTAGGCAACCTACAAAATGTGTGGTCTCACCAACTCAGTAACCCGTTATTTGGGCATCAAGTAAAGGTAATCATTGCCCCTTCAGGGATCAAAACATGATGACAGTAAGAACCTATAAGCCTGTAATTCATCTTAACAGTTACAATCCGTGTGCTAGGGGAAAAGTTTAAAAGAAAAGGAAGCTCCATAAGAGCATAATCATTTTGACGCTTGGGGTAACTAGGGTTAACTGTAGCATTTACCCCCTCCCAATTTCTCAAGAGTTGGTAACTGTAAATCTTACGAGGCTAACAACCCTATGTCTGCCACTGGATGGGACTACTACAACCTTTCAAAGGCACAGCAAGAGATCAAGGACAAGACAATATCCGTGAAGGTTTTGAATGTTTAAACAGGATGACCCACAATTAAAATCCAATCTTAGAAATAGGCTTCACCTGGGCTTATAAGTGGATAAATGAATTCCGTATCCTTCGCTTCATACTTTTTAAAGTCTATACATGGACGCTTTTTTTTCATTATTCAACTCTGTTGGGGCATTATGTCCACTGAGGTTTTGACACAAATTGTTTATTGTGAAAGCTGAAGTTGAAACATGCAGGATGATGTAACGTAAAAAAAATGCAAGTCACTTTTTGGTACCTTCCATAATAGGTTGATCTACTTTATAGGAGCAATTCCAAAATCAAGTTCCATTTGGTCATCCATCAGAAACAAAATATATCGATTACACACAAGTGTGGTAGTAAGAAGTAATAGATATATGTAAGTCATTCTTGAAATGTAACTGGGGTTGATTGCAAAAATTGTGGTGGATTACTAAGTTTCATGCATCAGTATATGTCTTCCGCCATTTTCTATTACATTCTAAATAAACTTTATAAGAATATGATCAAAGGCAGTTTACCTGGGCACTTTATATTCAGGGTAAAGTTCTGCAACCTTAGCAGCAAAATCACCATATTGAGATATGGCTTCAAGACATAAATGCCTTCCAGTTGCACAGGAGTTCTCATAGACCAGAATGTGTGCTAAGGCCACATCTTTAACGTGGACTGATCCCATAAAGACATCCTCATATGTATCTGTGCAGCCTAAATCCAAGAACAAATGACTACGGGAGTTCAGCATAATTTTCAAGTGTCCATATATATGTACAAGAAAATTAATAATGAGTTGGACCATTTTAGGAATTAAACTCTCTCAGGTAAAAAAATTAACCAACATCTGTTTTCCGATATCGAATGGAATGCTTCTGCTGGGCTACACATCGTTAGCTGAAGAAATCCAGTATTTATGTATAGGCCAAAGACCATTAGATAACTCCAGAAAGAAATGTGTCAAGAGTTCAAAGTCATGCCTCCATAGAAGAATATATTACTTTAAACACTCTACTTGCTGAGATGTGCAGCTCTAAAAATTAAATTACTTCACTCATTCCTATTTAAAAGCTTTCTACAAGTTACAGATTATTTATGTTCAACCACCAAAGAGCTCTGGCATGGGAAAAAAAAAAAAAAAAAGGGAATCAATATCATCATCTACAAAACTTTAGATCACAGTTACCCTGAAGAAGGCGGAGAATCATCAACATGCTTGCATTCAAGGTTGGGGGGAGAATAGGGCCCATTACAGTTCCAGGATTCACCACTACAATATCCAGATCTTTTTCTTTGGCAAATTCCCATGCAGCTTTTTCTGCAAGTGTTTTAGAAAGCGGATACCATACCTATCCCACCAGAAAAAATCAAGTGATTCCCTATCAGTGTGATGAAGCTCAAAACACATAGCAGAACATAGTATGTAACAAGTAGATAGTATAAAACCATTAGTTTCAATACAACATGAGCCTAACAGTATGACAGTCAAAGCTCTAGCCGTAATCGAAAATATAATCTAGCATACAATCTCAACTAATTTGATGATTAAAAGGCAAATAAAGCCATTATGAACTCAAATGACAGAGCTATCTTGAAACAGATAAAAAGCATTATGTTTTACATATTCCTTTAGGAAATATTTGCTTGCTAACAACGCAGTCCCGTCAAGGGGCATCCAATCAAATTGAGAAAAGATTTGGACTTTTTTCAGGTAAATAAAAAATTAGATTTTAATCCATAAGATGCAGAAATGCACAAAAATGAAACTGATGTATTAAGCATGAAAGGCCTAAACTTTTACCCCTTCCTGTTTGCAGTAGTCTTCGTCTGCCCAGCACTCCTCATTCTTGACCTTATCTGCCGGCCAATTAGGGCTTGGTATGATTGCCGAAATAGATGAAGTGACCACCACACGGCGTACACCAAGCTCTTTTGCTGCCGTCAGGACATTAATTGTACCTTTTATCGCCGGTGCCAGCAGCTCATTCTTTACTCAAGCGTACACCAAAAATAGCAAATATGGATTTTCAGTACCATCAGTTAAGAGACTAACTAATCAGACAACAAGTAAATGGAAGTACTGAAGAAAAATACCTCAGGGTCGTCAACTTTATCAACAATGCAGGGGGAAGCCAGATGGAAAACCCCGGTTGTGCCCGTGACGGCGGCGACAATAGAGTCGTAGTTAAGGAGATCGATTTCAAAGAGACGGAGGCCGGATTCTGCGCCTTCTAGTGCTTGTAGATGCTTCGTCTCTTTCTCATCCCCTGCACCGTTTCAATCAAATTAGTTACTACTACTAATATGACTCACTCAATTTTGTTCGGTTTTGTTTGTTTTGTTTTTGTTGTAGTGTGTGTGTGTGTGTGTGTGTTGTTTGTTGGGTGAGGTAAGGGGGTGTGGGGGGATAAATC
This sequence comes from Mitragyna speciosa, assembly GCA_024721245.1. Classification (NCBI taxonomy): domain Eukaryota; kingdom Viridiplantae; phylum Streptophyta; class Magnoliopsida; order Gentianales; family Rubiaceae; genus Mitragyna; species Mitragyna speciosa. The sequence goes on from CM045563.1 coordinate 21,471,670, forward strand.
AAGTTGATGAGCAAAAGAGAAAAGGGAGATTAATTAACTGAGATCTTTGACGGTGGCGTGAACGGTGTAGCCACGGTCAAGGAGGAGACGGACCAGCCACGACCCAATATAGCCGCTGCCTCCTGTCACACATACCACCTCTCCTTCCTTTGCCATTTACTGCAATGATTTAGAAGTTTAAGGTTATCTGTGAAACTATTCCTCTTGTTTCCCTCACTTCTCAGTCCTCACTAATTAGTCACTGCACTTCAGCCTCCACTCCCACCAAGTCATAATCTCCTAAAAAAAGTGAAAAAGGGGGATACATAGGAGGAAATACAGTAACTAGGTAACCGACCAAGCACTACCATTTCGACAACTGCCCGGGCCACTATATAGGATTCTCTTGGTTTGCTTTGGAAAATTGACATTTGAAGTGTTTTTTATCTAATAATTTTAAATAATCACATAGTGTTATATTTGATTTTTTTTACAACACACCAATTATAGAAATTTAGAATTCAAATAATATAGTACGTTATCATTTCAATTATGCAAACAAAACTCAAGACACTGTAATATCTATTACGGGTGTTTATTGGTGCATTCGTTTTTTCTTTCCATTACATTTAAAACAAATTAAAGGCACCGGGAAATAGGCAAATAGCTAATTTTAGACTAACAAGTTATTTGCAATGCAGACTGAGACAGGACGAACTTTCGTTGTACAAGTTCTCTAATAGGTCGCAGATAATAAAACTGCCGAGTACAGAAGTGTCACATATCTCAATGTGCGTCTTAAATATACTTGAATTAGCATCCTGTTTATGATAATACCAACGCCAAATCCATGAAATTGGCAGGAGAAAAAAGGGAAAGAAATAAAACAGAAGTAGCAGACTTTCTCATGCTGCACGAACGTCAGCAAGCAGCATCTGGTCAAACGCCCAAACACCTGTTAATTGTCAAGCCCAGGTCAAGAAAATTTTAAGCTAAAAGACAGAAATTAAACGTTCTATTGCTCTACTGGAAAATATGTAAACTAAATGTACCGTGGCCTTTGCCGACCCTTCGCAGCTGAGCAACGTATTCTGATATTTTCTTTATAGCATCCACCTATTGATTGAAGGATTTAATTCTGTGAACAAGAGAAAGTAGGGAAGAAGGGGGAAAAATAAAAAATAAAAAGGGAGAGCTCCTTTGGTTGATGACTGAAAAGTTCTTTACCTGCTCACTCAAAAACTCCCTCTCAACAAATTCTGCCATTTGTGTATCATTGTTTTCTTCAGCTATCTGTTGGTTAATCAAATCATGTTGAGTTCTTGAGATAAGTTAAAATATGAATTCATAGGAGAAAGGGCAGTGGACAAGAAACTGCATCAACATGTTACTTGGACTCCCTACTTTTCTCTGTTGAGAGGGTACATGTTTTGTGTTCCACTGGTTAGGAACTGTGTACAAGTCTAGAGAATATGATATGCTAGTGAGAAATACAGATATGTTCACCTTTTGTAAATTGAGGAGTTTTGCATTTGTCAACTTCTCCAAAGACAATGCGAGCTCCATCGCTGAGTCAGAATTGCCAAGAACAACAATTATGGAACACGTAAAAGTCTAAGTGCTAATCTATCATTGCATATTCTTGGGGATTCCAATTCTGAAGAGGCATTTTTCAATGAGACCAGCAACTAATGATTAAGGCAACCTGAAGAGTAAAGATGGATGCTTTTAATCGCTACTAACAAGTGACAACTATCTGGATATGGAAGAAATGCAACGAAGAGATTTCAAGTTCAAGGACATCATGAATCATGGTACTGAAGACGGATGATACAGCTCAAAGCGGTAGAACACTAGCTACGACCAGAACTTAAATTAAATGGAAAATGAAACTGACATACTTAAGAGGCATTATGATAAACGTTATTTAAACACTCAGGACTTTTATTGGACCTAATGCCTCCAATTCAACCTAAAAGGATGCCTAACCACTAAATGAAAGCAGCTAGCAGGTAAGAAAAAGGGTTGCGCACTAATGCCTTTTGAATTCACTGGAAAGAGAGAAGAGAGAGAAAGAGGGGGCGGGGGGGGGGGGGGGCTTATCTCATATAAAGGGACAGAGAATTTAAAAAATTATAGTTTTATGATATTTCCATACACATAAAGCATGTTTTAAACCTACCATACAAAGCATCTCCCTTCTCAAGATCATCACAATTATCACAGAGGGGTTTCTTCGTCATCTGTAGCTTTACTCTTCCTCCTCTTTTATTCTGAATAGACCAAGGGCATATAATGATATTTAAAGGCCAACAAGACTCAGTAAATATTACAACCAAGAATAACAATGAATTTTTACCTGATATTCCATAAGTTTCTCAGCGTGCTGCCTTTCTTCTACGCTTGATTCCTTAAAAAATCTGAGTATAATGCAACAGTACAAAACAAACCAATGAAAAATGTCATCTCCAATGGCAAATAAATAAGCAAGAAAAAATAGAAAGTCAGAGAGCTCTATTTCATGAAGAAAAAACCTTGCAAGGCCCTTGAGGGCAACGTTATCCCTGTCGAAGTACGCGTACAATGCGTGATAAACGTACGACACGTTGTATTCTACACTGAAATGCATCCAACGAACCCGAAGCTTAAGCAATTTTACCCTTGATCAACTATTTCTTTTAATCAACAAATACGTAGTATATAATTATCAGTAAACAAGGAACAAAAATGTACTTGATCTGGACGTTGATGGCGGCCTCGCAAGAATCAGTAAACTTATAACGGGCAATGGATTCTTGCGGCGCTGTGGGTACCAGTAGGAGCTCCTCGTTCAAATCCTCGAAAGGCTCGAACTCCACGTTAAGGATAGCCCTGCTTCTATTGGCCTCGTTTGCTGCTGCCTCCGCCTTTATTGTAAATCCCGGAACAGCAGTTGCGTTACTGCTCAGTGGTAGTTTCACTATGCTGCCATTGAAATTCGGCAGAGTACCGAGGGAAGGACGATGCAGAATGGTGGCGGGTTGGACTCTGAGTTTCCTCCCGAGAGAGAAGGCGGAAGGTGGAGATTTTAGCAGCATTTTTTGGTCTGTTAGTTTTGAATGATTTTTAGCAGATACGAATATGGGGGCTGAGAAGGAATCGGAGGGGGAAGGGGAGAATGCGGAGCTACCTGCTGCTGAAGACTGAAGAGTGATCAAAGAAGAGCAGAGATTTTTTTTTTTTTTTTTCAAAAGTCAACGTTGTATATTTGATATTTAAACGAACTGAGTACAAGACTCACTGTACAATACACAGGGATAACTACCCCCACTACAGTTGTGGATTTTCACATACCCACACTGGAAAATTTCTTTCCCAGATAATTTTTTCCCTTCAGTTTTTCGACAAATTTTGCCACTCTATTAGCTATTACATTCGACTCCTTACTTACAACACGAAATGAGCATGTGTTAAACAAAGAGGTTAGATCGATGATATTCTCAATAATTGTTGCACATTTAGCATCATTTGAGTCCTTCCTCTGCAATTTGTGCACTAGATTTCTGCTTGTGCCACAAATTTTCACATTTTTCCAGCCTTTTTGTCTTGCCAGAATTAAAGCTAATTTGATAATATTAGCCTCCTCCTTCATTTGACAAGCCTCTCTTTTTTCGTTTGCAGCCCAAACCAACTTCAATTCCTGTCCCTGGTTCATTGCTATAATACTATATCTTGTTGATCTCGATATCGAACCAGATTAAGATTTGATTCTCAAGAGCAGAGATCTTATAGTAGTAATTTTTTGGGCATTGGCATCTGGATTGTTACGTAGGAAAAATCAGGGGATTTTAAGGGCCCTTGGATTCGGGAAGTGGACCTCGCTCATTTATATTAGCAGGAGATGTGTGCTGGAAAAGTATACAATACACCACGTGCATTGCCACGTGGTGTACTAGAACCAATAATTTATCGCCATGTGGTAATAGTGGGTCATACCTTGTATTATTTGGCGATATGTGATTGGTTCTAGTGCACCACGTGGCACGCCACGTGGTGCACGCAATACTCACCCGATGTGTGCTGAATTTGGGAAGTTCATGTTACAGATCACGTTCACCAAAACACGGTCCAATGGACTGTAGTCCATATCAGAAAGTTTTTTGAATTTGTGGCCGATAAACTGCCTAATTAGGATATGGGCCTTCAACGATTACATATGTAAAATATTTGCGGAAAGGTAAATAATACGAGTAAATACTAAATAAAAAATGTAAACAATATTTTAATAATTATAAATACATTGCAAGCAACAAAAATACGTATATTTTAAAATTTCAGTACATTTTCAATCTCTTGTAAAAATTTCACTATCTAATTTAAAAATGTTAAAAGTAGCTCATAATGTCACTATAATCACTTGGTTTATTTTATATACAAATTTTGGAGGTTGATACCTCATTCGATAAACTAACATGTAAATTTTGTTTTCTAGAGACATAATATACGTGTGGATAAATTTTACAGTGATACAAAAAATTTTCCAAGTTTATAGGGAGCCTTTTTTTTAACTTTCCAAAGGAAGCTTTTGAAAATTTTGAGAGGAAAAAAAAAAAAAAGCATATAGTTCAATCAAACTTAAAAGATTAAAATTATTTGATAACCCCTATGAATGATAGAAGTATAGTCTCTTTTGGAGGCTTCTCGTTAAAAGGCACAAATAAGCTACCATGGACCCGAGAACAGCGTAAAAATCCAGTGGGGAGCACAAAAAAATATCTCCCCTCTCAAAAGTCTCGAGTCGTCCCCATATATAAATCCACACAATACCCTAATCTAAAAGTTTCCTCTTTACTGTTCTAGTTCATTTCTTTCTCAGTGCTTTTCCGGCATCGCGAAATCTTAAAGCCTAAATCATGTACGGACAAGAAGGCGACGGATCTGGTCCACCACCGATGGGTAGAGGAGGTTATGGAGGTAACGGTGGTGGAGGATTCGGCGGAGGCAACGGCGGTTCTGGAGGAAGCGGTGGCTACGCTGGTTCTGGAGGAGGTGGTGGGTACGGTGGAGGAGATGGTGGTTATGGAGGGAGCGGTGGAGGATACGGCGGCGGTGGCCGAGGCGGCGGTAGGGGTGGCAGAGGAGGGGGTGGTGGTTATGGTGGTAATTCGCGAGGTAATGATGATTGTAGATTCTTGCTATGTCTATTTTAACTTTCAAGGTTACTATTTTTTTTTCACTTAGAATTTGTACGTGATTTGTAAGCCTTTTTTTATCTCCGAATATTAGGTGGTGGTGGATACCAAGGAGGAGATCGTGGAGGTGGTGGCGGATACCAAGGAGGCGACCGCGGGGGTCGTGGTGGCGGTAGAGGAGGTGGTGGCCGCTTTGGTGGAAGCGGCAGAGAGGGTGACTGGCGTTGCCCCGACTCAAGGTAACCTATTTCTGGTGTAGATCTTTTCCTTTTTATTTTATTCTCCATAAGATGTGTGCTACTTGTTCTTTGCGTTGTTAGTTCACTAATATCCGCTATGATACTTGGAAGGGGTTGTTAGGTAGTTAATATTTGCTACGATACTTGGAAGGGTAGAGGACCTCTTAAAAAGATTGTTGGATACTTAATTTGTCAATTTTGTGCTTACATCAGTCTTTCTTATCAAACAACCGATATGGATTGTGAAACAGAATATTAAAGGGTAAAACTTATTATGAAATTTTTACCTTGTTAATTAATGGTCATTGATTTTGGACTGTGTGGTTGTAGCTGTGGGAATTTGAACTTTGCTAAAAGAGATAAGTGTTACAAATGTGGTGCACTCCCTCCTGCTGGTGCTGGTGACCGCGGTGACAGAGGTGGTGGTAATTATAATCGAGGTGGCAATAATGAGGTATATGGAAATAATCGAGGTGGGAGAGGTGGAGGCAGCAGAGGCAGTGGTTATGGTCAAGGCAGAGACGATGGTGGTTATCGTCAAGGAAGAGAAGATAGTAGTTATGGTCAAGGAAGAGATGATGGTGGTTATGGTCAAGGTCCTCCCATAGCTCCATCTTATGGTGTACATGGTGGCAATTATGCACCACCACCTACCAGTTATGGTGGGAACCCTAATTATGCACCCGATGCGGTTCCTCCACCTTCAAGCTACACTGGTGGGCCTACTTCATATCCTCCATCATATGGTGCCCCCACGAATTATGGTGGTGATAATGTTGCTGATGCACGTGGTGGAAGAGTTGTCCCACCGGGTGGCTATGGAGGCTATGGAGGTGGTCCACGGAACTCAGTAGGTGGATATGGAGGTGCTCCAGCTGAATCTCCTGGCAAAGTCAAGCAGTGTGATGAAAATTGTGGGGATGCATGTGACAATTCGAGAATTTACATCTCAAATTTGCCTCCAGATGTGACCATAGAAGAACTTCAAGAACTATTTGGAAGCATCGGACAAGTAATATGCAAATTTTAATTAGCTTATTATTGTGCATGATCTGAAAATCATATTTGGTATGATGTTGCAAATTGATGCGGGCAATAGATTTTATGTTTTACTCTGCCAAGCGCATATACTCTAGTGCCTATTTTTGGTCCCAATTACTCATCTCAAAAGGGGATACTGTTGCGTACAAAGGAGAAATTTGTTCCATTAATTACCTTGTAACTTAGTTATTGGACGAGCAGATTACTCTACTTCTAATTTGCAGATCCTTAGATACAATTGTCAATACATGAGTAAAAAGGAGCAGGATATGTATCTGCATATGAAAGCAACATTAACGAATGATCTTACCTTCCTCTTTTGTTTTGCTAGGTTGCGAGGATCAAACAAAAGCGAGGGTATAAAGATCAGTGGCCTTGGAGTATAAAACTATACACAGATGACCAAGGAAAAAACAAAGGAGATGCAGTGTTGTCTTATGAAGATCCTTCAGCAGCACACTCTGCTGGTGGATTTTTTAATAGTAAACCCTAGCTCCTTCACGTCTTTTGATTTAAATTGTATATGTTCATTATGTACTCATTTCAAATTGTTTTGTCAGATCATAACATACGAGGCAATACAATCAGTGTAGCTATGGCTGAGAAATCTGCACCAAAGGCTGCCCCACAGTATGGATCTGGGTATTCCATCCTCCTTAACTAATTTAATTGTAGTAATCTAGGGAAAAGAGAAGCTTGTTGTCTTGCTGTTCCTTTTTGCAAGGGTTGCTAAACATTATTGCTTTACAATCTCTGCAATAGCTGTTTAAATTGGCTTGCTAAACATTTAAAAAAAAGGAGTCTGAAATCTTTCAAATGTTCATGTGCTTGTAAAGTCATTGATAGTCTGCAGAAGCCTTTGTGCTTGATTCTGGTAATTCTGCGGTCATAATTGTCCGAAACAATACATGTGGGGAAAATAACTAATAGCTCATTGGTGTTCTTAAGACACTAGTGGGTGTTTAACTCTCTTCCTTTGCCGTTGCATTTTTCTCCTGGTTACACACTGCTGTTGTTGCCTTAGTTCAATCTCTTTTATTTTTGGGCATGACATAATAGGATTGTTGTCTGTTTGAACACTTTTAGACACTTTTATTGAGGGTTCGGTACTAATATTTTTTGCTCTCTACTTTCTGTTCTTTTTATCTTGTGGATGCTGGTGTTTTTTCTCCATAACATTATTGATCTAGCCGTATTATTATAATGTGGTATCCTACGTTAGTGGAGTTTTGTTTTGAACAAATAATTTTATCGGCACCATCTGAGCAGCTTAATCACTTGGAACATCACTTTCTCTGACAAAAGAATTTGTAATATGCAGTGACATTTTCCAAAAATTTAGGTTGCAGATGATAAGTGTAGTTTTATTTTTAATTTTTTAAAATTTTCATTTAATTATATGTTTTCTTTATCAACTGGGATTGTTTGTGTTTGAACATGTTGAATTGTTAATGGTTATTATTCTAGTGCCCGTCAAAACTATATTGATGTGTTATGCGTGGCTAGTTTGTTCGATACTACTTTTTGCATTTCTCGGAAATCTTGTCTCCATTTCAACTTATAACTGCCATCCAATAAGCTTGTTGTCCCCCTTATATTTCCCTCAGTATGGTTCATGGGGTGTTTCTATGGGATACTATTTTTGATGATTGCAGTTTTTCGTAATTGGTGTATCCCTTGATGATTCAATTGGTTACTTCCAGCTTTCAACTATATTTATCAATTGTCTGTTGCTTATGTAAATGTATAATAGTCAATATCTTGGTTGATGCTTTGTCCTAGAGTAAAGTTATTTTGTATCCTGTGCATTAATTGGTTTGTTTGCTATCAACTGTTGATCCACTACATAGTAAATCATGATTTTAGCATTTTGGGCTTGTCAGTTGAGATGATTTATTCTCAAACTTACTGATGTCTCTTTGACAAGATAATAGTGTGAATTTTTCCCTCTTTTTGTGGTGTGTATAGTCTGATTAGTTGCTTTTTCTACAGGGGAGGTGGTAGAGGTTATGGAGGCGATAGACGTAGGGACAATTACAGAGATGGTGGAGGCTCTGGGCCAGATAGAAATTATCATGGTGGAAACCGTTCACGCCCATACTAGACCTCATCCAAGCATATGTGTACTAAAAATTGTGGTGGGAGGGGTTTTTATTTTGTTCCATTTGCGGATTTGTTCTCTTAACTGGAGATTAAGAGGTAGGTTGTTCACTTACTACCTTTTTTCTCCTCTCGTTTTGTCTACTAGCTGGCAGGCTCTTTTTCCTTCTCAAGCTACAGATTGATTTGAACTTGTGTGAATGTTTTTATAGAGGCAAGTGGATATTCTCCAAATTGCTGATAAGGTAGGTTGAAATTTTCAGGTGAGTGTTGCTTTTCTAGTAATTACGAATTGCTGTTTTAAGTTAGACCTGATGCATTTTGTGGATTGCATGATTGCATCAGGTGTATTGGCTGCATGTCTGCATCATGAATGAGTGATGTTTTGCATCTCCTGGTTTCTTTACTTGGCATGGCATGTTTATACATCAATTAATTTGTATCTACTGTGGCCCTTGATGTCATCGATAGTGAAGTGCTTACATGAAAGGCACACGTTTATTTAGGAATGTTATGATGTAAAGGGAAAGGCCAAGTTGTGAGCTCCTAGGCGAATGTGCTAGAAGCTTTAATGGGAAACTACTCGGGAAGTTTCTGTGGTTTCATAGTGATCACAAATTCTGAGACATTGGTCCACTTGATTGTATGTTAGTTATTCCAATTTCACGTTCCAGAATTTCCCAAGCTGAATAAGTCTGTTATGTCTCCTTCGAGAGGCTTTCTAAGAGCCATAGAGGAGGTGACACAATCTGAGCTTAATGAGTTTTTGCCCTCTAAAAATCAAGCTATTGCTTTTCGGCAACTTCTTTGAAGTTTTTTGGAGCGAGCGAGCTGAGGAACAAAGAGGCTGATGAGATTGATTTGCAACAAATTGAAAATTTTAATGTAGAGATCTTGCATAGGTTTTATCTGTTACATCAGTGATAATTTAATGTGGTGTTAGGTAATTGTTTGAAAGTATTGTTTTAATCATACAGATTATGGTTATCTAATGGAGCTAAGACTAAAATGGATGTGGAATCAAACTTTTGATAACCGGATGATTTTGAACCCTTTGGAGGCTGGTGGGTGTGCTATGTAAACTCTGTTGTGGTGATCGGCGCAACGTTGTTTTATGGCTTATCTGAGAGCTTAAATGGCTGTTGTGGTCGCGGCTTTGGTTCTCGTGCTCGGATGCGGACGTGATTCGCGGTTCAAAGGGCATATTGGTTAGGGTGTTCTTCTGACTATCTCTTAGCTGTAAAAAAAAATTAAAAAAATTTCTTCGATGATACTGTACCATCATCTGGCAATTCATCTAGGTGTTTGGTACGCATTTTTCTTTCCTTTTTTCTCTGATGTTATGTTGGTGAACGATAGGAATTTGATGTGGTTTTTGTATACGAGTACAAAATTTCTGTATAGTTAACTACTAGGGAAGATCGGGAATCGTACCTAACGTAACGTTTGTAATAAACAATTACCAATTCAATTAAATCACAAAAGTAGGCGAGTTTCAATTTTGAGTTTCTTTTCAGGATTTATTCCTGAGATAGGGGGCATGTGGCCGTTCGGACAAGAGCTGGTGGGTGACTAAATCTGTAACGATGCTATTCGAGTCCTTTAAAATTGCAAAACTACTGTTGTTGTCTTGCGAGAAAATAACGTGGACGGTTTGATCCACTAAATCACAAAATAGGAAATAAACAACAAATAAGCAGCAAACGGACGCAAAAGAAGCAGCAAACGGAAGCAGTGTATTTAAACTACAACGTAGGGAATAATAAAGAAAGAGCAACAAGAAGGCTAGCTAACCACTCCGGCTGAGACCGAAGGGAGCAGATGTTAGTCAAGATGGAAAATTCATAAGACCCATTGAAAGAGCAGGTGTTCTTTTCTACTCCTTAGAGATAAGAATGATTCGACGTGCTGGTAAAAAGATTGATGGCTAGTTGTAATACTTGCGATTTTCTTGAGACTTAACGCTGTCTAGAAATAATTAATCAGAGAGATTGGACTCTCAGTTTTATAAATGTCCATTAATCAATCCAGTAATGGACTAACTTTGATTTAAATAGGAATCCAGAATAGCGATCCATTTCCCATTCAGAAAAAGGACATAATTCAGATCTAAATACTTGGGGATTTTAGTCAAGACTCATGCAGGCACACCTTGATTGTCAATAATTCAATATCATACACTTTTGTGTTGGAACCTTTGCAAATTATATAAAATTTCACATTTCAAATCGTGTATCTGTCTCGAGGGCCCTTTCCATCAACAAAACTGTACTGTTAGTTCGCCAAAGTACTAAACAGGTAGTGAAAATTTTGCGGCATAGCCAATGAAGCAAAATTTCTTAGTTGAGCTTTCTCAAATTCTACAGAACTCTCCTATGTATATACATTAGATCGCTGCACATCATAAGGCGCAACAGCACCATGAGGTACTGCTCCAGGACCGTACTGAGAACTGACATTAATTCCACCTTGAACCTGAAATAAATAAAACAATACATACAATTCAGCTGTTTCTGTTAGCATGTGAATTAAATGTCGAGGTTTCTAAGAAAAGCTCACTTATCTCTGATGGTTTAAAAGGAGGATACAGCATGTTTTAAGTAGAAACTCGTGACATTATGGCCAACAACAACGCATGCAACAGAGTAAGATTACTGACAACACATTGGGTGAACCACCCGGGGAAAAAAAGAAAAAAAAAAAAAGAAAAAAAGAAACCAAGATTATAAAAAGAGTTCTAAAACCTATCAAGCAGTACATTCTTGGACGCAAAATTACAAGATTTCTTCCCAAAAACAATAATTAGATAATATTGGAACTAAATCAGAAATATCAATTTGCACCAAATTGCTATTGCTGACCAATGGCAATCAGTACCAGAGCAACATAAAGATGGGGACGGAGTGAGGCCCCTGTAAACTAATTTAAAGGATGCTAAAGCTGTTTATGCTTGACTAAACTGCATATCTCCTTCTATTCCAATTCTTGTTCTTTAACTGCAGAATGTACATTTCGATTTGTGCCTATGTACACTGATTAGAAGAGAAAGATAGTCCTGATGATCATCTTGTCCTGATCTTCAAGAAGAAAAAAATGTATAGGCTTGACAAATTTATATACAACAAGAGAAACATATTGAATGTTTGCCAACAATAAATATTTCTTTTCCTGTGACATACGTGAAGGCAGCAACCAAACCAAGACTTATCTTGACATTTAAAAATCTATGCAATTCTCAGTTTAAGTTTTCTTACAATGTCATGCAGATAACACTTACGATTACTAACACGACTAAAAGTTGCTAATATTATCAGAAATTAATTTTCGATTCAACGAGAACTTTATAAAAGCCTTTCATTTTGCTTCTCTTTGATGGAACTTTGATTTATTATGGTTCCAAAGTTACCCTAAAGAAACCTATACAAAAGAAAGGTCATTACAAGTAATAAACAGCGGCAATGGTTAACCAAAATATTAACTGAGGAACCCATCTGGGAAGCCTATGATTATGACAACATTCAAGATGCAGTGGAACTCTATCCGTGTCTTTTAGACATGCCAAAGCATAGGAAAGTCAACTGTATAATTATGAGGTAATCAGGCAACAGAACACACAGGACAGTTATTACAATTGACTTTTAGTGCTACAGCACATAGCACGTCACTTGCAATTACTGGAATGCCAGGAGGCAAGCAAATTAATTCAGCAAGACAATGATTGGCTTGATGGAAGGCATATTATGATGCATTTTAACAGATTGGAAAAATGGACATGTTTTGACAATGCTTTAGTCCACAGAAGAAGACCGATGCTCAAAAACCTTACATGCAAAACTAACCATAACATTCTCAGTTTCACCTAAATTTCCTGGTCTTAAAAAACAAAAATTCAGTATAAGAAAAATCACCAAAAAACGTAATGATAGATACAATCTCAGATTGAATGTCATCACCAAAATGTATCAAAAGTTAAGAATTCATAAACTCTTACGATCAAATGGTTTCTAAGTGCCAACATTTGTAATTTATAAAACAAATTTCAGGATTCACAGGAAAATTATAGTGATAAAATCTGAAGGATAAAAAAACCATATGATTGAAACCAGACAGTATTTCCTTTGAAGTTAGTAAACAACACAACATTAACGCGAACCTGCTGCAAGGGATAGTTGTCCAAATACAAGTTCCCACCACATACAGCCTCAGAGTAGACAGACGGATAACCTTGAGCTGCAATATTGAAGTTCAGCAACGATCAGTAGGGAGAAGGAAAAAGAAAAAATGCTGAAGCATGCAACTCTCCGAAGGGAGACAGAAAAAGAAAGCAACAAAGCTGATACTTAGAATCTACATTTACCTGAAGCTGCAGCAGCTGCCATTGCTCGCTTTTCTGCATTGGCAAGCTCAGCACGCAGATTTTCAATTTCACGAGCCATAGATATCATATTTTTCTCCAAAATCTGGCCCTGTTCAAGGTTAGTGACATGCATCTTCTTCTCATATTCAATAGCAGCCCTATATTAATATATCCAACAAAGCAGGAGAAAAATTACAATTTGGTAGGCGGATTTTTATGCTTGTAGAAAAGCAACAACTTAGTGAATTATCCTTCCAGCACCATATCTATCCTATCACATAAGTTTTCATGTCCTACCCAGTATGGTACAAGAAAACTGTAAAATAAGCTTGTAGATATAGTTCTTCAATTGATCTTATCTTTCATTTATTTTTTTTGTCTTCTCACTTTTCTTTCGCGAGTAGTCCTCTATCTTCCTCGTATACTAAATAACATTCTTCTTTCTCAGTTTCTCGAATTACACATAGATTTGGAAAACACCTTCACATCAAGAATTCAACAAAACATAGGTACAATTCATCAAATTAACCTTTCACCATAAAATTATTAAGTGATTTTAACATTACTGAAAAGATGATGTTTTATGTACCTTCCTCTTTTAATTTCCTGTCGCATGGTATGGAGTTCCTCTTCGATCGCAGGCAACTGCTCCAGTTCAGAGCGGGCCAGCACAAGCTCTTCGTTGATTTCACGCAACTTTAATGTAAATTCTTTACGGTCGGCGGTCATTTTCTGAATATCAGCCTTCACCTGAGACAATTCAGCAACGAGTTCATCAACAGACCGGAGTTCCGCCTCGGTTTTGAGCGACCTTTCGTAGACCTCCTTCACCCGAGCATCACTCTCGGCCTTGACGTTGGCGGCGGTCGAAGAAAGGTGGCGGAGTTCCTGGTCTGCGGATGCTAGCTCCTGCTTGAGGGCGACGTGGGTGGCGGCCAGCCGCTGGTTGTCGAGGAGGAGGCCTTGGATCTCCCGCTGCTGGGCCTCAATTACAGCGACGGGGTGCGGCCGGTTAGGGCCCTGGGGTGATTGCGGGCGGTGGAGAATTCGAGGGTCTTCAAGAGCGGCGCGAGGTTGTGGTTGTCTTGAATGAGGATGGTCTGGTCCGGCCATTCTTACGGCTATCTGACTCCAGCTGCAGCTGAGACTCTTCCGCTTCTGCTTGTAACAAGGATTGCTTATTTACTTCCTTTTTTATATAATTTTCATCTCCTATTTGCATAATTTTATGGGCAAATATAAATGATCTAATAAGTTAAACTATTCAGTATTCGAACTTGTTTGCTTTTTTTTAATGAATTTGGGATAGCGTTGAAATTTAGTTTGATTATTTTTTGAGTCGAATTTAAGTTGAGATTGAATAGTTCTAATTTATACTTATAAATTTTGTGTTTTATATTTATTGGGTAGGTTCAAATCAAATTGAAAACTTTATGGAATATTAAATCTTGTTCAAATTTGACTTAATTAGTGAGCATAAGTTTAAAAGAGCTTTTCTTGAATTGACTTTAATTCGAATACCAAGTTTCTTCATTCGTTTTTCACCCCTAAACGACATTCCATGACTATTAGGAATCTGTTTCATTTTACGGATAGTTGATTAAAAATAAATTTCCCGTAGATTGAAGCGAATTAAAAGGTTGAAGGAGATTATTGGAACAACAATACTTGCATTTTGAGAAGGCATATTGTTTGTTAGTTGAAAATAAATACTATTAGTTTTCGTAAATAAATTTAATTTGTACCAACAAGTCTGTATTGTAATAATTGGTTTTAATAGATTTTAGTAATTTTAAACGATGACATTGAACTTCATATATTTTGTTATGAGCAACAATCACTTTTATGCAGTTTGTAAGACGATAATATTATGTTTACACGTAAACTTAATAAACTTGCGTTGGCAAAATGGTAAAACGAGATTAAAATATTTTGAGCAGCAAAGACACCAAAAAAAAAAAAAAAAAAAATCAAATATACTACTATTTTGAAATAAGTAGAGTAGTCTACTCTTAGCATTGTTATTTGTACTTCTTTAAATTCTACACAAATTTTTAATTTTTTTCCATTGTACAAGTTTCTTTGTTTATAGGGACAAATCGGAAATACATCAAAATTGTTATCTATTTACATAAATATTAGTAAACCGAATGGATCGGCTCACAAATTTGACAAGCCCAATTACAATTAGACGACTTGATTACTACCTACCTCCATTTAGAAAACAGCGAAAATTCCCGAAGTGTTTGATTCGTCCTATTTTTTTAATTTGGTCCTGAAGTTTTTGCATTACTTCATAAATTTCCTTACATATTGGGTAAGAAGAATGTTCGTGCTTTACAATTTAAAATCCTCTAAAATGTTTGTCCGTCTTGTGTAACAAGTTGGTAAAAGAACTCGCATTCTTTAGTTTAGGAAGAAAAAATTTCATCCACTCAGAGGTTGAAAATGCATTATTCCTGTAGTCTTCTCGTTTCTATCTCCGCTGAGCTTCTTTCTTTTAGCATTTGGTTTCTTTCAACTATTACTTTTATCTGATTGGAAAACTGCATTTTAGAGAATTATACAAGACATTGGACCAATTGAACATCATAAAATGGATTCCTATATGCGAAGTAACATTGAAACTTTGATGTCCATCTTCAATTATTTTGCAATCAAACGTGTACACGAGAAAATATTTTGGGTGATGAAAAAACATTCAAACATTTGATGAATTAATAATTATTTGCAATCTTCATAATTGAATTATCCTGTTGCATGCATTTAATGGATAAATATGTATCTATAGAAATGCTCAGAAGGACTTGCCAAGTAATTTCATTCTATATTTCTAGATGAGCAATGAAAAAGAAGTTACTTTAAATATTTGACATAAATTCCTAGGTAAACGAAAATAGCAAATCACACGTAATTCTTTTTGAACTATTATCTAATCAACTTGAATCGGTAGGAGTATAAGTTTTACAACCGAGTCTTTTAATCAACACGTAATCAAAGTGAGTAGACATTTTTTAGGGATAATTTCACATATATCCCATGAGGTTTACGATAATATCACCAATCTCTCCTCAAGTTTTAAAAATTACATGTACATCCCCTACATTTATATTTTTTTATAAACAAAAATAATCCACAAGTTGTACGCTACTTCATTTTGTTGCCTGTGTTTTGATTTTAGGATCCTAGCTTCATTATTGTCAATTCCAATTTCCAACTACAACAAATATATCAAGTCTCCTTTCTTGGTTCATTTTAACATTTGTAAATTGAAGTTGTTATATCGACTCTTAACTCTAAAATCCACCAAAAACTGCCATCTTACATTGCATATGATTTGCAATAAATATTAAGCACATTGCAGTATGATTTCGAAAATATGTCTAAAAGGTCCTAGGTTTCTTAGGACTTCATCTTTTTAACTAACTTAAAAAATGCTCAAGGTACATGGCATTCCCTACTTGGTAAGTGCTGGCCAAAAGTTATCTTAGATTTAGAATATCCTCTTCTTTTTTTGCCGCTAAAATTCTTCATCTATTTCCGCATTTCCAAATTCATAACTCAAGTGAAGTTCCGATTGCTTTCAGATATTCGTCATGTTACGTGCTTGCGTCACCACGGCTATGAATAGAAACTGCCCAAGGACGGTAATTGTAAAAAACTATTAACATGCCGCGTAACTAAATATGATGAGTTATTTATTACCACCAATAATATGACGCCACATAGACAGACGGACCATCCACATTTGGCCGTTTCCCAACACAAAACTAGTACTAACCAAGTAACACAAACCCACGGGTCATTCAGAGGTTGACCCTCATCCTCCTTGGCTATGTGTGATCTTTTTCGCTTCTCTCTCTAGTCATTTTAATCTTTCTTTGAACTCTGGTTGATGGTAGCCATGGTAGTAATGTTCCCGAGCCCCGATACTAACTCGAGGTGCCCATGAGGACAATCATGAAGGGAATTTAAAAAATAATTCTAGAAGAGCGTTATCACAAAAAAACGAATCATGATAGTTCAAATGAGATTATTAAATTATTCCAACTAAGATGATGGGAAAATCAACTTTCTAGAGAGTTGCTTTTGCCTTGATAATTGTGCAATCAAGTAGCGAGATGTAATTAACATTGATGGACCACTCATTTTTCTATAAAAATAATGTATTATAATAACATCATAAGATGTAATTGATACTAGAAAATCATGTGATGGTGTCATGTCACTGTACAGTACTTTTTACCTAATTGAAATTTTTGAATAAAGAACGTGTAATTTTTATATTTTTATTTATTTCTTGTTAATGACATCAATTGTATTATTTTGTGATGTACTCTTTACTAACCGAAAATATCAGGTATTTCGCAACTCCTATTTTATGCATGGTGTGCAAGTCTAAGTTTAAAATTATTGATTTAATGACTAAAGAATATTAATCTGTACTAAAGGTATCAAAATCAAATTACAATTGTATAAAACCGATTAAAATATATATAGTGTATTTTATCATTTTTCACTTTTCATATGCTATTTTTTTATCAACCATTAGTCTATCGTATAATGAATTTTCACTTGTTCTTCTCTAACTGAATTCTCTCTTTCACCCATACTTGAAACAGAAAAAAGAAGAAAAACAAGGTTGCTTTCTTTGTCCATCTAATGTGAAACGCACACAACCATATCATTCTAATTCCCATTATAACGGAGGCCTTGCACCTGATTGTCCTTAATTAATCTTGATTGTCGCCCAAAAAGTCTGGACCAATTCCATTTCATTTAACTGATAATCTGGTGGGAAGCATGAGTCAAGATCATCATCAACATAAAACAAAGCCATTTGGAAAGCTAAGTAGAAAGATAGTATTAATACTGCAACAAATTCAACAAATCTAGAATTACAAAGTCCAACAAATTCAGAATATACATTTTTTATTTATTTATTTACTCTTGTGATTGTGTGTACTTTTGTGACTGTGTGTGAGGAAGGGGACTTTCATCAAAATGACCACTGATGAGCTTAACATGACCATTAATGAGCTTAAGCAGCTCAAGCCAGCTCCTCCTTTCTCTTCCTCTTCGCCTTATCCTTCCTTGCCCTCTCCTTTCTCTTTGCTCTTGCAACCTCCTCCTTCTCCCTCTCAAGGTCTTTTCTATTAGCAACTCCCCAAATTGTCATCCTAGTATTAGCCGCCTTTTGCTTATACTCAAGCTTCTGATCAATACCAACCTCCAGAATGATTCGAAGGTTACAACTAGTTCCCACCAATTTCCCTACTTTCTCAACCTCCCTCGCATTCATCAAAAACACGTTTTCATAGTACTTCAGTTTTGAAACTATATCTTCCACATCTTTATCCAAATTAGTAGAATTACTCGTCAGATCCTCCAAGGACCTCTTCTTCAAGTTCAATTTACGTGTCTTTTGTTTCAATTCAGGTGTCTCCCGAGAAATCTAAACAGTAAACAATAAGATTGTCAATTGCCATCTCATTTGAGTGTTTGTCCACTAGAAATTTGTTACGCTTCACGAAACCTCCACGTAATCTTTGACAGCATGATGTGTGTCCTCCCTTAATTCGCCAGTGGGTGGCACCGCCAGCAAAGAGAACAATAGGATGGTGTAGCCAAGACCTCTTTGCAATTGGGGAAAGGACCACTGAAAAAGGCTAAAGCGGTATCGAAATCTCAAACAACAGCATAGGTGAGTGGGGAACTGAGCAGTAGGCTATGTATAATTGATTTTGACTAACTCATAAATTTGGATTTTATTGCAACTGTCGATTAAGAGTGCAATCAACAAATATGGAGTGTTCATTCGCGATTCGCCTGAATGTACAATGTCCTATAGTAGCTGTCGATTAAGAACGGCTACGCACATAGCTGGAATGGCACCAAGGACTCTTGAACATATAAGTATTCAATTCGTTAAACTCAAGAGCAACAATGGTTTATAAATCAAGTAATCTTGACCTGGAGTTGTTTTCTTTGAATTAAGTTCTTTTCCGATGAAAACAACCTAGAAGGGTCAGTAAATCTACTTAAACAAACCTATAAAACCTTGATCAAAATAAGAAGTTAAATAACTCTAAACTAGAGATTTTGGTAGCCACAGAACTAGCTTGATAAGACCGACGTAGTTCTTATTTAGCAAAGAATTAAAGAATAATCTCATGATAGCACTAAGGGTAGTTCTTAATCGGTAAATAAATAAAGAATAATAATCTCAATAAGAGAAAACCCATATAATATTATTGATAAAAATTTATAAATTTTGTAACCCACGTTTGGCCTATTTATAGACTTACAAAAGTCACCTAAAAACATATTAGAATAGTTTAGAAAATTAACTTAAGTTATATCCTAACACAATAGGTAATTACTCGAGGATTACAACTTGTAAACTATTTAGGAAACTAACAAAAAAGAAATAAACTCTAGAATAATCTATGAAATTCGCCACTTAAGTCTTCATGAGCTGGCCATCTTTCTTACTAGCTAAATTTGAGCTTAAATTGACAAATTGAAATCCATGGATTTCAACGTAAAAGCCTTGTATAGTTTGAGCTTCTTAAATGACTCTAATAAGGCCTTCTTGAATGCATGCTTAATCCAAAACTAGCAAACCAATTTATAGCCCAAATATTTCCACAACCCATTTTTGAATATGAACTTAATTCACAACTAATGAATCATTTGTTTAGGCCTCCATGATTCCTCTTGAACCTTTTGAACATGTTGAACGTAAAGTATTCTTTGTATTTATGTTTGATCTAAAACCAATATGAAATTCTTAAGTCCAAAGATCTAACTTAATCAAGGATCCTTAGAGCTTGCATCTCATGAACCTTTTTAGGAGAATCATTCAATCCATGCATAAAGACTTGGTAAAGCCTACATCACAAACTAACTCAAAATCAACAAGTATATCAATACGTAGAGCAGCTTCATATGCATCAAGAGCATTATTGACGAATAAGATCTATTGGATTGTGATGTGTGAATACATAATCTCCTACATCGTTATCGACGGACGTGGTCCGTTGGATTCTCTTATCTCAACTGTTCATTAAGATATCATCATTGACAGATGAGGTGTGTTGGATTGTGATCTTGGTGAATGCATAATTTCTCATCTCAGCCACTAATGGGGATTGTTATTGACGGATCACAAGGGTTTGGACGTTGGTTGGTTAGAGGCAATTTTCTTTGATTATTGTTATTTTAAAAAAAAAGTTCTCACTTTGGGGTCATTTTTTTTTTGTTCTACATTTACACCGACTATTAAATTTTCTTTTTTTTTTCCAACGTGTGCAGGTGTGCAGGTGTGTGTTACAAGGGCTCTTGTGTAATTTTAAAAACAATATGAAAGTCACCGCACAAAGTTTGTGCAATGACCCTCTGTAACTTTTTTTGTTTTAACATTTGGGGGCTAAAATAGCAATTATTATGTAATTGTGAGAGTCACCACACAAGGGTAGTGCGGTGACTCTCAGAATTAGGCAACAATTGCCATTTTAGGCCCCAAATGTAAAAACAATTTTTTTTTTAAAACGTGTGCAGGTGTATCAAGAGGGGGGCTTTGTGTAATTTCAAATACAATGTGACAGCCACCGTATAAGCATTGTGTGGTGACTCCCACAAATTTTTTTTTTTTTTTAACATTTGGGGTTACATTTGGGGGCTAAAATGGCAATTAGTGCCTAATTTCCATTTACTAGTAATGCATGTTTCTTTTTTATTGCTTTTTCAGAAAATGCATGCATGTCAGGCCGTGCATGGTAGTAATGCATGCTTCTTTTTCAATGCTTTTTCAGACAATACATGCTGTTGCAATACTTTTGTTTTTGCTCAATTCTAGTCTTTCTTTTCTTTCAGACACCCAACAGTTTCGAGAAATTGCCTTTCAGCCCTCAAATTGAAAACAAAAATTTTTTTTACTACTAAGGAGGTTAAAAAGGTTATTTGCGAAGTTTTGTGATAGTCACCGCACAACCTCTGGGAGGTGACTCTCACAAAAATCACCAAATTGCCTTTTAATCCCCTAACATTAAAAAAAAAATTTTTGCCAGAAAATTGACTTTTAACCCCCTTTAAAAAAATAGTAATTGTTATTACAAGATGAAAATAGTAATTGATATTAATTAAGATAATAATGATTGAAGTAAATAACTAATAGAATAAAGTTTTTTAAAAACTAATTTATTTTTTTGATATACATTAACTAATTGCTATGTAGAGATTGTACGTAGAGATTGATTTTTGGAAATACTAATTTATTTTTTTATATAAATTAACTAATTGATAACCTAACAATAACAGTAATTTTTTTTTTTACATTTTTTTTCTTTAACATTTGGGGGGTAAATGGCAATTAGTGGCCGGTGACTCTCACAATTAGCCACTAATTGCATTTTAGCCCCCCCAATGTTAAAAAAACAAAAAAAAAAAAAACTTGTGAAAGTCACCGCATAATGCTTCTGCGGTGACTCTCACATTGTATTTGAAATTGCACAAAGCCCCCCTCCTGAAACACCTACAAACGTTTTTTAAAAAAAAATTCATTTTTTTTTTACATTTGGGGCCTAAAATGACAATTATTGCCTAATTGTGAGAGTCACCGCACTGCCCTTGTGCGATGACTTTAACAATTACATAATAATTGCCATTTTAGCCTCTAAATTAAAAAAAATATTACAGAGGGTCACCGCACAAGCTTTGTGCGGTGACTCTCACATTATTTTTGAAATTGCACAAAAGTCTTCGTGACACACACCTACACACCCACACACGTTGGGAAAAAAAAAAAAGAAAATTTAACTGTCGCCACACACCCCTTGTGCGGTGACTATAAATGTAGAACCCAAAAAGAAATGACCCCAAAGTCGAAACTTTTTTTTAAAATAACAATAATCAAAGAAAATTACCGTTGGTTAGAGCGTTGGACTTTTGAGCCGAAGGTCGCGGGTTCGATCCCTGGACCACTTCTTATTTTTCTGCAAGGCTTCTTTTTTTTAATATATTACTTCTTCCATTTTCCTTCAATTTCAATATTATTTTATCATTTGCTAATCTTCGACAGTAACCTTTTCTCCTCCGGGTTTATTTCATAACATACTTCTTCCATTAGGACATTGACTTTGAGAAGGGTCAACGTGCACCAGGAAGTTCTCGAATTCTTCTTGCATAACTGTCAATTTCTCGAATGTATGGTTGTGCATGACTCCAAAAAGCTGGTAAATTTAGAAGTTTCTGGGCCAGTTCATACATTGAAACACCTGGAGATTTGTTATTGTGCCTTCCTGGAATCCGTTTGTGCGATGCAAATGTTGTCTCACTAAAAATTACAGCTTTACAAAATTTGGTGCTAAAGAATGTCCCCATGCTAGTCAATGTATGCCTTCATGGTTGTCATCTCGAGGTTGGCACGATGGTGAGGGATGTTTTTCCCGGGCTGTCCTGCTGCGTGTCAAAACTCGAGGTTCTTAGGTTATTTCTGTCATCTTATTATGTTAGAAAGGTTAGTATCAACTTATTCTCTGGAATCCTGGTAACATTTTTTTCCTAAATTTTGTTTATAATAGAACTTCTAACCTGTGCCTTTTTATTCTGTTTTGCATTTCGCGTTTTTGATCATCTCAGCTAAAAGCAATGCCTTTTGAACTTCCTCAACTTCCTTGTCTGAAGCAGTTAACATTTGAAGTTTCTGTATACAAAGATGATGAAAGCTTGCTTGGATTAACAACCTTCATCGGGGGTGCGCCCAACTTGGAGAAGCTGGTAATAAAGGTATTAAATTTTTTATGCTAAATTCTTTTGTAGCCTAACAAGTGAAGTTTTCTTTATAGTGTTGTCTTGTTCTTGCGTCTGGACCTTGCCAGTTACTTTTAGTGTGACCTCTGTATTTGCTTTATGTAATAATGTACAGCTCTATATGTTGGGCTTTTAGTCTTTGTGTACAGTTTTGAAAGATGTCATGGTACTCGATAAATTATTAGGGTTCATCTATTCTGTGCTGTTAGTGCACAAGATAAGAGATTGTTGTGGTATCACTTTTTTCTGGAAAAGGGTAACTCTTTTACATAACATTGTCTACAATTCAAGGGTGGCTACCATATAGTGTTTTGATAGTGAAATCTCCTCCTTTTTTGGTATTTGATCCTGCATTCATAGGGCACAGAATAAAAAACTCATTATTAAATTGTTGTAAAGGAGGAAGCATTAGTGATGATATTGATATAGTAATTCTGTTATTCTTTAATTTTATGTTATCTTTCTGTTGTCTTATCCTTGTGTTATATGATGTTGCTGCTGTTGTTTTGTTTGTTACTTATTTATTTTATTGTTTGTGGCAGTGTGTTCTTTTTTCTCATCCTTGCATTCGTGTTTGCGCATGTTCTGTATTTCAGTTGCAATGGAGAAATGAAAGAGGTAGGAGAGGCAGAAAGTTAGAGAACGCAATGAATTATCCACTTCAACATCTTAAAGTGTTCGAGCTATTTGGCTACTATGGTTGTACACGTGAAGTTGAACTTGTCAAGTTCTTTTCAGAAAATGCTCCTGCCCTTGAGAAGATCATAATCACTCCTCGACAGTATATTCATCATAATCATTTGCGTAGGCAGATGGATAGTGAAGAAGTTTTGAGAGGATATGCCAGACGACAAATTAAGGGGTTAATTGCTCCGCATGTTGAATTAGAGATAGTTAGCTCGGATTGCCAGCGTTCGACCTCTCTTTGGAGTCGGGGTCCTTATTGTTGACTAGTGTTTATGATTAATGTAATATTATTTATTTGTCTGTCTGTTCGTTTGTTTGTTTGATTGAATAAATCTCTGATATTTTAGGGAGTGGGTTACTGTTTGTTTCAGTTTCCATGTGACGTTTGTCTTGTAGCACATACTAATAAAACTGCTTCCATCTGCCGTAGGGTAAAATTTGATTAATTACGAATGTGAATCCGATTGTTTTGTTAAGTAGAGTGTAGTATTTTATGGTTCGTGTTTGTAAATTATATGATCTTCCATGCATCAGAATTGTACAGTACTTGGCTTGACGATATCCTTTTTGTTGATTTCAATTAGTGTTAATGTATGTATCTTTGGACTCGGGTTGTCCTAACTGCATGTTTGGGTGCAGAGTTCCGACCTCCAAAGTATTCGAGTCTGCTCTTGTGCGTGGACTACAATTCACAGCACGAACTCACTTGCAAACATTCTAACTCACTCGTTTATGTAGACGCTTATCTACTTTACGAGACTCACCTGATTATTTCACAGTCCATAACGAATCACGAAAAAAATTATTCGATTCAATATAAAGAGTGATGTAAACATTTCAACACACGAGTGCGTGGACAAATTCATTATAAATGATGAAACAAACATTCAAGCCACTCTAGTGTGTGTGGACTATGACGAAAAATTCTTACACAAATTTAATTCACAGCTCATATGTAAACGTTGTGATTTAAAATAAAATTATATAAACATTCTTTCGTCATTTTTTTACATCAACATTTATTATCGTACTTATTTCTTTCAAATCACAAGGTCCATAGATATAGCTGTAGAGCCCATTTATGTAAGAAGTTTTTGAGTACGACCCACAATAAGAGACTCACACTTAGGTGGCATTTGATTCGTGGGGATTGGAATAAGGAATTGGAATAAATCCCATCGAAGGTGTTTGGTTCATGGGTGTAGGAATTGAAATTTGGAAATGACACCCAAAAAATGAGGTTTTCACAATCCCCAAATAATTTGGAGGGTTTTGTTCAAAACTCAAATTTCATTTCCATTTGCTCTCCCTCCCTCCTCCCTTCCTCTCACTTCTCCCTCCTACCACTCTTCTCTCTCCTCCCTCTCACTCTTTTCCCTCTCACCATTCTTCTCCCTCCCTCCCACTGGTGGTTTGACTGGAAGTGGTGGTGACTTGGTGGTTGTATTGTGATGGAAGAGGAGACGAGATTCGATGGTGGTGCTTTGGCAAATTTAGGCTGCGAATTGTAGCTATTTGTGTAGGCTTTGGGTGGTGGTATGGCAATAGTTTGGTAAGGATTTGATGGTGGTTTTCTAGTGGCCTTGGGTTGTTGTTTTGGTGATGATTTGTAAGTGGCTTCGCTGATTGATGTGCGGCTTGAGGCTAATTGATAGCTGAGATATAGTGGTGGTGATTGCTACAAGGGGAGAGGATGGTGGTTAATCAACGAAGCAATCGTTAATCAAAAAAACTGATATTCGAACCTCCATCCGGACGTTCGGATAGTGCATTGGCATGCTCCGTGGAAACAATCGGACGCCTATTCAGACGTTCATATAGTGCGTCCGCATGCTCTCTGTAAATAACCGAATGTCGGCATGTCTCATCTGCACTAGCATCAGCATACCAACCAAACGTCCACATGTTCGTCCGATTAACATTGACATTCCAATTACTACTAAACCAAACAATAATTATAGTAATGACACTCATTTCGGGTACTCAACCAAATACGTATTGAAATCGACGGTTTCATTTCAAACCCACTGACTTCAATTTCGATTCCTAAGTGCGAACCAAACTCCTCCTTACTGTTGTTTTACAGTCTATGATTAACCGGGATTCACACAAGAATTTTCTGTCTGGCTAACCACGAATTTCTGCTTGGAAAACAGACGCTCCATCCATTGAGCTACAGATGCAATTGATGGGTTGGATTATCAATTCTCACAAGTTTCAGTACCATTACTGAACAATCAACCCTAAAACGAGGTGGGCCCATAATGCAACTTTTAAATATACCCAATGGGTCGGCGTCCTTATTACTGCCCCATCCTCCAACGACACTGGATAAAATTCCTTTCAAAGCCCACACACCATCACACATCATCATTAATCACATCATCCCAGAGCATCTCGCGGGCTCCAATGCTCCATCATCAGATTCACACGTCCTTGGGTCCAATGGTCCTTACCGCTCTTAATTGCTGCCCCTCCGTCCTTCCCCGCCTATTTATAACCGTCTCCTTTCTTCCATGTCAGGCGAAGCAGAAGCTGAAGCTGGAGTTGAGCCACATTAGTGAGAGCTGTTGCTACTTGAAGTGAATCCAAACTGAAAAATGGCTGCAGCTTTAGAGTGCTGGTCGAGCCGAGCCAGCGCGACCGAGGACATGGTGGGGCAAGTTTTAATGAGAACACGCGACAGATCCGAAATTTCACAGGAAAACAAGAATTCCTCTGCTATAAGTACAACTAGTGGTAAGAAACCTCCGCAATGCAGAAGCGTTTGCCGAGGCTAAGCCGCAACGTGTCTGAAGCCATTGCCTAGCTCAAGAATTCTCTCAACCTTGACTCGGCCCGCCAGCGGATGTTTTCAGTACAATCCAGTGGGCCTGAAAATTGTCGAAAACAAATTTGGGGAAATGTTGTACGAAGCTTAACTCAGGTTTATCCAGGTAGCCAACTCCCAGAAAAGCTCGTCAACAATATTCGCAAACATTATGATTCTTTACCACTCAGGTACAAGACTCACCTAATTTTTTCCTTTTGTTTGTAAGTTAATTCAAGAAACCATGTTCATTTTCTGACCTTTGAACTCCAAATATCTAAATTTACGTATGTCCTGTTCTGATTCCTTATGTCATTTTGATAGCTATGCACAAGCTGGATTTGAGATGAAGGATGTATTTTTGCATATGAAATTGATTGAGCAAGTGATAAAGGAGGACCATCCAGCAATAATGATAGAAGAGGTGTCTGATAATGAAGTTAATAGGTCGGTTTTTAAGCTGATATTTGCTTGTAACACTTCAATTTCATGGCCAGCAATGTCAGGGGCGCTTGATAGTGCTTATATTTGTTGCAAGAAAATTCAGATTTTTGAGAGGAAAGATTTCACAATAGGAATTGTTATGCTTTTAGTTCAGCCTGGGCTAGAAAAATTGTTCAAAATTCGGATAGAAAATGATTGGCTCTAAAGAAACCTAAAGGTACCAATATGAAGCTTCCGTTTCAGTTTTGTGGCTTGTCAGAAGGAGAATACTAGAGGCAGAGAGTTTGGAGAGATGGATGAAAATAATAGGGAGAAGGATTATAGAAATGGAATTGAAAATTCCGGCCCTAAGATTCAGTTGAAAATACCCTTACCGAATAGTTCTATTGTTGTTTCAGTTGATGAGTGGCAGACATTAAAATCAGGTGGAAATGAGATTGGAAAATGGTTGTTGAATGCGGATAGTCTTCATTTTATCAATCAGATTGGACCAATTTCGTTTAAGGGGGTTTACAATGGGAAAAAGGTGGGGATAGAGAAGGTAAAGGGATGTGATAAGGGCAATGCATATGATTTTGAGCTTAGGGAAGATTTATTGGAGTTGATGACTTCCCAGCACAAGAAACTTTTGCAGTTTTATGGTGTTTGTCTTCATGAAAATCATGGCTTCTGTTTTGCGACTAAGTTATTGGAAGGTGGATCAGTACACGATCTGATTTTAAAGAAAGAGAAGCTTCAGACTAATGAGATTATGAGGATTGCTGCTGACATAGCAGAAGGAATCAAGTTCATGAATGATCATGGGGTAGCATACAGGGACTTGAATGCCCAAAGAATTTAATTAGATAAACAAGGAAATGCTTGCTTGGGGGATATGGGAATAGTTGCTGTTTGTAGAAGTGCTGGCGAAGCTATGGACTATGAAACTGATGGTTATAGGTGGTTAGCTCCTGAGGTTGGTTGATCTTATGTATCCTTTTTCCATATCACTTATTCTATTACTACATTCATTCTTAAAGAGTCTTTCTAGACAATTCACATCTCATTATCATTCTTAGGCTAAACGAATATGTAGAAGATGGAGATCTCCTACAAATTGTGGTTTGTTCAATTTATCTAACAAGAAAAATCTGATCTTGAAAATATAAAGGAATGGTCCATGTGAAAGTTTCACAAAGCATTTGATAACCCACAATTATGTTGGACGTGCTTTCCATATGTACTGTTTCTTGAATACTTTAAGTCAATAATTAGATGCATCATTGTTGAGCATGCGCAGCCTGTTTACATAATTATGTTGCTTTACACTTTAACATATTGTTTGCTTAGCACACAATATAGTGCTTTACCAAGAAAAAAGGTTTCTTTAACCTAGCTTTATTTGCACTTCATCAGTTGTGGAGGCTCTTTGTGTCACACCCTGTGATTAGATGTAACACGCCACGTATTAAGTTTACCCAACACGCAAGGCTATCAAAAATATTTAAAGCGAATCTAAATCACATTTAACATAAATTTCAAAAGACTTCAAATCATTTCAAATAATTCTCAAAATAAAATCATTTAACATCCATTGGAGTCACCAATTTCTCTTAGGTAAAATAAAAACATAACACATAAACTAAAATTACTACCCTTGACCTACCAACTAAATAATTTCCAATAATATAAAATCCTCTATTGGTAAGTCAACTGTCCCACTTGTCTACCCCAAACTATAGACACCTGCAAAAACAAATAGTATAATAGGGTTGAGCAACCAATTTGCTCAGTAAGTAGTTCCATTCCTTTCTCACCAATTTGGGCAGTTACGCATATACATATACATATAGTACATGCATTAGCTCAAACACATTCTATCCATAATTGTCGCGCCCCATTTTTCGAAAATAAATAGAAAGTGTAAAGAAGATGTCGGGAAAAGGGAAAAGGAAGTATTAAATGTAGTGTTGTGGTTATTAAAAAAGCGTGTAAATTTTTGTAAAAACTAATTTTTGAAAATGCTTTGTAAAAGATGATTCGATAAAAATGTGACAAAACAAATGCTTTACTTTAAAAAATAAAAGAAAAAGGGCCTAAAATGGGACTTTTGAAATGCGACGATTTTTGGGCCCGAAAATAGAGTCTAAAAAAGGGTTTTTAGTGAAAAAGGAGTCGCCACTTGGTATTGAGTTTTGGTGTACCAAGTCACCCGAAAATATTTTGTGGAAGGAAAAAATTTGGAAATTATTTATTTAAAGAAATGATTTTTGGAAAAATATAAGAAAAACAAGAAAAACCCTTTTAGACGACTCCAGGTCTTTTGAAAACAAGAGAAACAGGTTCGGGAGTCACAGTTGAAGAAAGGGAAGGCAAAGGCTCGTGCCTAAGGCACCCTTTCAACCTAGCCGAAACTAGTTGCGAGGTTTAGTCTAAATTTTCCTAATATAACCCTAAGATTTTATCACATTTGGATGCAACTATATGAATGCAAATCTAATCCTAAAAAATGGATATCGATAAGGGACGAAATATTCCATTGAGGTTTGGTCGGGATTATCGCATTAATTGCGAAACTCGAGTCTAGACCTCGATGGAGTCACGAGTATAGATGCAAAATGAAATGCAAAAGAAAAGGAAAATAGTAATATAGGTAGTAAATGATCAAAGAGAGTAGGAATGCAACATAACGGGTACGGGGAACTAATAAACTCGTGACTAACTGTTTCTACTCACGGAGGGGGGAACGACATGTACGCCATCGCTTCCCACGTGAGTAGATGACTATTTCTTAGTCTAAATCATGCAAATGGCCTAAAATTCTATGTGTAGTGGAATCTAAAAATTATGCACCAAATAGATGTTAAAATAAGTAACAAGTTATAAAGTATATATAAAAAAAACTCATAGAAAATGGGAAAAGCCTAAAAAGATAAAATGTGTGTGAAATGTCATGAAATGCATACAAAAAATATTCCTAATGCTAAAATGACCTAAAGGCTTAGCATTGGACTAGCCTATTTTCTATAAGTTCTCCGCTAGCGTTGGACTAGAGAAGAAATCGGAATTAACCACAACTAGCTTTGGACTAGTGTGGCGACGATACACATATATAATTAAAGCAAGTAAATAAATAAAGCATGTATTAAAGCAATAATCACATAAAAGCAAATAATAGCACATAGGAGCACATAACACATAAACATGATATTCTAGATGCAAAATCCTAAAGAAAGCGAATAAAACACATAAACACATAGCACACATAGCACACAAAGCCCTAACTATTACACCGGAGAATAACTTAATTACAAGTCTAAAAATGGAAAGAGAATAAAGATATCCTATCTAACCTATCTATTACACTTTCTATCTAAAATACATAGGCTTTAATTAAATAGATAAAACATAAACTATCTATTACATTAACTATCTAAATACAAAGAAATTTTTTACTAAATAGAAATTACCTATCTATTACATTTCTTTGAATAATCAACAATTAAATTCGAAGTAAATAATATGACATAGATAATAAATAAACATTCATACATGATAAAAATTATAACAGAAAAAGATACATTAAAAACACATAGGAGCACGTAGGAGCACATAAAAAGAAATATTGGAAGGGTAATCGAGGTACCTCTCATTCGTAAACCCGGTATAAATGGCTACTAAAATGAACAAACATGTCAAAATTATCACTATTTAATAAATCAATCACTAATTGAATAATTTTCTACCGATCACTATGAACATGCTATGATAATTCAAACAATTATAGCAATAATAAACAAAATAAGAGAAAGAAAAATAATGATAACAATAATTAATCATTTAGGAGAAAAATGAAAATTGTTTAAGTAAAAATAAGTTAGTAAATAAATAAATAAATAAAGCAAAACAACAAAGATAAAATAAAATAAAACTAATAATAATACTAATAATAATAATAGAAGATAAAATACAATAATACATACATTGAAAGTTTAAACACCTCAAATAAGAATTATTAAAATAACTAAAAGGGAAATAGAGAGACTAATTTGAACATTAATTAGACTAACAAGACCCCATTCTAGAACATTAATTATAAGTTTGATAAAAATAAATAAAGAAAATGTAAAAAGAAATAATTTAAAGCTTTGAGGACTTAACTAATTTTAATTAATACTTTTTTTTTTTTTTTACAAAAATAAAATATTATAAGATTTGGATTAAAAGTGAAAATTTAAGCAATATTCTAAAGTGAAAAATGTAATTTATGAGGAACAAAAAGGTAAAATTATAATTTCAAACCCTAATTAAGATAATGACATAGTTTACAACAAATTTAAAAGCTAAAATGTAATTTTCAACAAGTATAATGCCCAAAAATAAAAAATTCCAGCAATATTTAAAGCCAAGAACACAATTTCAGCAAGCTTATTAAATAACACACAATTTTCAGCAAACATTTAAAGGCAAAATTTCAAGTTTTAGCTATTTGGAGAGCAAAAATATAAATTCCAGCAACATTGGAGGACAATAGAGTAATTCCAACAAAAATATAATGGCAAAATGAAATTCCAGCAAGGTTTAGGGGCAAAAATGCAAAATTCCAGCAACATGATGGACCAAATTGCAAATTCCAGCCATATTCAAAGACTATAATAGAATTCCAGCAACATTTTATGACAAAAATGGAATTTCCAGCAATGTATAAGGGCCAAAAATAAAATTCCAACAAGTTTGGGGACAAAAATGCAAAAATTCCAGCAATGTGAGGGACCAAATTGCAAATTCCAGCCACATTTAAAGCCTAAAATATAATAATAGCAAGCTTGGGAGGCAAAATTGCAATTTTCATAAATATCAGAGGGTAAAATTGCAATTCCAGAAAAATTATAGGGGTTAAAATGTAATTACCGAAAAATATAGGGTCAAAAATGGAAATTAAAAAACGTAGGGGCCAAAATTATAATTATCTAAAAGTTGAGGGACCTAAATGCAATTAATCGGGACCTAATTGCAAAGAAAATTAAATTATGGGGGCCAATCTACAATAAACAGAAATTTAAATGCACAAATCAAAAATTATCGGGGCCACAGTAGCATTACTGAAAATATAAGGACTATAAAATAAATACCTATTATTAATTAAAAAATAAATAAAAAAAACTAACTAACCAAAACGACGTAGTTTTGAGTAAAACTACGTCAAAACGACGTAGTTTCACCAAAACACAATTTTTTTTTTTTTTTTCGGCTGATTTCGTTTTTTTTTTTTTTTTTTTCAGATTTCCTTTTTTTTTTTTTTTCTTTCCTTTTTCTCTCTCTTTTTTCTTTTCTCTCTTTTCTTTTCTCTCTTTTCTTTCTTTTCCCTCTTTTCTTTTTCTCTTCTCTTCTTTTTCTTCCTGCTTCTTCCCTGTTCCGTTTCCTTTTTCTCAGATTTCCCCTTTGTTTTTCTTCCCTTTCTCTCCCGACTCACCTCTGCTCCTCCACCTGGCCCTTCTTCCCCCCGATTCTCTCTTCCGGCCGTCCGGCTCTCTCTCTCCGTCCGGATTATCACTCTCTTCTCTCGGTTTCCCTCCCTCTCTATCTCTCTTGGTCCGAAAGAAAAAGAAAATCCCTAAATTATTTGCTAAACTACATTTATCAACCGTACAAAGTGAAAGAGAGATTGGAATTTTTTTTTTTTTTTTTTTTTACCTGGACCGAGCAGAGAAAGTGGTCTGGCGTCGGTGGTGGTGCGCGGCGGGCTGGTGGTGCTCCGGTTGGTGGAATTGGCGAAGTGGGTGGCGCCAATTGTTGCTGACCGTTGTTGTTGTTATTGTTTGTTGTATAAATTTTTTTTTTTTATATATATATGTTTTTTTTGCAGGTGTATTGCATGAATTGGCTGGTGAAACGTGCGTGCCTGTGTGCTTGCAAGTGAAGTGTGCGTGTGTGTGTGAATTGAATTGGTGTGTGTGTGATGTGCAGGTGTGTTTGTGCCTGTGGTGTGATCCGTGTGTTTTGGCCTTGTGTTTGTGTGTGAATTTGATGTGTGATTTGCAGGTGCTGTGACTGGTGAGTTTGGCCGAGAGAGAAGAATGGGAGGGAAGGAGTGAACGTGTGTGCTGGTTTGTGTAAGGTGAAACTGAGTGGTTATGATGAGCAGAGGGAGTGAGAGGTGAGTGTTTCTGCGTGTTGTGTGTTTTTGTGTTGTGTGTGTTTGTGCGTGTGAACTGGTGTGTGTTTGTGTGTGAATTGGCGTGTGTATTGCAATGAATTGTGTGTGCTATGTGTGTGAAGTGCAGGTCTGGTTTTGGTGAGGGAGCCGAGAGTGAGTGTAGGGGGTGTGTGCAAGTGGGTTTGGCCGAGAGAGAAGAGAGTGAAGGAGAGGGAGAGTGCAGGTGTTCTGTGTGTGAGGGTGAATTGGATGTTGCAGGATGTGGTCAATGTATTTGTGTGTGTGTTTTTGTGCTTGTGCAGGTGATTTGAGTGAATCGTGTGTGTTGTATGTAGAGGGAGTGAGGTTGTGTGTGTTTCTGCAGAGAGGGAAGAGAGAGGAGGGAATTGTGAGGAAAAAAATGAACAAAAATTCCTTCCAAATCCCTCAAAATCTGCTGAATTGCAGGGGGGTTGGAAAGTGATGATGAGGAGGCATGGTTTGGGGTATGGAGTTTGCAGAAGCATTCTGTCTGCCCCTTTTTTTTTTTTTTTTTTTTTTTTGAAAAAGAAGAAAATGAAGAAAACAAAGATAAATGAAAAAGTAAAAATAACATAAAATGAAATAACCTAATATAAAATAAAAACTACTTGAACACTTTTAAAACTAAAATACAATATTATAAGAAGGAAAAAGAAAAATTCAGTGTAAAAAAGTTAATTCTAGGTTAGAAAAAATACAATTTAAAATAAACAACCAATGGTCTTTAAAATTAATTAATTAATTAATTAATTATGAAAATTTTCCTTACATAAAATTTATAAAATGCACACACACATAATTCTCATAAAGAAAAAAAATTTTAAATAAGAAAGTGCATTGAAAAACGTGCCGTTGAATTAAAAATAGCATATTTTTAAATAAATAACAAATGACTCCTAAAAATCATTAAAATTATAAATAATGATAAAAATAGTAAAATCAATGTATTTAAGAAATAAAATAAAATAAACTAATATTTATATGGTGAAATTACCATTTTGCCCTTGGACACGACAAATTAGACGTAGTATACACAAAAATTATAATTAGCCCCTAAAAATCATAATAACCCCTAAATAAAGTAATACGCATATTTTATAAAATGTGTGTCAAAATTTGGTGTCTACAATAATCACACATAATAATAATATATAGTTACATAATAAGATCGTGGCATATCAAAGAAATATAATCAAAACATATACGAACCAGTGGTACTAGATATCTAGCTTAATTTTTCCAAATTAAAAGGTTCATAAGTATACATACATGTCCTGACTACTCACCGTCAGGGAGGTAGACGAGAACTAGCTCTCTCTGGTATACAAAGAATAATCAAAGCCAAAACATACATGCCATACATTCACACATCACACACAAGCATGCATATACATATATATAGTCAATGTGCCACAAATATACGAAAAATTATCACGCATATAACATGCACAATCTGAGTTTTATACTACAAAATATTTACACAAGAATTAATATTCATATACGAAGAAGTTTTCAAAACGTGAGAAACGTTAGAAACCATTTACTCGTAAAGTCCAATACCCCTCGAACTAACTCAGATAATCTTGATCTGAGAAATAATCACCAACTATTGACCAACAAATGAAAATACAATTCGCTTAATAACTAAATTACTAAAATTCTAAAAAAATCTTAAAACTATGATACCAAGAATTCCTAATCTCCCAATTTGATAGTAAAACTTACTGTGACCCAAAATTGACAGACTCTAAAACACCCAAAATAAATAATCTGCAAATTCTAAAACAAGACAACACTTTGCACTTCCATGGACCACAATTAATCTATAGTTTTACTACCCAAACAATAATCCTGCAATTTCTAGAACTAAACAAAACGATACCTTCTGCAATAGACCGGGATGGATTGCCAATTCTCACCAACTTAAAGTAACGACAAAACATACATATTCTCCGATTTTACTTAGCACTATTACTGTCATTATTTTTCTTTCTAATCTATGCCGTGTGAATCAAAAAGTTACAGCAATTTTTTTTTAAACAATAATTAGGGTTATAAAATTTCAACAACTCAAACTCCCAATATTCCACAATCTACTCATATTAAACCTAATTCTGAGAATAATAAAATTATAAAATCAAAACCAATCTAACTTGCTCATAGTAAGAATAAGAGGAACGACCTTCAGTCCCTGGATCTGCAAAATCTTCAGTCACCTCTTGTTCTTGATCTTGGAGACAAAAAGAGAATCAAATTGGGAGAAAATAAAAAGATGTCTTAACCTTCTGAAAAGAAAAGAAACGGTTCCTTTTTTTTTT
Organism: Mitragyna speciosa; assembly: GCA_024721245.1. Classification (NCBI taxonomy): domain Eukaryota; kingdom Viridiplantae; phylum Streptophyta; class Magnoliopsida; order Gentianales; family Rubiaceae; genus Mitragyna; species Mitragyna speciosa. Next base: position 21,506,785 of record CM045563.1, read on the forward strand.
TAATATCATTATTATATCTATTATTATAACTACCGTTACTACTACTAGTATTATTATTACTAAAATTATACTTAAAGCCCTTTCAGCTCTCTAAAACTTTAGAATAGCCCAAGATAATAGTTTTGTAATTAGCAATTAATCCCAAACTTGGGCATGGGTATTTCACTTTGGTTGGCCAAAAGCCTCCTCATAGTCATAGTACAAATATTGTTGTATATTATTCACATTAACCTTCTAGACATGGAGGACATCGCCTGAATACCCGCCCCGAGGACGATTTTATGCTGAAGTAAATTTTCACAAAGTTGTCTGCAAATCTTCCTTGTGATGAACCTTACCATGGAAAATTGAACAAAGAAAGTACAGAAATGATTGAACTCGCTAATCATAGACAAACTTTTGTTAGTTTCTGTTCTAATGCCCAGTAACCCCATACCACCAGAAGAGTAAAAAAGACCTCTCTTTGAAGTCAATTTACATTTAATGTATTATAATAGCCATGGAGATTGTATTCTCCTAACACTTTTTTTTTTTTTTTTTTGGCGCTGTGACAGATCATTGCAGGTGACCCTGAGTGTGTTACTGAGACTTGGATGAGTAACGCGTATAGCTTTGGCATGGTATTGTGGGAAATGGTTACTGGTGATATAGCATATTCTGCTTATTCACCGGTGCAGGCTGCTGTTGGAATAGCTGCCTGTGGGCTTAGACCTGATATCCCAAATGACTGCCCCGAGATCCTATATACTCCGACGATGAAGTGTTGGAACAACTGTCCTTCCCAGCGGCCTCAGTTCTCCCAAATTTTATCGACGTTAATGCGTCCTCTTAACAATCATGACAACCATATTGCATAATTTAGTCCCTTCAGCCTTCATCGAAACCCGATGTAGCTATTCTATAATATTTATACACAGAATCCTACATAAATATATGCTGAAATGCCTTGAATGTACGAGAGTGAGAATTTTATAGTTTCTCGTCAGAACTCAAGAGTACAGATTTTATAAATCCTCATGTTGACACTTTGTTTAGAATATTTTCTCCTTTTCTTTTCTTTGTTCATAGAGGTGCTAATTGTTGGTGGATTCCTTCCAGAACGCAATGTATTCTCCAACCTACATTTGCTGTTTAGGATGTGCAAATGCCCCCGTTAGAAATGCAATTTTAAGTTGGAATACTTGGGGCACAAGACTACTTGTATTATTTTTCATTTTCTCCCTTCATTAGCGGCTGGCATCTAGTCAAATTATTAAAGCTACGGACTCCATATTGCATGATGAGCATAAATCCTACAAGAAGGGTGCACTTGCTAACATGCTTGCGCTGATTATGGGAAGCCCATCTGCCCATTTACAACCATCTTCTTGACTTCTGTTTTTTGCGCTGCAAGTGGCTTTTCAATATGGTATTGGATGAAAACTTGGCTGAATTTGAAGCAGTCTTTGAACTTAAAGACCTATTAGAGTTTAAAATCAGAGATTGTACAGTTGAAAGATAATATCTAATTTGTAAGGTGGAGAAATCTTTTTAGTCTGTGGATTTTCTCCAAGTTTCCGGCAAGCATCGACAAATTCCTTAATCAAAATTCAAGCCGAAACGTGAGGGGGTGAATGGCTTGTCCACTGAAGCACGTAATTGACTGTTTGAGGCATGTTTAGCTAATAATCAACGGAAAAACCGTCTATTTACCAATCACACACGACCTTCTTCTTTCTTTTGACTCGTAGTTTGGTCCAAAAAAGAAATTGGCCTACCCAAGTTTGCTTCTTATTTTTATTTTTTCTAGGGAAAGGATATGTTGACGTGCTATAGATAATGTTGGCAATCAGTCCTAAGACCCATTGGGATCCCATGCCCATATTTAATTTGGGCGGGATAGGTATCAATAATATGAAATTGGGCTTATTTGGAATTATACCCATTAAAACCCATTTAAATATGGGCATGGTTGGGAAATGATTGGGATTCCCATTACCCAAATATAAACAAATCTTGAAATGATTTGTACTTTGATCATATCCACTTCTTCCATACTCTCTCTTGAAAGAATCCTTCATTTTAAGCTGCTATTAACAAAATATCTATCATCCTTTATTTGTTTTATTAGTTTTTAACATTTTTTTTCAATAACAAGTAGAATACCCCTTTTTTCAAGAATAGACAAGTTGTAAATTTATTTTTGCATTCTTAGCTTATTCATTTTGCCCTCTTCGATTCATCTATTTCTCCTATGAATATTATGTTAAATTTTTCCTCTTAATATCAATTTTGTGTGGTTAAACTGATTTTTATACTAAAAAAATTCATGTAAATTTTATATGTTCAGTACATTAATTTCAGTTCAACCTTATTCTTAGAGAAATCAGTCTTTATATGTTGGATTTTATCAAAGTTTGCAATGTCCATGAACGAATGAGATGTTGATTTATTTTAATTTTTAATTTGCTTCATTACTTTAGTAATGGATTTTAGTATCAGGAGTTTTAATAAGATAATACCTAACTTGATTTTTTTAAGGGTAGATAAATTAAATCTCTACATATCTTCAATCTAATAATGGAAAAACTACAGTTTAAAATTGAAAGATTAAAGAGCATTAATAAATGAGATCTAAAAAGTAATAATATAAAAACAAAAAAAGTTAAAAATTTATTGAGGTTAATAAATTAAAAAAATAAATGATATAAAAAAATATTTAGGTTAAACTAAAAAAAAAACTAAGTAATCTACAAAAATAACAATTGATTAATAAGGGAAAGATAATTTAGAAAAATAATAAAATGGGATTTATTGGGTATTTGGGCGGTACAAATAGGGACTAGCCCATTTTAGTCCCGCCCATATTAATTCTATGACAAATATGAGACTGTTTGGATATGATCCATATTTTAGAGTCCCAATTAAGTCCCGCCCATCCCACCCGTTTGCCATCTCTAGCTATAGATTTCTAAAATTATCAACTCAGTTGATCTACAAAATAATTTTTGAAGAGCCTAAAACATTTACCCTATCCATCGGATTTGGAAAGAGCATGACTTCCAACCGAAAACTAAGACTAATTTTTGCAAGAACAAGATAAACAACTCTCGGTCCGCATGATGAACAAGATGGACTCTAAGCATAGGGTCCGATACCCATACATTCATACGCTTACAAAAAGTTCAACGTGTTTCGGATGACCCACAAAAAGCCTGTGGCCCGTGTAGATTTCCATTAACATTTTTTACAAGGGCTTTGGCCTTTCTTCCCACATGAAAAAGTTTTGCTCCTCGAGTTGAGGCTGGTGCTGCTTGTGGTTTTGTATGGAAAACGCAATTGAGATATATATATATATATATATATATATATATATATAATAAAACCAATTTTAAATTTTCAATCAGAAACATGAGTATAGATATTCTGTGAGAATTTTGCCACTAAGGGTTTGTTTGTTTGGATTAAATATATTTTTTAATTTTTAAATTTCAATGAGAAAAATGAGTATATATATTCTGTTAAAATTTTGCCAGGTTTGTTTGTTTAAAATGAAAATATTTTGTGGAAATATTTTCATAATTTTCTTTGATGCAAAACACTAGAAAATATTTTTGTATGTAAAATATTTTTTAATTTTCCTTCCTTTGACTGAAACAACTTACATAATTAATGAATATAAGTTATTTTTTTTGAAGTTCAAGAGTGCAATTAAACTTTAAGTACCAATTTTTATAACTTCAATTACTAAACTAATTTTTATTTTTAATTCTTATCACCTAATTTTTTTCATAATCTTGAGCTTTACAATAATATGATTATTGTTATACATATTTTATTATATTATTATTTTAAATATTAATTATAAACAAAATAATCTTTAATTAATTTAATTACTTGTCAAATGTTTATTACAATTGTTATTAACTTATTTAATTTATATTAATAATACAAAAATCAAGAAAAATATTTTTTAAAAGATTTTTACATTGCCATCTAAACTTCAAAAAATTGGAAGAAAAATTAACATTTTCTATATAAGTTTTTTTTGGGATTACTTTCATTTCGCCGATTATAATCGAAATTTTGCTTGCTAAATCGTCCGATCTTCGTTTTTTACTAGATCTTTGTTTGGTTATTGTTATTATAACATCATTGATTGTTGGTTTGATGGGGATTTGTGGAGCTTTCAGCAGCTTGGTCCACTATATACTTCCTAGAAAGAGAACTGGTGAAGCCGAGGCAGTTGACGGAGACGACACCAAAATTGATTGAAGCAGCAGTAGCAGTTGTGATAAGGAAAGCGTTCTCAAGAAGCTTCGGATATCTTCCACGTCGACCGAGAAGACTACTACTACCGGTGGTAGCGAAGTGAAATTTAGTGATGAATTTGGGAGTTCCAGTAACAGTAAGGATAGCTGTGAACCATCGCTGATGAGATGGCGGTTCGATGACGGTAATCCCCATGATATCGATGAATACCTCCACAGCCGCTAGCTTGCCATGTATGGTCACGAGAGTATGCGGCTGCTTTTTGCCTCAAATGTTCTTGTATCCGGGATGCAATGTCTCAGTGCTAAGGTTGGCAAATTTCTTTGAATAATACAATTTTAAAGAAAAGTCCCAATTTGGGGACTTTTGGAGTGCGCGTGTTCTAATTTTAATGTCGCCGCACACAATTCAAACATTTCTTTTTAATCATGTGCAGAGACGTGTGTCAAAAGACTTGGGGTATTTTTTAATGGATGTACAGTGCGGTGACACTCACAATTTATCCATTATTGCAATTTAGCCTTTCCAAAAAAAATAATTTTGAGAGCTAAATTGTAATAATGCTAATTTGTGAATGTCAGCGCATAGCTTCTATGCGATGATATTCATAATTATCACTATTGCAATTTATCTATTATTGTAATTTAGCCCTCCAAAAATAAAAATCATAATAATTATTATTTTAGTTTTAGGACACTAAATTGCAATAGTGATAATTTATGTGTATCATCGTATAGAGGTTGTGGTGTGACATTCACAAATCTGCCTTATATTGATCGGGAGTATTTATTTATTAACTTTTTGGAAGGAAAATTAACAAATGGACATGTGGGACCCACAATTGGGTGGCCAAAAAAGGCAAAACCAATGTCAAAGTTTTCCAGATGTGAAAATGGAAAATATATCCTCCGTATTTAGAAATGTCGTGGCGGAATGGTATTGAATTTTACTGATTTAAAGCTGTATGCAATGTTTTTAAACTTGAATCAGTTAACGAACCCGAACCGGTTAACAAACCGGAGGAGGGGACAATTCGCGGTCAAACTAGTCCAACCGTCTAGTTCGCAGTCGTCTAAACTTACATGGGCTTCAAAGTTGTTATTCAGCCCAATTATCACATGGGCTTGATCAACTGGATTTAATTGGACTCAATTACATGACCTTATCCTAGATCCAATACTTATCAAATTCATTCCTATCAGGCTCTTCACTTATTGGCCCCAAAGCCTATTCCAATTAAGCAGGCTCATCTTCAAAGCCCATGAAGCTTTCCATAGAAATAAATAGCAGCAGTAGGGCAAATAGGTCTCCTAGTATCTTCCTTCATCTCCGCCACAATGGATCCCCCATTGACAGTAACGACTTACGTGAGTATAAGTATCTCCATTCCTCCTTGGACATGAAGATTCAGGCGAGCTACCAAAGCTTGGCTAAAGTAAAGAGTATGGACGGTAAGGTTGGTGGCTTCAAGGTGGAAATATGTAGAACAAGAGAAGAAAACCAATAGGTCAGGTCATGGATCCGATCAGTAATCCCACAATCTGGATCTAATCGTTCGAACTTCACAGAAAAAGAAATCTCATGGAAAGTATGTTTGTATAATCTTTTGTAGCAGACAATTCCATCTTATGAGATTGATTGGGTTCAAATTAATGTTTGTTTGTGTTTTACTTTTTTTTTTTTGGGCAAAAAAATTTGAGTAAGAGATTTTATTTTTAATTTTTTTTACTTAAGTTAATCTATAGAAAATTAAAAAACCATCGGGTGATGATTTTTACGATTTTGTGCGGTTTGCAGAGTTAAACTGGTTTGTGGAGGTTTTTGAACTTCTTCCAGCTTTTACACCGAACCAGACCGATGGCATAACCGGTTCGCGGTTCAACTGGCCAGACCGGTCTAATTCTGAAAGCACTGACTATATGTAGATTCTAAGGAACAAACAAAAGTCCAAGCTGGCAACAAACGAGATTGTTTTTTGTGGGAGCCATAGAGTAGTGGGCCAAATCTAGACCATTCAGGTAAATAATCAATGGTGGATATATCAAGGACAGTGGTTGTTTGAGCTAAAGCTCATGTCACGATCACAAAACTTCTGAGAGAGAAGGATTGGGGCCCACAGTTTAACATAATACAATTAAAATAATAATATATTAATTTTAACATAATAATAAAGGCATTTTAGGATTTTAACATAATAACTAATTTATTATCCATAATACATATTTTTGAACATAACTAATAATCGGCGGTGGGAAAATAAATATTTTAACATTACTATATAAAATTAATTTTAACATAATACAATTACAATAATTTTAACAAAAAAATAAAGGCATTTCAACATTTTAACATAGTCACTAAATTATTATCCATAATAATTTAAAATTTTCACACAATTAATTATCCATGAAAAAATAAATATTTTAACATTACTATGTAAACTTAATCTTAACATAATACAATTACAATAATTATAAACTTAATAATTTTAATATTTTAACATAATAACTAAATTATTATTCACGGTACATGTTTTTCCATATCTAATAATACATGGAAAAATAAACATTTTAACATTACTATACAAACTTGATTTTAACATAATACAATTACAATAATAATAACATAATAATAAAGTCATTTTAATATTTTAGCATAATTGGGATGTTAATGTCACTGTACCAATCCTGTATGGTGACATTAATAGCATTTTAAAAAAAATCATTTCAGCACCTTTTTTTAATTCGTGTCAACCTTTTTTTTTAAAATTAGCCATTATTACAATTTAGACCCCCAAAATTTAAAAAATTATATTTTTTTTTTAGTTTTAAGGAACTAAATTGCAATAGTGATAATTTCCGCATAGAGGTTGCGCGTAACACTAACAAATTAACATTATTGCAATTTAACCCCTAAAACAATTTTTTTAGTTTTGGGAGGCTAAATTGCAAAAATAGATAAATTGTGAGTGTCACTGCATAAAGACTATACGGTGACACTCACAAATCACCAATTTAGCCCCCAAAACATAAACCAAAAAAAAAAAAACCCAAGTCTTCTTACACACATTAATAAAAAAAAAATTTGTTGTGTGCGGTAACACTAAACTCAGAACACGTATTCAAAAATCCCCAAATTGGGGACTTTTCTTTAAAATTGTATTATTCAAAGAAATTGCCGCTGAGATTGGTACACGCCGAATTCAATGCAAAATGGTACACGCCGCGATTGCGACCGAGATCACGACTTTGAACCATGGTCTAGTACTCTTGGTGCAAAGTGCAATACTCAGATGGTCATTCCCCATCTGACTGAGAACTAGGGTGCGTCAAGAGATCCTCCCGCGAAACACATACATATGTGTACTGTGCATTCATTTTCACACAACATTGACCATTGCCTAACTTGGGCCGTATCAGAGTTTGAGGGTTTGCTTGAAAAGACACCAGCTGAGGTGAATGCATACCTTTCAAATCCAAACGAATATACAACTGCGATGAGAAATGCTGGTGATGCACAAGTCAGGGACAATTTGGACCGTGTTATTGAGTGCCTTAGCAAGGAAAGATGTGAAACATTCGAAGAGTGTATTGCTTGGGCTCGACTCAAGTGATGCTTAATGTTATTTTAGTTTCTTCCTTTCCTTGCATGTGAAACCTTTTTTTTTTTTTTGGTGTTTCTGACATGTAATCTATATCTATAGGTTAGAAGTTGAAGGTTATTTTGCAAACCGTGTGAAATAGCTGATTTTTACTTTTTCTTAAATATGTTGCAACAAGTATTGGAGCACCATTTTGGTCAGCCCCCAAGCGGTTCCCTCGGCCCTTCCAATTCTTTACTACTGATCCGAGTCATCTCCATTTCATCATGGCAACATCCATACCACGTGCTGAGACATTTGGTATTCCTGTCCCTGACTGTGCCCAAAACCCAAATAAATTGGCTGAAGCTGTTAACAGAGTCATGGCCCCGATTTTCAACCAAAGAAAGACGTGAAAAATTGTGACAAATGAGAAGACTACAAGGTTGTCTTCCGCTCTCATAGATGATGATCCTGTCATCAATGAATTGATAATGAAGCCGGAGCAGTATAGGAAGAACGTGACTCCAAGATTTAGGATGAAACTGATTCAGTTTAAGAAGGTTTGTTTTGCTTCATCTCCCATTTTACTTGGGTTATCTCTCTTGCAATATTATCATGTAGAAAGTATTTTAATTAAGGATCTCGACTCTTTTGGCACATGTATCAATTTTTTGTTTTGGAGCATTTAATTTGTGAATTGATTCAGGTAGTCCGTTTGGCAGTTGTGGTAGTTTGATGGGACTTCTTTAGATTCTGTACTTGTTTATCACAATACCATGAGAATTAGGGAAAATTACCACATATAGGAATCAATCAAGTCTAAATTACTTTTTATGCTTGATTTTTAACATTGTTATTTGCATGTTGAGGATGATGATACAAACTATCATATGGACCTAATAGCAGCACTTGCTAACATGAGAGCAAGAAATTACTCTATACCTGAATTTGACAAGCTGAAATCAAAATTCATTGCTGGTAGGATTATTCCTCCAATTGCTACATCTACCGCAATGGCTACTGGCTCAGTTTGCCTTGAGTTGTATAAGATGTTAGATGGGGGACACAAAGTAGAGGGATTATCGCAACACCTATGCTACTTTAGCTCTGGCTTGCTTCTCTATGTCTGAACCTGTTCAATCAAAGGTTATCAAGCACTAGGACATGAGCTGGACTGTGTGGGATGGGTGGATAATAAACAACAATCCAACATTGAGGGAACTGCTTAAATGGCTTGCTAACAATAGCCTAAATGCTTACAGCATTTCAAGTGGAATTTGCCTGCTTTATAACATCATGTTCCTTAGGCATAAAGAACGAATGGACAAGACGGTAGTTGATCAGGCAAGGGAAGTGTCAAAGGTAAAGATTCCAACATATTGTCTGCACTTGGATGTTGTAGTAGCTTGCGAGGATGATGAAGATAATGACATTAACATCCCTCTTTTATTCATTTAGTTCCATTAGTTTTGTTATGTTCAGTACATTGTATTCCAAAAAATTTAGCACAATTTCTTATTCTATGCAATATGCTTCCAACCTCTACTATTGAATCAAAGCGTTGCATGTACAAGTATTTGCCTATTAACTTTTACACGTAACATACAGAATGAGATGACTTAGTTGAACACTTGGGCTGAGCGCACTGTTTTTGTCGTTCTTGGTTACACTTGTCCATTTTGTGGGATTATTGATTGCATTTTTATTTTGGGTAAGTTGGTAACAGGCAAATGTGGCCTAATATTAAATTGTGGAATGATTGATTATTTGCATTAGGTGGAATTAAGACGACCGTGACACTGCGTGCAAGTTGTAGGCTACTTTATATTTGTGTTTTGGGAAATCACAAGTTCTGTAACCTGGATCATTTTATTTTATGTGTGCGGATAGCTGCATCATCCCAAAAGGGTGTCAAACATTTTATTAGTAGTTATAGCTAAATGTACACAGGTAAGTTAATACGGAAATTTGATTCATGCTATTTTTGAATTTAGTCTTCCCGAAATATTTGCATTACTGCATATGCATCGAATATCTGGTGAGCACTCTTCTACCTAATGTACCATTTTATTTATATGAATCATCAAAGCATCAAACAGTAAATCGTACCCACATCTGAGAACAAAGGAGTTCAAGTAAGGATGTTCGGGTGACGATGAGGAACTAAATCCAAAATGAGAAAATGAGGCAAAGAAACATGCATAAGAACACTAATACTATAAATCCAACCTACAATGTAATAGTATTTGCAGTATTTGCATTTGTGTCTATGTGTGGGAAGGTGGGATGTTTGGTGACCTAAATTCCATAATTGATGGGACTAATTGTCCTTCTTTCTTTTTCCCTTGCCCTTGGATTCCTCCTTCTTCTTCTCCTTATTCTCGTTCTTCTCCTTTTCAATGTTGTTCATGTTAGCAACGATATAACCATAAACGTTGAGTTTAGCGTCAACAGCCAAATATATCTATATGTGATCATTGGCACAATAGAGGATGATTGTTAGGTTCCAACCACTAGTAGTAGCCACCAGTTTAGCTACTGCGTTAATCTCAATCTTAGTTTTCAAGAAAACGTGAGCATAATTCGTCAACTTTGAAGATGCAGTATTCAATTCCTCCTCAAACTTAGGCAAATTAATGGTCAGGTCCCTCAGCGATCATTTCTTTTGATTCAATCGCTCAGTCCTAGAGGAGATCTCAGCAGTAAGTTGCTCAATCTGCTCCACAGTAGTTTGTTTGTTCTCAAGAGATTTGGCATACTGCCCTGAAGCATAAGCGTAGTTTTTTATGGTACACCGAATGTCATCTCTTAATTTGTCGGTGGGAATCCACCGCACTGGCACCCGGAGAGCACGACGACTGGATAATTAGCGTGACGGTGACGGAGATGGCGCAGACAACATATCCTTGTAGGAAGGAGGGGTGATTACAGAAGGTGGAGGTAGCGACGGTGGCAACCTGGGAGATAGTGGCGGGGTTGTCATCTCTACTTCCGGCACTGGTAATAACTCCTCTTGAGACTCCTCCCCTGACGGCGGCGATGGCGTTTGCGAGCCTGGAGAAGATGGCAGCGGAGTTGGGAATACCTTTGGCTTCTTCTCAGAGTCCTCCTCCTGCAGGGAAGCTGGCTGCTTCACAGAAGTCATTATCTAAACTTCGAATTGACTATTGAATGATTTTAGGGTTTAAATAGTAGACTGGGGAAAAAAAGTGATTTGAACAGAAACTATTTGTAGTTAATTGTTTCGACATGGTCTATTGAGTTGTGGTACAAGATATTATTTTAATAATTTTATATTTTAAAAATGATTCAGATAAGCTCGGAGTTTAGTTGGTTAGCTCGTTTGTCTCGTGAACATAAGTCATAGGCTTGAACTCCACTAGAATAACTTTTTTGTTCCCCACAAGGGATACAAGAGACTGTGACTATGTAAACCTGTCATTCCCCCTCTATGTCAATTGTCACGGATTTATTCTTTCGCTATGCCCGTACGTTACTTAGTCACTTACTCCTTGTGGCTAAATCAGCCTTTATCCCCTCTTGAACGTGCTAGGCACAAGCTAGGTATGGAGAACAATGGCTAGAATGCTTAAGCTAAGTGGGCAAGAAGAAAACACAAAAGAAAGCTTTTAAAAAGCAGTATTTTGTATTGCTTGGAGAATGTTTGAGTACAAATGACTTGGTTGGTTTGGCAAATTGCCAAGGCCCCTATTTATAGCCTTCCACCTCCTCAACGGAAGGTGGAGATTGATTACATCCTATGATTAATATTTACACTCTAGAATATTCTATACAACTCTAGACTATTTACAACCTACAAGAATTCTCTGGAGTATTCTATATTATTCTACAATCTTTATGGAGTCTAAGTGTCTTTGGAGAGTTCTAAGTCTTGCAAGATGTAGGAACTCTTCGTACCATTCTAAAACCTTTCGCTTAACCTCCAAACTATATGGACCGGAAACAGGGGACGGAGCCGGAATGAAAGTCTCGAGTCGTGACACAATACGTGAAATTACAAAATTCATGACAATGGGCCCTTTGAATTTTTGAAAATAAAATGCTAAGCATAGGGTGGATGTTGAACTCGTGTCCAATAGTACAATAAAGTGCAAGACTTAAAGTGTAGATGTGGTTCATGGGATGACAAAGAATTAGATTACTAATATTATGCCATCCAATTGATTCCATTTTAAGTATGAGATTATATATCATATTTAATCAAATTAATCCCATGTACATGGGATAAAATAATCACACGGGAGTAGCGGTATTAATCATCCTCATATGACTTTAGATGAGATAATAATATTGTTAACTAATTTGCTCTTACTACAACCATATGCATCACTGTCACCGTCGCCCCCACCACCACCATCATGCACCACCACTTCTATCACCACTATCATCACCACCAAATTGCACTATTAGCACCACCATGACTATCAATCACAAATATCACACATTATTACTACCACTGAGCACAACCTACTGTGAATTCCAAGTAGCATCACTATCACCACTATCTATTAACCATACACTGCCATCACGAGTACCATCATTACTGCTATTATATAACACCACTACCATTTATTACCATGCACTACCAAAACCATTTGCCACCGTACACTGTCGAAATTCAATTTTCAACAAAACATATAATGTTCCATCAAATTCAGTATCAACTAAATATTGGATAATTAAGACTACTAATTTGGGAAAGATTTCCATGATTTGTAGTTCGAGTATGAATCATCTCATCACATCTTGTCCATGAACCAAACAGACCCTAAATGATATTCCATGACTATTAAGAATGCATTTCATTTACAGGTAGTTGATTAAAAATAAATTTCCTATAGACTGAAGCAAATCACAAGGTTGAAGTAGATTATTAAAACAATCGGAAGTTTGAGACGATAACATAATATTTAAGAATATACTCCCATTTTGGAAAGGCGTATTGTTTGTTAGATGAAAATAAGTACTAGTAGTTTTCGTGTATAAATTTAATTTGCGCCCAACAAGTCTGTAATTGAAAAAAAATTTAATAATTGCTTCTTTTAACCTTAATCGATTGTAGTAATGTCAACAATGACATAGACACTTCATATTTTGTTATGACCGACTATAATTTTTATGATAATACTATGTTTACATATATTTTATTAACTTAATGACCTTGTGTTGGCAAAATGGTAAAACAAGATTAAAATATTTTGAGCTGCAAAGACACGCAAAAAAAAAAAAAAATCACTATTTGGAAATAAGAACAGTAGTCTATTCTTGGTGTGGTTGTATTTCTTTAACTTCTACACAATTTATTTTTTATTTTTTTAATTTTTCCATCGTACAAGTTTCTTTGTTTATGGGGAAGAAATCGGAAATACATCACAAATATTAGTTAACCGAATGGATTTTCCCACAAATTTGGCATGCCCAATTACAATTAGACCACTTGATTACCATCTAGGTTACCAAATTTATTTAGCTTTTGGATCTCCTCATTATAAAAACGGGCCGTATCTAAATTACTCAGGCCCACGAACTCTATTCCCAGGAACGACTCTTCAAAAAAACCGCCAGCATCTTGGGCCTGGAGAAGCATTGCTGCAGCAAGAAATACAGTTGAGGAGGGATTGCGGAAAAGAGTTGGGGATGGCAAAACCATCCATATCTGGAAGGACAGATGGATTCAGTTTAATGATGATGGGAAGATCAAAACTCCTCAGCCAGCAAATTGTCAATACCAATATGTTCACCAACTCATTGAAAACAAGTGTTGGAATACTCCTCTGCTAGCATCTCTCTTTCTACAAGAAGAAGCAGAAAAGATCCAGAGAATTCCGATCAGTATTACCGGTAGAAAAGATAGAATGTTTTGGAAGGAGACGGAGAATGGGCAATATACGGTTAAGTCGGGGTATGAGAGTTGCAGGAAAATCCAAAAAATGAAGGAAGGGAATAGGATGGAAGTTGGAACAAGTGAAGAAGGGAATAGGAAAGAAGTTTGGAGCAGTCTGTGGAAACTGAGAATTAAACACAAATTAAAACACTTTATCTGGAAGTGTTTGAATCACTATACTTCCAGTTAAAGAGGTTTGTTTCCAAAGGACTGGTATTGATGATCCAATTTGTGCATGCTGCGGGGAAGAGGTTGAGACTAATTGAGCATGCCCTGTTGACCTGTCCACATGCGAAACATATCTGGAAACTATCCCCTCTCAACTGGGACGGATTGACAGAGGCAAATCACAACTTTTGGAAATGGTGGGTAATGCTCATGGGGGCGAAGCTAAGAAAGGAAGGAATAAAACATATTGAGTTGACTGTCAATATCCTCTGGCAGATTTGGAAAAGTAGAAATTGTCAAACTTTCAATAAGGAGATAGGGGATGCGAAAAGAGTTGTGAGTAAAGCAGTCAACTGAGTGGGATGAGTTTGAAGAAGCTTGTAGGAAAAGGGAGGAAGATGGAGGAGCATTAATCAAACAGGTGGAGCAGAATCTAACGGAGATAAGCTGCTGCAATGATAAGGGGATCAAAATTAGTTATGATGTAAAGATCAGACAAAACAAGGAAGCAGGTGACATATAGCATACATGCAAGGGATCACAGAAATGTGACCAAATTGGTATGGGCAGCAACTGAGAACCGTGAGGGATGTTTACCAATGGAAGAAGCCAATACCATAAAGCTAGCAATGGTACTGGCTAGGCAGAAGAAATGGTCAGAAATAAGCATCCAAGGAACCAACAAACACCTGCTACAGAAAATCAAACAGCAAGACTCAAATGATTCCAAATGTGCAACAATTATTGAGAATGTGTTAGATTTGTCTTCTTCTGTTTAACAAATGCTCTTTCCATGTAATCAGTAGTAAGGAAAATATAGTAGCTATAAAGATAGCAGAATTTGCTCAAAGCTTAAAAGAAAATGTTGTTTGGGAGGAAAATTTCCCAGTGTGGATCGATCTGATCACACAAATTAGTGGGGATAGTTATCCCCTTTTGTACAGGACTGTATTTCTGGGATAGAATGAATATAATCTCAATGTTGACTTTTTGACAAAAAAAAAAAAAAAACCGCCAAATTTCCTCAGAAGCCACCCAAAAAAAAAAAAGAAAAGAAAAAAGAAACGCGAAAATGTCCAACGCAGATATCTCCCTCTTTCGCTCCCAAATTCAAAATCGAAGGTCATAAAAACGTTCATCCTGATCTATCTATCTCAAAATTTTCATAATTCCTTTTAGAAATCGATTTTCTTTGATCTCAGATTCGGCGACGAAACTATTGCAGTCCTGGAATCGCTTTTGGCTGCCTCCAAGGACGTCAAATCATCGATAGATATCCGATCAGTTTTGAAAGAGTTTCTGAGTCACGAATCGCTCTGCGTTATTAGAGAAATCGCCGAAAAATCCGTCGATCATAAGCTCGTCATCACTGATTTTCTCGTTCGTGCTTTCGCTCTCATTGGTGACGTGGAGGTACATTTCTGATCATGTTTATTTCGCGGTTTGATTACCTAATTTTGATGAAGTAATTATGTTATTTGTTTGTTTATATCATATAATTTTCGCACGTCAAGTAAATTTGAGAGCTTTAAAAAAATAATGATAGAAGAGATTAGACTAGCATTCGTGAGTTTCATCCTATAATTATTTTTCTGAACACAAGTATTCATATAAATATTGTTTTTGGTACGTGAGATAAAACGACGAGTTCAAGCTGGTTGTTTTCCAGAAATTTGAGCTTGTTTCTAGTGCCTGTGAGGAGATACTGTAGTTTCACTGAATACAAGTAGATTATGATTTTACAAATGTAATGGTCAGGGCATTTTATTATACTAAATGAAAAATGAGTTCTATGGTAGGAATTGAATGTTACATAATTATGCCGAAATGTCTGGGGTAATAGTTGATTTATTTCGCTTGGTGTTCTGCAATTTTACCTTTTAACAGAGTTGCTTGGCCTTGAGATATGAAGCATTGCTAATGCGAGATGAAAAGGCTTCTAGTGACCCAAGGCTTGAGGTCTCATACGGTGAATGGCTCATGTTTGCCGAGCAATCATTTGATAATGGTTTTTATTCCATTGCAGCAAAGGTATTTCGTGTTAATATGTTGTAATCAGTCGCAGAAATTGTCATGGTATTATTACTGCTGCTTTTAGTGATGTTATAGCAGTTATTGTCGTTTGTTATGAGCAACGATTACCCAAAATTTTGTGATGGCCTGTGGAAGAAGAGGGAAACAAACAAAGAACTATAAGGGATTTGCAGATATCGAAATTTAGCAGAACTGATTATGATGTCAGCCATACATGAGTTGCTTTACATATAACCTCTAGAGTTCACTGGTTTTTGGTTTTCGTGTTACAAGTTTCAATTTCATGACCAAGATTACCAGGGAATATTTTTAGCTAAAGCTTTATCAAATTTGTTAGTTTGGCTCTTATTCTTCCCTGCAACTGCAGGTTCGCTTGCTTTGATGCATTTACTAAAATAATTCAATTCCTTTTCTTTTTTTCACACTGTGAAGCTTTTTCATTTTTCTGATGCAGATAGATAGACCTTCCCGTAATTTTGGACTTTCTGCTATGGAGCTTCATGGACTTAGTTAATGGTCGATGATTTTGTGCTTCTAAACTGGGAATGGGAACAGTGATGTGGAAGTTTGATCCTTTCTAAGTAGCTTTCTATTCTTTGATATAGTTCAAATTTTTTATGCATATCTCTTGTGCTTAAAAACAAAGTAATCCAGATATCAAATTGTCTTAGTTGTTGAATGCCTCAAGTATATTGTCCTTATCCTTTTTTCCTTTGGCTTAACCTTTTTGTGTCTTTAACTAAACTCTATCTTGAACATCATGAACTGCATAAGTTCTTCTGTGCTTCTCCAACTTTCTCAATTGAATTCCCATATTGAATTGGATAACTATTTTCGCAGGCATGCGAAAAAGCACTGTTGTGCATTCATATGAATAACGAGATTCACCCTAAAGATGATGACTGCTTTCATCATAAGCATGCTACTGAGAAAATCAAGACACTCAAGGATGCTGCTTCACAAACTTGTACAAGCCGAGGTTAGATTCTTGAGATGATCCGTAATTTCTGGATACACAAAATATGATACATCTGGAGTAAGGTCTCTGAGGCATCAAAAGATGTGATTATCTTTTTGCTGGAGTCGTTTGCTTAATGGACATTCTTTAAATTTAATAGGCCTTGATTGAAAATCATGGTGATGGTAGATCAACTTTGAAATGAGCATCATGATTTCTGGAATGACATTTTAGATTGGTAGGTGGATATGAACATAAGTCTGTCAAACAAGTGCATCTGCACAATCAAGAAGGTTCCACAGGATGCAGCGTCTACTGTCACACAGACCGTTGCCACGAACATAGTGGCAAATAAGATGCTGTGTAGTACCACATTAAAGGCTACACCTGAATTTATATCAGGAGGTGCAAACTCATCAAATAATGACAGCTTCCATTCAGCATCCTTGTTGACAAAATCCATTGAATTTCCGCAAGTGTTTGAACGGACATCATATAACCATGTCACATTAAGGGTGCATTTAAAACTGTAATTACCAAAACTATCTTGATGATTAAGTTGGGAGTACCTCAATGAAATACTGCACGATATGTATATGCCTTAATTTTAATCACGTGATTTGCAACACAATTGGGAATCTTTTAGAGTAGAAGTTGCAAAAATGCTGTTATCCATGCACCAAGTGTTCATCCTTGCAGAATTGACCGACGCACTCTTGAGCAACCAGGAGCATCTCCTCCAGTGGATTGCTCTTTTCTCTTCGAATCCCATGCTTGCATGTTGTGAAGCCCCAAAAAACCAATTTGACATTCTATTTGTTTCTGTTATGGTCTTATAAGGGCTTAGTTCAGTTGTCATGGGAAATGGCTGGAATTGAAATTGATATATTCTTAATACAGTTAACCAGGTGATTTTGGTTTGCACTTCTGAACTCAATTCGATTATGTTACAGTTCAGGTTCAGGCAACCGAATACTTGAAAAAGAAGTTAAATCAGCAGCTAAAACAACAAGATTCACTCTGCATCAAGACACATTCTTCAGGAAGCACTCTGTTCAGAAATGGAATTAAAAGACGGAATTTACGAAAATTGCTGGAACACCAAAGCCTATTGCAGGTTATTTATGACAGCATTTAGCAATTTTTAGGTTTTGGCGCATTTCCATTATTTATCCTGTTTAGATATTATATTTTGTTGTAGTTTCACGAAGTCATTATATTTAGTAATTGATCCGCTGTTTTTCCATATGTTAGCTAGACAGGTGACTTTGATGACAGTGAACCTCACATGCTTCCAAGAAGCTAAGGTGAATTGTGTTATTTGTCAAATTTCTCAGGTTCTTCAGTTGGGAATTTGTGAAAAAAATTGATTAGTTCCTATGGCAGTACCTTTCGCCATTCTTGCAAGAAATGATGGATTTATAAGAGAACATATTGAGATGGGGATTCAAGCTAATGCTTATATAGTACGAAGGACAATTGGGGATGGCAAATCTCTAAGTTTGTTGTTGCTTCAAATGATGCACGTTCGGGTCACAAATAAGTTCTGCTATTTAGGCGTTTGCATAGACTGTGTGGCTTATTGATACTTCAGGAGTCATGCCAGGGTAACCCTGCTATAGCCAATGGGGATGGCACCAAAATACTGTAATCACCGTTGGTCAGGCATAATGGGGCTCGACATGATCAATTCATAATTAAGTCACCAGCTTAGTCCAGCATAATGAACCTGGCAGGCTAGTACTAGTCTATTCCTTTTTAATTCTTTAATAATCTGATAACTAAGCATGCCAGAGGGAATCTGCAATTAATTCTATGCAAGGAAGGGTACATTTGCAGCAAGATATGTGCTTGCTATGGTTCCCAATCCATGAATTCTGCAGTTGATTGTACTTAATATTTCACTTGCTTAGGAATGACACTAGAATTCTGGATAGACATCTATGCATTTAAAGACCTAAAATGGCTTTCCCTTCCCAAGTAGCAATTGGACCTGAGGTATGTAGCATTTTGTAAGTCCGCAAATTGCTTTTTTTTTTTTTTTTAGTCGGGGGGGGGGGGGGGGGGGGGGGAGAAGGGAGGGAGGGAGAGAGGGACAAATATTGCTTAAATTTTTGTCTTCACCGTTTCAGAAATTTGAAAAAACATCCATATCTCAATAACCGAATCTTCCATATCACAAAGCTCATTTAATGTTTGCATTGGAGCTCGTATGTTTTTTATTATCTCTAAGACGGTGAAGATGTCTGTTTTTCTAATACTTGGCACATCATTTTGGAAAACACGCTGAGACATAAAACAAAGTTTACAAGGTTCTCATCCTGTCTACATTGTCTCTTCTTCCTAAGAGCGTAGGGGTTTGAAACATGAAACTCAAGCAGGAAACTACGCGTTTTGTGAGGTAACACACACTTAACAAATTCAATGTTGGGGTCCCATGTTTCATTACATTAGTCTAAGACAAAAAACGAGTAAGCAGAACAGTGACTTGTTACAAGACGAGTGAACTCTTAAAAAATACAATTGCTCGGGCTGCCAGGGAAAGAGAGCTTTTTTCCTTGGAATAGAAGATCAGAAGCTTGGAAGCATGTGGAATGCATTAAATGCAAGGGAGTGGGGAATCGATCTTAGGGTTCGACAACTCTTATAATTTAGGAGTATCAGTTCAGAAGCCTCGTGATGCATAATTCACAAACTATCAGAGAGATTTAATTTCACATCTTGCAAATTGATGCGGAAGAATCTTTTTCTTTCCTTTCATGCCCAACATAATGGTGAATCAGATGCCTAATTGTTAACTTAATCTTTTGCATGTGACCGCTAGAATTTAAAGTTACTAGTCTACTACTTGCACTCTCGATTTTAATTTTCTGAAAAAAAAAAATTCTTCTTCCGGTCATCTTATTAGATTTTCAGCTTCTTGTCGGATCTCATTAAGTCTATATCATTAATTCCATGGTGGGTTATTGTTATGGCTGCCGTATTGATTTTTAACTATAATTGATAGCAGTAGCATTATTTATAAACAACTGGATGAGACGAAGATTTAAAGTTCACTGCATCCCACTTTCTACAGCTTGGACAATGATGTATTTCAGTATTTTATGTGCACATGCCAAAATTTCTTGAAACAAAACAAGTCCGGGCGTTTTATCTTTTATTTTTTATTTTTTGCTTATTGTTGATTCACGTGATAAAGAGATGAATCCTCACAGCTCAGAAAGAATTGTTCAAGCCTTCAAGGCTAATCGTTTGAATGAGATGGGTGGAGGTGACGCGAATCTAATATACGCTCTCTCATAAACTTAATAATATTTTTTGGCGTTTATATTTTTTCCTCTTGTCATGGTGACTTCCTGATTAGAGCGTTTGACAACTTGACATTGTACAAAATGAATGAAAGGCCAAAATTCTCTAAACTAATACTAGTGTCAAAATTCATAAATTTTGCTTTCATTGCTGTTAAAAAGAAAAAAGGGTTTTTCCCATAGTTAGTTCGGTTTGTATTATATTACAGAATAAGTGAAAGTATGTACCGTGCCGTGCCTATTTTTATGTTCAACTATCTTGATTGACTGACATGGGTGGCGCAAGAGCCGAATGTAGTGAAGATAGAAAATGGTCAGAATGAAATGGATCACAGTATTCTCGCCTTCTAGTAATCTTGTATATATATTTTTTAATGGGTGAAAAAGTTTTGTGGAAGCTAGCTTGATTGACTTTTCTAATGTTGTCTGTCAAAGTTGTAAAAAGTACTAAGAACGGTATGTGCTTGGAAAACTTTCTAAAATTTGAATTCGACTTTTAATCTTGCCAATGAGTTCAAAGTTAACTTTTATGACATTGTATTTCGTTATTGCGCTGAAGAGGATCGCAGCATCTCAGTTGCTGTGGTTGTTGGGACCAAGGAGGCAACAACAAATTCTTAGATTATCTGCTCAATTTTCTTCATTTTGACTTCCTCATGAAAAAAATACTTTAATAAACAACTATATGAAATTGTCATAGCCATGTTTTCTGGGAAATTCAAAACCCACGAAAGAAAAAGGAGGAAAGAAATGATTTGATCTGCTATATTCACAGTTGCTATTACTTAATTTTATATTTTGTTTAAGTTGACGGTGAAAAAGGAAAAAAGAAAAAGAGAAATAGACACAGAGGTCACAATTGATCAAATGATAAAGATATGAGATGTATGTCCATCAAGTTTTAATTTTTCATGTGAATGTCCACCAACAAACATTCACGTTGAGCCAATCTTTCCCCTTGGTTGGGACTAGGGTTTTGCTTCGTTAATTTCACACCACATTCAAATTTACTAAACCCTAACCCTAGTTGTTCTCATAAATTTATTGCGTTCGTCTATCGTGAATTTTTCTAATTAATAGTGGTGGTAGTTTAATATTCAATAACTTCTTTTTATACGTTTTTTTTTTTTTTTGGAAGAAAGAGCTAGTGCTATATCGAATAAATATGAATCAAACAGGACCATGGAAACTAAACAACTCCATATATCGCCAACCTATCACGCAGAATGGCGGTGGTCAACTCCTCACCTTTGATTCTTCAAGACGATTTTCTTGCACCCTGACTTAATTGCCCTTGAGGGCTTGGTCAGTCTTTGTCGCTCTTCTGTTATGTGCGAGGCTAAAACTGTAAAATCAAGCATGAAACAGATTTTCATGGGCTTCTTTTCAACTCCCAAAACAGCCAAAAGTTCTCCCTTTTGTCATTCTACTTCTTTTTGTTTATTGCAATTTAAAAGTTCTCCCTTTTGTCATTCTACTTCTTTTTGTTTATTGCAATTTATCTTTGTTAAAAATAGACCGTTTCAAATATTTTATTTGTTTGATTCATTCTACATTTCTTCTTGCACTTCCTAGTTCTTACACCATTATAAATAGACAACCTACCCATTCTCTTTCAAATCACTCCCTTGCTCACGTTCCACTTTTTAAAGTCTTGACATCTTGTAAGTTTTATAGTATTTTGTTAGCTTAGCTAGTCTTTAGCTTCATAAAATGGGAGGAAGCTCACCCTGTGCTTCCTGCAAATTGCTAAGGCGGCGCTGTGCCAAAGATTGCATTTTTGCGCCCTACTTCCCTCCTGATGATCCCCACAAGTTCGCCATTGTTCACAAGGTTTTTGGTGCTAGCAATGTCAGCAAGATGTTGCAGGTTTCTCCTTCTTCTCAGGCCCATGTCTATATAAATGCGCCACTGCTTCCAGATTCCGTACTGTAGGAAACTAGGAGGTCAAGAGTTCAAACCTTGACCATGCGTGCGCACAACAATCTCTAGGTTAACATGTTTACCTATATCTGATGTTCTTCAAATTCATTTTAACTTGATCATTATATGCAGGAGCTTCCTGTTCAGCAGAGAGCAGATGCAGTAAGCAGTTTGGTATATGAAGCAAATGCAAGAATGAGAGACCCTGTCTATGGCTGCGTTGGTGCAATTTCCTATTTGCAGAATCAAGTTTCACAGTTGCAAATGCAGTTAGCAGTGGCTCAAGCAGAAATACTGTGCATCCAGATGCAGCAGCAGGAGACTGCTGCCTTGCCAACTCAACTGGACGTTACAGATGAGAAATCGCTTCTCTTATCCACTCCTAACTTCAATAACCTACAACAGTACATTAGCTTTGCTTCTTCTAGCACTGTAATGCAAGACCCTCTTAAGAGAGAGTCTCTTTGGACTTAACCTTGTTTTACGAACTAATTCAACTGCTTATTGGTTAGTAATGAAAGTGTTTAGTGTTTTAACTTGTTTCTTCCTTACATCTATCGGGGTTTGTGGCTTTGGTTTTGTTCTTGTTTGCACCATCAAAGATACAAAGCTTCAACCCACTGTAAAGTATTTAAACTAAACCAGTTTCGTATTTACATAGATCAAGATGGTGTTGCTCAGCACTAATTTACTCGATTTTCAGTTTTCATCCGCAGAAAGAATAAAAAAAGAAGAAGGGGAAAAAAATGAGAGAGAGACGATAGGAAAGTCGTTGGTCAACTCTACCATGTGAAGTGGAGTAGGAGTGAAGTACGGTTGATATTTGCTTCATGAATCTTCAAAAGCAACAACAATATGGTTGGATGTTCTTCTCAACACCTCCCCTCCTCCATCTGGTTTTAAAAATTGCTCAATAATTAAGACATTGCTTGTCTAATGTAGCACGCCATCATTGAAATGCAGTTTACCTGCTGGCGTTAGTTTAACCATACAATAAAGGCCATCAGTGGAGCAAATCTTTCTTTAATTATTTCGTTTGTCTCTCACATAAGAAAGAAAAGTTCATAATCCTACACAAGCAGTTACGTGCAAATAACAATTAACTGTCAGGAATAGAGTACATAACTCCAACCATCTGTCAGCTCGCTTGGTTAGTTTTTAATGGGTCTGAAAATCGTGAAAGTGTTCCATATACTGTCAAGCGAAAAAGCCAGAACACTATTTGATCCTAAAATAATGATATCATGCTAATAATGTTTGTTGGGTGGGAATTAATATCACACGTCACTCTGTTACTTCCTAAACTGTGAAGGTTTAACTATCTATTGCTTATCTCTATGAATTTTTTTTTTAATGCCCTATAAACCGAAAGCACGTATAGTCTCCTAGGTTATTAGAACATACAACAAAAGTAGCTGAATACTGGATTTCCCGTATCTATGAAGGCAACTGAATGTTCAAAGGAATTTACCTTTTTGTTGTTTGGATGCATTACCTCGAGCCCTCAAAAATGAAAGCTAAAATCAGAAAAACAATCAAAACAGACTAACGGCCAGGATAAAGGTTTGCCTTGTAATCTGGATTCTTATTGACTTTTAAACTAGTATATTCTTCTATTTTATGCTACTCTTTTTCCTTTTCAAGATTAGTTGTGTCCCCCACATAGCACTATGATACTACCTCATGAAGTCCATGTAAAGGTTGGTGCATGAACTGAATCCAAGATAAGTCATTTTCTCTGGACTTTTTTTGCATGTGGAGAAGAGTCCTGTATTGTTACTTGTAAAACAGAAAAACTTGCTTAATTTATGTCTGCGCAATAGACCAAAGGAGAATGAATATAGATAGAAACCACTAAAAATCGCCGCTTGTTTTCGATCGCTAGTTTTCGATCGCTAATTATGGCTGATTGTGATACGTTGCTTATCTGCATACTACATAAGTGGGCGAGGTGGTGATTGATTTTAGCCGATTATGCACAGTGTTTAACATCAGTGTGAGGATTCGATATTTATTTGATGGCGATAGAATGCTTCCAATCTTTGAATTATTTGAAGCACTCGATTTTGCCTTACAACCAAATTAGAAAAGACATTAGGGAAGAAACTAGTAGGTTTTTGGTCATAGTGGGGGCTTTCCAAATCGGATGGGTGACATTTTGAAGGAGATGCTTTTATTTATTCATATGCAAAAAAAAAAAAATTTAGCATTTATGTGATATTTGTCTCTTCTAACGATATGATGTTGAAGTTCATTAACATTCGTCAAGCATCATCCTATGACTTGTTCGTTTATAAAATTAAGAATTTCATTTTTTTCAGACAGACCACTAATGGCCGTGCAAATTATGGATATGTAGGTGGAACAACTCGTTGACTAAGTGATTTTAATACTCTTTTGTTAAGGTATCTAGTTGATTTCCTTATCAAGGCTTTAGTTTTAATCACATGGGCTGTGAAAATTTATCTGCATGCGTTCATTGTTTTGATGAAAAACCCATTGTAATAAACATGAAAAAAAGCCCACGAAAAAACAAACTGAAAGAAAGAAACCCAACTAAAGTTCCCCCATTTGTTCTATACTGTAGCTATCGAATTAAACGGAGTTGTCCAAACGTTCTCCAATTTTTGGTCTGAACGAATTCCCAAAATCCAAATGAATGGACCATGTAGTTGAGAAATCCTAACGTTACAATTTGTGGCTTCTTGATGGGTATGGCCCATGTGGCTGATTCGGCATATTGCTCCGCCATTGTTTGAAGGTCAAAATTACACTAATATCCCTGAACTTTGAGGTGGTTTTACTCTGCCCTCTTTTTTTTTTGTCAAAAGATTCAGGATATATTTCTATCTGTCCAAAAATATTTACAAAAGGGTATACACCCTTAGTTATAGTCTGTGAGATCAGTGATCCACAAAGAGAATGTTACTTCCCACTTCACCATATTCTTTAGACCTAGTGCAAATTTTGCTACTCTGTCAGCACATCGATTACTATCACTATTAATTACTTCAAATGAGCAATTAAGAAAAAGTCTACTAAAAAACAAAATGTTCTCTAGCGTGGCAGAGACTGGGCCCTCATTGGATGTCCTCTCATTTAGCATCTGTATCATCTGTTTATTGGTCGACACTAACTTCACCTCATTCTAGTCTTTCTCTTTCACGATCAACATAGCCAGTTTTAGTGCATTAGCGTCATCCATCAGCTGGTTACCGTCCCTATTTTCTGTTGCTGCCTAAACTAGCAGGAGTTTGTTTTGCTGATCTGTTGCTATGATGCTATAACTCACTTTCCTGGACAGCTTATTTATCTTCAGTGCAATTTTTATTGTGACTTCTCTTCTCCCGGCTTCTCCTATTCCTCTGTTGCCCAAGTGTTCCACTGTTTCTTTTTTGCTCATCCTTTTCTTCTCTACCTTCATCTTCTCTCCTTCCTGCCATTCTTGTACAGCCCTTTGTATTACCACCCACCCTGGCCTTCTTTCATTGTTAAAGACCATGCAGTTCCTGTCTTTCCACGATTGCCACAGAATGTGAGCCGTAAGTTCGATATGTTTGTTTCCTTGCTCTCTATGTTTGGCTTCAAAGAGTTTCTCCCACCAATCCCTCATGTTATTCCTAAACTCATATATCCCATCCCATTGGATTGGGGCAAAATCCCAAATTTCCTTTGCTCTTTTACATAATAAAAGAGTATGTTCAACAGATGCCACTTCATCTCCACAGCAATTGCACAGTGGATCCCCAATTCTGGTTCTATGAAAGATCTCCCCTTTAACTAGAAGGATTTGATTCAAACATTTCCAAAGGAAGTGCTTGATCTTATTTTTTACATTTAACTTCCAGATTCCTTTCCACATTTTTTCTTGACTTTTTTCTCTGCTCGTTTCTTCTACCTCTCTCCTCTCCCTTCCTTGTACCTGGTCTTGCTTTGCTAATTCATAGCTTGATTTTATCGTGTATTCCCCTTTTTTCAAAAATTTCTAATAAACTCTGTCTGGCTGCCCACTCAGGCTCAGAAGAATCCTTGTAATCTTTTGGACTTCACTTGCAGTAAAGCATTGCTCCAGCTTCTGCCTATCCCAGCATGAACCCTGCATCAATTGATCAACTGTTTTAAATTGGCAGTCTGTTAGTCTTTCAGATTCTACCTTCCCATTCTCATTGAAGGGGATCCATGGATCTGTCCAGATTCCAGTTGATTTTCCATTTTTCACATTCATCATCATTCCTTTCCTTATTAGGTGTCTCACTGACATGACGCTGTGCCAGAACCAAGATGCATTATTTAGGACTTTGGCTTCCAAAATGCTGGTATTCCTGAAATATTTGGCCTTCAGTACTTGACTAACCATCGACTTTGGTCTTATTATTATCTTCCACACTTGTTTAGCTAAGAGAGCTGAGTTAGTACTGAATATGTCCCTCATTCCCATACCCCCTTTCTCCTTAATGTTTGACAATTTGTTCCATCCCAATTAGTGCATTTTCTTGTTCCCCTTCTCACTACCCCACCAGAACCGTGCAATCAAACTATTAATTTCCTTGCCCAGCTTTTTTGAGATTCTGAAATAGGACAAGACATGGTTCGGTATTGCCATCACAATAGATTTCACTAGCACCTTCTTCCCGGCTTGGTTTAACATTCTTTCTTTCCACCCAAAAATTCTCTTCCTCACAAAAATTCTCTTCCTCACTCACTCTCTAATGAATCCAAAAACCTAGTTTTTTGCTCTAGGAATTACCACTGGTAGTCCCAGATATTTCCCTTGGATAACAACCTTAACTCCCTCCAGGATTTCCTCCTCTGCCCTCCTACTCTCTTCTGTCACGTTCTTGCTGAACATCATAGATGATTTGTCCATGTTGATTTGTTGTCCTGAAGCTCTTTCGTTGGCTGTCAAAATCCTCCTAATCTCTAGTGCATCCTGTGAACCTGCTTTACAAAAAATTAAAGTGTCATCAGCAAAAAACAGATGGGAGATGTTAGGACCCTTCCTGCAGATCTTAACTGCAGTTATCTTCCTCTCACTTACTGCACTCTCTAACTGTCTACTCAACCCCTCCGCACACAATAGGAACAGATAAGGGGAGAGGGGTTTCCCTTGCCTGATTGCCCTCTGCCCTCTTCCCTGCTAACTTTTTCGTTTAGGTACGCCAATTTTAGCTTTTATTGACAAACATGCCCTCAAAATTTAGATTTGTTTATATTATTTTTATTGTTTATTTTTTTATTCTTTTTCCCAATTTTTTGTCTTCCTTTTCTCATTGCTTCCCTCAAACCATTCAGAATTAATTCTTTTTCTTGTTTATTTCTTTTTTTTTTCCTTCTCTTACAGCTTCGCTCAACCCCATGAGAAATTGTATCACGAGTTCTAGCTTGCATTTTTTTTCTTCATCTTAGTAATTTATTCTTCTTCCTACCATTTTCATATGCCTTCTCTCTTTTACTTTCCCCATAAAATGACTCTTTTATAAAATTGCTATAAAGAATGGATCATAAAGTAAAAAAGTTTTTTACAGGAACCGTCAATTTCCTTTAGCACCTTGGAACTAATCCATAATTTCCAAGCTGGATAATCCCAGTGGTTGTAGGGCCACGCAGCCACCAATAGCTAAAAGATAAGGTGTCACGTAGGAAAAAGCACCTATCACTTTATATTTATCAATGACAAAATATCTTCCTTTGCATCCTTCAATCTGGGTTCCTCATATCGTCTGCCTCTCTAGTCTCGTTATTCACAGCAAGAAAGAAGAAAAAAACTACCGAAGAAAGGAGATAAATTCAGGATGGGGATAAAGACGTTGTCAACAAGTTCAAAGAAAGAGGTAGTGCATGTGCCAGACACCAATATCATAATTGAAGAGGAGAACTTCGACTTTGAAAGCAATCATCATGTCCACACCAAGCAAGAAACTGATCTCATGGATGAGTTTGACTGCATTAGTCTCGATAAAATTGATGATGATGATGCAGAAAACCTTGGACATCACGAGGGACGTGATATTTACGGTCAACTTAACTACTGGGACTCTTTGATGCCTTCTTGGGATGGTTTTGGTAATAATGAGGAGCCTGGAGATGATTATGGGTACGAGAACAACAACAACAACAGCTTCGATAACCATTCATCCAGCATGTTTGACGATATGCAGTTTAGCATTAAGAAAGAGACCGAGTGTGTATTCTTAGAAGATGATGAAAAAAAGCCGTATTTGAATTTGAGCTTAAATTATCAAGAGGTTTTGGATGCATGGTCCGACCGTACCCTTTGGGCTGATGAATCTTCAGTATTTGTTTCTGCAAATAATGGCTATGTTAGTATTCCATGATTCCATCTTCAGTTACTTCTTTTTCCAATAGAACAGTATAACTTTAGATATTAATAGTTTAATTTATTTTTTATTTTGTATCTTTTTTTTCATTTTCTTTTATTTTGATAAAATTCATGTTGGAAATGTAGATGGGGGAGGTGCCGGTGACAGAAGAAGAGAGGAGGAGAAGGGAAGCAAGTGTGCTACGGTATAAAGAAAAGCGCCAAACCAGATTGTTCTCCAAGAAGATAAGATATCAAGTTCGGAAACTGAATGCAGATAAAAGACCTAGACTCAAGGTAACTAATTATGCTTGTTTATATTTCTCCATCAATATTTCTTTATGAATTTCATGTACGTAACGTTGGATCGATATCTAACAACTCTTTTTATTTATTTTTAATTATCATTTTAGGGCCGTTTTGTGAAAAGGTTAGCTGAGAAGACACACAAATGATTGAAGAAAAGTTCTCAAAATATCTAACACAAATGATTGAAGAAAACCTCTCAAAATATCTGACTTCTGTCTGTTACTTTTATATTCTTTTGCCATGCATGATCGATTAGGTCCATTTCATCTATCAATGAAAAAATATCTACTCTTTAATTGCAAGCAATCTTTTAGCAGGTGAAAGTATACTACTATAGAGACTGCAGCAACTACTGTTTCCATGAAAGAGATTCACTTGACACAACCCTTAATAACGCAAAGATTGAGGCATGTCAACCTTCTAACAGCTCATGAGTCATTGTCTTAATTGGGACCTTAAAGTTATTAATTATTGATAACTTGGTTTAAAGTTTTTAACTTGTAATTTTATTGAACCAGACCTCGCAATATTAATAATTTTTCGGATGAAAAGGCTGAGTCATTTGCCCATGAAATGATGATGGTGCAATAAAGCACATGGGATGGGACATGGCCAATTTTGTACATATATGTGCATCTCAGCTTATAATGTCTTTTATTTGTGCCTTATTGTCGTGTCTTCAACTACTGATCGGATGCTATTTCTACACGCCCAACGTGTCACTATTCTTGAGGCTTAATTTCCCCAAAAAAAAAAAAAAAAAAGCACACCTTCTCATCAGTAACAAAATTAATGATTCTATTGAATCACACTTTAGTATATCTAAATACAAACCAATGTTTCCTTTATTTCTCTTGATTGTTATAGAGCTTTAGCTCAATCCGAATTTTGCACATATAAGAGCTTGACTTCCAGCTAGATTTATTTCAATAATCAGAAAAGGAAAAATTTTCAGAATTTACTTATGCATGTTTTTGGTCTTTCGACTCTACGTTCAGATTATTTGCAGTCTTCTTAACTTAATTCCTAAATTTCTTAGAACCATACCATAGTAACAAAATATTATTATAAAACCAATAAATTTTGATTAAAATTTACCAATAAAAAACTAATACTTTATCGTTTTGCAGAGTAGATATTTCGATGGAGAGGCTTATTATTACTTGAAAAATAAAAATAGTAGAGGCAGATATTTTGGTGACGCCTTTTGCCTTTTTGCTTCGGGCTTTTGTTACATTCAGCTTAGGTGGTCCCGGCGAAAAGACGCAATGCAGACAGGGAGGCGTGGGCTATGCGAACTCTTTTCTGAAGTCCCGACGAATTTGATAGATAGCGAATTTTCGTCCTCTTCTTCTGTATTTATGGCGCCTCGAATATTTACCACAGATGGACTTTACATACATGTCGAAATCGGCACTCTGGCATAAACAAACATTGTTCTATGTTATTCAGACATAATTAAGATGATTGTATATAAATATTTATCTACTATATTTTATACTACAATATAGTTTCAAAGAAAAAAGTGACATTCATTGAATGGATTTGATATTTATACCTTTTACTGTATATTACTGTGATCATATTACTATCAAATTCACTACATAATTTATAAGCGAACTTGTAGATATGTATATCTGTCTCTTTGTGATGCGCACAGTTTCAAATGTCTCCAATTGGAACTAAGACTAAAGTATAAAAGTGCACACTAACCCCAAAAAAAAAAAAAAAAATTCCTAAGATGCTATCTTATTTTCTCGCAATGATACTTCAAATGTTATACTTCATGTTATTGAGTAATTATCACTAACATAGATATGATACTTCATATGTTACACTTCATGTTACTGAGTAATTATCACTAACATGGATGAAATTAAGGGTGGATAATACCCTCTTAACTCAAGAAGGTAAAGTGCACAAGTAAAACAGGTTAATGTGATGTGGGTGGGTCTGGGGCTCACAATTTGTCCCCATACCAATTCAGACAAGTGGAGAGCCACATAAATCGTCAGTGAAACAATGTAATTCACCAATAAAAGAATGTAAGTTGTCAGTGAAATAATATAACTGGTTTTCACTCTAAAACGACGTTATTTTATGACTCCAAATTTGGCCAACATGGCTTAATTTAACCATCTATTGTTGGCCTATCTAATATGAACAATTAACTTGTTTTAAATGAAACTTGTGTGCCCCTTCTCCCGATGTGGGCAGCATAAATCAATTTTGGGCTAGACCTCGTGAACATGAAATAGAAAGAATAAACCCTTGTTTGTGGTTTAAAAGGCCCAGAGTTACTGCAAAGATCAATTTGGAAGCCCACTACTATGATATTGATAATACCTTTTACAAAGCCCAATGATAAGGTTCGGTTGCTGCCGGAAGTCTATGGGCTGCGGAACAAATATCAGACATGGAAAACATTAAAATATTGGTCAATGATTTTCTTTTTTGGGAAGAAAGGCATAAGAAAGAAATCTTACTATATCAATTGTTGTCAGCCTTTTTTGATTTTGATTGGCCGGTGCTTGATCATTTGCTCCAACCAATGTAAGAGTCATACTATTCATCTGCTTTCTTCAGTGTTTTTAAGCAATTAATTAGTTACCTTATTATTGTTATTATTGGATTCAAGAAATGGCTGGCAATGGCACAGAACAAGTAGAATCAACAATCTCATGCAACATAATTGCAATTCCATGTCTAGGTAGAGGCCACATCAACCCCATGATGAAGTTCTACTTGTTCATTGCCTCAAACCAACCCAACATTCTTATCACCTTCATTGTCACTGATGAGTGGCACAAGCTCCTGAGCTCTGATCACATTCCGGCAACTATCCAATTCAGCATAATCCCAAATGTCCTTTCTTCGGAAGCTAGCCGAAGGTCAATGAGCTCATGAAACGATATAGTTTGAGGAAGCAAATGGACGACGTATTCTTTCCCATTCTCGTATTGTGGATTCTAAAACAAAATGCTAACCTCATCCAATCTACCTATTATATATCTATCTATTAGATAAAAAGAAAGCGTTTAGTAACAATTGGTGGCTGGCTAATTGACACGTGTTTTCATATTTACTGATTTAGCCTTGCTTTTCTTAAATAGTTTTATACTGCTCATGTTATTTTTGTCAAATTGCATGCTCTTCCAACTGCCTGTTGGAATGCACACCTGTTTGTAGGCTATTAAATATTCCTCTTCACCTTCCTATTACAATTACACCCTTCTCATAATAGCTTTGCTATCAATAGTTTACAACTGTTAGGGTTGGTTTTGTCATTGCGCCGTACCATGATTTGTTTTCTCCTCGGTAGAAATTTGCCCTTCCTTTTTATCTTTCTCTTTCCACCGTTGGATTCATTACTGGTCCACTCATATTTGTCTCAACCTTTGGATTTAGATTTTATCACTATTCAACATTCTGCATCACTGTCTTTCCTCATCAACCGGATGGCCTTCTCCATCGATCGACGCTACACTTGCTTTGCCATCTCTTTTTGACTTTGTGCTTATTCTTCCAGATTTTAGTGTGATTACATTTCGTACGATTTTTAGTTCAATTGTTGTCATTTCTCCTCAAATTAATGGCCTTCTTTTCCTGCACAGGTCTGTCTTTCTTTTTAATTTTTCCTATTTCATGTATTTATAAATTTTTGCTTCCCGTCCCTTTCCCTGTAATCCTCTTCAGCTTGGGTCTATTTTCTTATTTTAATCTGGTCACTTTTGGATTTTCATTGCAGGGATGCCTTCGCAGCTTCTTCCGGTGTTTTTGCACCCTGCCTTTTCTTTATCTTTTTCTCTTTCCTCCGTAGCTCCTTTTGTTCTTTCCTTTCTATTTAGAGAAGGGAGAAATAGTTTCTCCAACCAATAATCTATGATGACGATTTGGACCTTGGTATGGCAACCCTGATGGCATCATGAGTGAGTTCTCTCTCTAATGCGACTGGGTTGCAGCCATGGTGGTTCATTTCATACAGATCTAAGCATTTCCACAAATCTGAACTTAAATTTGCACAAATCTGAGGGTTTTTGGAATCTTTTCGCCAAGAAAGAAAAGGCAACAATACAGATCTAAGCCTTTTCCATAGATCTGAACTAAATTCGAGAGTTTTTGGAATCTTTTCCTAAGAGAGGAAAGGAGACGGTCTATGTATCTGTCATGTTTGTATTCGTTATTTATTATTTTTAGAAAAATAAAGTCAATATCTTTACCTTTTATTTTGTCTTTTTTTTTCCTTTATCGTTCTAGATCAGCAATCGATGGATGGGAATTTAAGCTTGCAGTGATAGTGATGGTGAAATGGTAATGCTTTTTCTTTTTTGCATTTGTACTACATCTTTTCCACCTATTATTGGCTTTTTTTTTTTTTTGGTGATTTGGTAGAGAGCATTTATATTTTATGTCTTGTATGAGGGCTTACATATTTTCTTTGAACTGATTCGAGTGTATTTTTGTTTTGCGTTTTTTGTTTGCCCTTTCACTAGAGATATGGTCTTTGTAATAGATTTCTTAAATGACGGATTATGACATAACCAAATACAAAGGTCCTTGGACTCAAAACTACACAGAAATTCCTATTATTATCTGTTGATTGATTATGGGATACAGGTAATCCTCTGACGTGTGCTGTGAACTTTCTTTATTGCAACTTATTAAATTATTTATTTTATCATTTATTTTTTTAACATTTTGTGACGATCAAACCATTCTCTTCACTTTGTTTGCAGTTTAGTAACCAAATAATTTCTATTATTTATTCATTTTGAACTGCTTTCAATGCAGCCCTTTACATGGTAATACCTGTTTGAATATTATTTCACTCTTTTACTAGAGTGATTTGTTAATGAATTGCTTTACCCTTTTTTTTTTGCTTTAAGCAATTAGCATTGCATATTGAGCTTAAGTTAGAATAGCTTAGATTGTTACATGTAAACCACTTTGATGAAGTGTTTGGTACTTGTGAATAGAACCCACTCCTATTAGGCTTACTCGTGCATTGTATTTTATTTTAGTATTGGTGGATTTTTAAGCCCTTTGTTGTAACTCACAAACTATGATGATATTATGATTTTCTTAGTAATAATTCAGGCCTAGAGCTAATTGAACTTTTAGATGGCTGGGCAATCTTGATGGTTTTTGGGGATTCTCCTCTCAATGCAACTTAGTTTACGGTCATGGCAGTCTTCTTCATTCTTCGCCTATTATTGTCCTATCTAAGACTTTTATCTAACCATAAATATGCACATATAAATTTTTTATTTGAAACATTACTTGGCAGGATATAAAAAGGTCTTAACATTATGGCCATCTCGGTTCAATTTTGAAATTGTTGAAGACACGTATATTCATGACTTGGCCTTATGAGGTATATTTAGATAAATTTTTTCATTTTCTTGTAATGATTTTTTTCCAATTTACAAAATTAGTAACTTTTAAGGATACACATGAAGTCGTAAAGCTCATCATGTTTATGATCTATCAGAACTCTTAAAATAAAATAAGAATAATCTCTTTTTCATTGTTCTTGGGATAAAACAGTTAAGTTACATTTTATTTTGTATAACTTGTTAATCAAGTAGTTTTGATTAATCCCTTTTGTTGTAAACGAGGACATATTTGAATTCAGTTTTATAGTTAAAAGTTTTAGAATAATTCTTTGATATGATTTCAGTGAATTGTATATAAGGTGTATGCAGGTAAGGTTTCTTACAAACATTTTTCCAAAAATTTCTAAGAGATTGATTCCAATTATACTCTTTCTATAGATTTGTGTGCAACTTGGTGACCTTTATTTCAAGGTTGTTTGAAATTATCTAATTGAATAGTGATTTGTTTCTTAAACTTTGGAATTAAGCAATTGTTGAAACTATAAAAGAATTGAACTAATTTTAGATTTGTTTAACTGATTTTGATTTTTTTGTTGAAGTTGATATTTTTACGGCTATTTAAATTTAAGAACAAGCTTTCAAAAGATTAGGAAGTAGGTTGGCAATGACGAAGAACAATAAAATGAGGGTAAATCCATTTTATTATGATTGCATATTATCATGTACAATTATTTGTATAAGATATACTCATAAAAATACTCTTGCATAATTAAAGTCCCTTATTTCTCCATATGCTATAGGAGAGTAAATTTCTGTGTATTATTGTCTTAATGATTTGGCATATACATTACACCTTTGTGGATGTGTACGTAGTCTTTTTTTCGTGGTATTGATGTTTCTGTGGTTACAGGCATTTGTTGAATCAATTTGATTTATATTTGAAGCACATATAAAAAGTTCCTAATGCCTGAAAGCTATATTCAAAATGGCAGTCTTTTATTTTTAATTTTTATTGAGATTTTCTAGGTATTTTTGTTTGACCTAATCTTCATATGCCATTGTTTGAAGAAATTGCAATTGTGGGAATGGAAGCCACGATCCAGTGATGGTTTGGCGAAATTTGTAGCAACTGTCTCAAAGCAAATTTAGAGGCATAATATCATCTCTTCTGGTAGCCAAGATGGCTAAAAATTCTTGCTAAGAGAAGATTGTGTCTGAAAAGTGATTCCACTTTAATGATTCAATCTCTGGGCACATAGAAGAATTGATTTGTTTTAATTGTTCAGCTTCTAAGTTGGATGCCTATGAATCCAATGTCTTTTTTTTTTTTTTGAAGCTTGAAACGAGTATAAATGTATTAGAACATAGATATTATAATAGTTCT
Source organism: Mitragyna speciosa (assembly GCA_024721245.1). Taxonomy (NCBI): domain Eukaryota; kingdom Viridiplantae; phylum Streptophyta; class Magnoliopsida; order Gentianales; family Rubiaceae; genus Mitragyna; species Mitragyna speciosa. The sequence continues at coordinate 21,542,263 of CM045563.1, forward strand.
TATCCTCCAAAAGACTCTCAAACGCTTGGCTTGTATTTTTACAAATGCACATGCCATTGTTTATTACATTTTCCCATTTTATGATAATTCATTATCAGGTTAAGATAGATCCTGATTCTAAATTTTCATTTGTATTGCTTAATTATAAATATAAAATATATGCCACGAAAGTGGGGGCACAGGCCAGGTTCTACTAGTAATTTTGAACAAACCAATAAGGCCCGAACTACAAAGAAACACGTGTAAAATGGACTTAATAGCTTCATGTACCAATCTGTGGACCGTACATAAATCAAAGAAGAGCCCACAACAAGTCCCAAGACAATAACCATAATTATTGGGCTGCAACACATCATCTTTAATTTTCTAAGATAACCATTGGGCAAATGTTTCGGGTTTGAATAGGATAATTTATACGTCATGTAATTCATTTCGTTGAGGTTGATTGTCATCAGATTAACAAGGTTCTCCGGCTTTCAACAGCCCAATACAACTGAATCGATTTTTCAAGAGAAATTGATGAGTTCAATGTAAGCGAATAGTATACTGTTGACTATTGATAAAAAATAAATAAAATTAATATAAGCGAACTTTAAATCCAATAAGAGGTTAATAATCAGACTTATTCATTAAGAGATTAATAATTGGACACAAATGTAAAATAAATTAAAATTCGTTGTTCTGAAGCGTGTCTTAGTATAAATTTTATCAAACAATTAAACATCGATGAACAACGTACACACATTCACTATTTAATTAAGAATGTGTAGAAACATTGATAAGTTACTTAATCGAATAATTCTTTAGAGATTTCACACTTGTTTACCGCAAGACATTCATTCAACAATTGACATTATTTGAATCGAACTTAAATTACTGAAAGGTTAATATTGGATAAAATACAACACAAATTGAAATTAGTGTTATAAAATGTGCATCTCAACCAATATATCTTTTATTTGTGCCTTATTGTCGTATCTTCAACTACTAATTTGGATGCTGTTTCTACATGCCCAAAGTGTCACTATTCTTGAGGCTTAATTTCCCAAAAAAAGGAGAAATACTTAGATGGACCTTAGTCCAGGGAATAGTTTCGTGGACCCCTTGGTCCAGAAGCAGCCACATCACTCATGGCCCACTGTATAGATGATGTGGCTGCTTCTGGACCAAGGAGTCCACGGAACTATTCCGTGGACTGGGTCTATCTAAGTATTTTCCCCAAAAAAGCACTTTCTCATTAGTAACAAAATTAATGAATCTCATGAATCATACTTACTTCACCCAATACAAACTAATGTTTCCTTCTTTCACTTGATTTTTATAAGAGCTTGACGTTACTCCAAAATTTCACACATAATATAAGAGCTTGAGTTCCAGTTAGATTTATTTCAACAAACAAAAAAGAAAAAATTTCAGAATTTACTTATGCATGTTTGGTTTTTCGACTCTACTTTCAGATTATTTGCAGTCTTCTTAACTTAATTCCTAAAGTTCTTACAAAAATATCATAGTAACGAACTATTATTATAAAAGTAATAACTTTTGATTAAAATTTACCAAAAAAATTATTACGTTATCATAGCTTTTGTGACAAATCGGCTCATCACTGATAATGTGATTATAGCTAATGAAGTGTTTCATTGGTTGAACCAACGGAAGAATCCCCATGATAAATTTTTTGGGCTAAAATTAGATATGAACAAGGTATTTGACCGGGTGGAGTGGAAGTTTTTGGAGCGTATGTTATACAACATCGGTTTTCCAAGTCCTTTTTGTACGAAGATAATAAATTGTATTACATCAGTTTCGTTCTCCGTTCTCATCAATGGCAAGGCTTCAGCATCTTTTCATCCTTCAAGAGGCCTACGGCAAGGAGACCCCTTATCCCCATATCTTTTTATAATATGTTCGGAAGGGCTTACAACTGCCATTCGGCGAGCAGAGGCACCAGGTTTCTAGAATGGCATAAGAATGGGACATCGAAGGCCCATGATAGGTCACCTACTCTTTGCGGATGATAGTCTTCTTTTTGCAAAACTCGAGGATCACAGTGTGAATTTAATAATGGAACTTCTGAGACAGTATGAGCAAGCATCTGGCTAGAAGGTGAATTTGCTGAAATACAAAGTGTATTGCAGTAGAAATGTTTTGCTCCCAGAAAAAGAACGGCTAGCAGCCAGCTTAGGAGTACAACCCGATGATGGCAAATGCATGTATCTAGGACTACCCTATATGATAGATAGATCAAAGAAAGGGATATTATCATTTGTGCAGGACCGAATAAATAAAAAACTCAGAGGTTGGAAAGAACGAACACTCTCTCAAGCCGGTAAAGAAGTGATGATTAAATAAGTTGTGCAGGCAATACCAACATACTTAATGTCATGTTTAAAGCTCCTAAAGAAACTGTGTGAAGATATACGAATAATGTCATGTTTAAAGCTCCCAAAGTAACTGTGTGAAGACATACGAATGGCCACTAGAGACTTCTGGTAGGGACAGAGAAGTAGCGAGAAGAGAATTTCTTGGGTAAATTGGGAGACCTTATGCAAAAAGAAAAGTGAAGGTGGCATGGGATTTCTTGGCCTAGAAGCTTTCAACCATGCTTTACTTGCGAAGCAAGAATGGAGAATCATTAAATATCCAACTACCTTCATATCTACGATCCTGAAGGCTAAATACTTTCCCCATGTAGACTTCCGGTCTGCAAAACTAGGATCAAACCCCTCGTATTTATGGTGAAGTATTGTCGCTGCAAGAGAGCTGTTAGTAAAAGGTACCAGATGGAGAATAGGGAATGGTTGCGCAGTAAACGTTTGGGAGGATCCATGGCTACCAAGGCTTTACACATTCAAAGTTACACAGCGCAATAAAGCAATATGGCCCACAGCAACAGTGGGAGACCTCATTGATCACGAATCTGGCCAATGGAAAACTCACCTACTCAATGGAAAAGTATACAATACACCACGTGCATTGCCACGTGGTGTATTAGAACCAATAATTTATCGCCATGTGGCAATGGTGGGTCATACCTTGTATTATTTGGCGATGTGTGATTGGTTCTAGTGTACCACGTGGCACGCCACGTGGCGTGCGTGGTGCACGCAATACTCACTCCCTACTCAATCAGCTTTTTTTGGAGCACGAAGTAGAGCCAATCCAAAAAATACCCATATTACCAGGATCGTGGCCAGATCAACTAGTTTGGCAGTACACCAAAGATGTCCTTTTTTCGGTGAGATCATGCTACCATTTACCAAGGGAGATAAAAACCCAACTCACTGCTGTTGGCTCAACCTCCACTCCTGAACGACAACATTCTTTTTGGACCAAATTATGGAAAATGGACATCCTTCCAAGGGTCAAAATGTTCTTGTGGAGAGCTTGCTTTGGATCTCTCGCCACAGGCCACAATGTTCAAGCAAGGCTGAAAATAGGTACCATCAGTTGTCGGAGATGTGGCTCCATACCTGAGACAGATAAGCACATCTTCCTAGAATACCCATAATCACACGCGATATGGAAGGAGCTTGACCTTAATATCAGCGTTACGAGTAAAAGGAACTGCAATTTTAAAAATTGGCTCACACAGCTCCTGGAGGACACAAACAAAACGGAAGCAAACCTTATTGCAATCACTCTTTGGCTCATCTGGAAATCAAGAACTGAGAAACTTTTTGATAGCGTAACTAGAGGAGCCAAACGCATTAGTCAATCTAGCAAAACTCTCTTACATGAATATCAAACATCACAACTGCCACAACTGGGCACCAGTTGCCATCACAACCAGCTTGGCTCTGCTAGCAGATGGAAACCACCACCAGAGAACTTTCTCAAGATCAATGTAGATGTCGCCTTTGACAATGGCAAAGCAGGAATAGGGCTAATCGTGCGTGACAACAAAGGCGACATTAAAACAGTCATGATTGAAAACATCCCATTCTGTCTTGATGCACAACATGCAGAATCCCTAGCTTTTAACAAGGCATTACAGTTGGCAAAAAACTTCGGCATCTCACATTTTGAATTGGAAGGCAATGCACTAGGAGTGATCAATAGAATACATGATGCCTTGAGGATCTATCACTGATAGGACTTTTTATAGAAAGGATTAGACAAGAAGCCAGGGATTTCCCGTCTGTAGGCATTGGCTTTGTGAAAAGACACCTTAACATCCCAGCACATCAGGCAGCCAAACTAGCTTCACAGACAATAGGACAACATGTCTGGTTTAATCATTTCCTTCTGACTGTACGAGAGGCTGCTGCCTCGGATGTAACTTCAGACTAGTCTCAATGAAACTATCTTTTTTCCAAAAAAAAAAAAATCGCAGACTTTGCGGAGTATATATTTCGATGTAGACTTTTTGTTTGAAATAAAAATAGAGGTAGATATTTTGGTGACGCTTTTGCCTTTTTGCTTCCGGCAGTTGTTACTTTCAGCCTGTTAGGTGGCCCCGGCGAAAAGACGCAATGCAGACAGGAAGCCGTGGGCTATGCGAACTCTTTTCTTCTGAAGTCTCGACGAATTTGATTGGTAGTGAATTTTCATCCTCTTCTTCAGTATTTATGGCGCTTCGAATATTTTAACACAGATGGACTTTGGATACATGTTGAAATCGACCCACTCTGGTATAAATAAACATTGTTCTATGTTAGTTTAGACATAATTAAGATGATTGTAGGTAGATATTTATGATACCATATTTTATACTGCAAAATAGTTTCAAAGAAAAAAAGTGACATTAATTGAAAGGATTTGATATTTATATATTTTATTGTACGGTAACAACATATTGCTATTGAATTCACTTCATAATTTATAAGTGAGCTTGCAGAGATGTAGATCTTACTTTTGTGATGCAAACAATTTTAAATGTCTCCAATTGGAACAATGGTTAAAGTATAAAAGTGCACATGAATAAAAAAGAAAAAAAGGTTTCTGAGATGCAATCTTATTTTTTCATAATGATACTTCTTATGTTATACTCCATGTTATAAAATAATTATCACTAGCATAGATAAAATTAAGAGTAGAGAATTGCCCTTAACTGAAAATGGCCAAGTGCACAAGAAAAACGAGTTGATGTGGCGTGGGCAGCATAAAATCAATTTTGGGCTAGACTCCGTCAGCATAAAATAAGGAATAAACACTTGGTTCTGGTTTTAAAAGGCCCAGACTAACTGCAAAGAAAAATTCGGAAGCCCACTGCCAAGATATTGATAGTACGTTTCATAAAGCCCAATGACAAGGTTCGGTTGCTGCGGGGAAGTCTGTGGACCGCGGCAAATATACCTTTCAGACACGTGAACGGAACAAATATCTGACATGGAAAACATTAAAATATTGGTCAATGATTTCCCTTTTTTGAAGGAAGGCATAAGAAAGAAATCTTACCATATCAATTGTTGTCAGTTTTTTATTTTTATTTTTTTTTTATTTTGATTGGCCGGTGCTTGATCATTTGCTCCCACCAGTGTAAGCGTAATACTATCCACTTATCCTTTGGCCTTCTTCATTCGTTTTCTTTGGTGTTTTTAAGCAATCAATTAGTTACCTCATCATTGTTATTACTGGATTCAAGAAATGGGTGGCAATGTCACAGAACAAGTAGAATCAACAATTTCATGCAACGTAATTGTGATTCCATACCCAGGTAGAGGCCACATCAACCCCATGATGAACTTCTGCAAGTTCATTGCCTCAACCCAACCCAACATTCTTATCACCTTCATTGTCACTGATGAATGGCACAAGATCCTGAGCTCCGATCACATTCCGGCAACTATCCAATTCAGCACGATCCCAAATGTCCTTCCTTCGGAAGCTAGCCGAGGGAAAATTTTTTCAATTTTTCTTGAAGCCCTTTTCACGAAGATGGAACCAGAAGTTGAGAACCTATTGGACCGCATAAAGATCCCCAAGCCGAGTATTATTTTGGCAGATACGTATTTAAGTTGGGCTTTGAATATCGGGAAACAGAGGAATATACCGGTGGCATCTTTCTGGACCACCTCCGCCACTATGTTCTCCATTTGGCATCACTATGATCTCCTCCTTCAGAATGAACATTTTGACGTCAATCTGTTTGGTACGCTACTCGTCTATCAAAATCTAATTTTTCTAGCATTAAAAAAGAAAGAAAGTACCACTATCTCAATTGGCATTCTTTGCTAGTCTAAAAGTAGTACCATAATTTTGTTAGTACTTTTTTTTTTTCCGATAGTAAGTGGTTTATAATTCTTAGTTATAAACAGTTGTTGCATTTCATTTACAGGGGAATTATGATTGTTGAATTATCCCCAGAGTTTTTGATACTAGGTCCTTTCCAAGAAATTGATTATTATTACTACCATATAATTGGAATATTGAGTTAATCCTTCTACATTTTCATCGTCAAATAGAGCGAGGAGAGGAAGTGGTGGACTACATTCCTGGAGTTCTTCCAATTTGCGTTGCTGACCTTCCACCACAATTCTATGGCAAACGCCTAGCAATAGTACCAGTTACATTAGATGTTGTTTCATCAGCTGTGCTTGAAGCCAAGTATCTTCTACTCACTTCCTACTATGAACTTGAAGCTTCAGTCATTGACATGTTGAAAGCAAAATTGTCCATCCCAATCTATTCCATCGGTCCGTCTATACCTCACTCGAGCGTTAAAGATAACTTCTTTCAAACTACTAGTGTAGATGGTGCCCCTGACTATTTTGAGTGGTTAAATGCTCAACCTAGATTGTCTGTCTTGTATATTTCACTAGGAAGCTATCTTTCTGTCTCAGACGAACAGATGGATGAAATTGTTGCTGGAGTGCTTGATAGTGGTATTCGATTCTTTTGGGTAGCACGCGAAGGTGTTTCTCGATTGAAAGAGGAAGGGGGAAGTAAAGGGCTAGTAATGCCATGGTGCGACCAGTTGAAAGTGTTGTGCCATCCTTCTATAGGTGGATTTTGGTCCCACTGCGGGTGGAATTCTACTAAAGAAGGTGCATTTGCTGGTGTCCCAGTGCTTACATTCCCACTGAAGTGGGATCAGTTTCCAAATAGCAAGCACATTGTGGAAGATTGGAATATGGGTTGGAGGGTGAGGAGAAGTGAAGAGAGTTGGGTCACAAGAGAAGAAATTTCAGGGGTTTTGAAGAGGTTTATGGACTTGGAATGTGATGAAGGGAAACAGATGAGAAATAAAGCTCAAGAAATCAGGGAGCTTTGTCGAAGAGCAACTGCTGACGGTGGATCTTCTCAAATTCAGATTGAAGCTTTCATAAAGGACATTACAAACATCCATAGTCATCGATTGCATTAAAGATTATCATGTTCTTGCTAAGTTATCGAAACGATGCACTTTTCAATGTTTCTTTAGCAACATCCAGTAATTTGCAAACATGCTCGAACATGATTATCTGTGAGGCAATGTGCCTGTGTACAGATGTGGAAATTTTAAAACAAGTATGATATGCTGTCACAATGGAGATTTTCACACTATTTCTTGTAAAATCTAGATTCTCGTTCCTGCACTTTTTCCTTTTCGCTCAATAAATTTTGCACTAGTATTTCAAAAGGTTAATGTCTACATATTATGTACTATTGTTGCTTTAATATTTTAGCCTTCAAGAACATGCAAGTTTCCAAATAAATCTACCAATTCCATTCCTGATTGTATCTGACAGGTTTCAACATGCTAGGAACCTATAACTACTAAGTCCTCAATTTTCTGTTCTTCGGTTGAATTAATCCATTTTAATGGAGCTGTAATTACCATCATCTCTGCTCGCAAGCAGCAAGCATAAGAAGAAGAATGAACGGAGGCAGCATTTTGGTAGGTAAAGATGTTGGAGAACAATGAAATCGTAATCTGTTTCTTGTTTTTACTTTTTGGATCCTAGCAGCTTGGGTAAAACTCTTACTGCCAAGTTGAGAACGTTTTGATTGCTTAAACTAACAAAAAGCCAGAATTTGAAAAAGAAAAGAGGGTGTTGTTTCTGAGAATCCTTGGAGACGCAGAGCAGATTTTATCTAGTTACTCGTGTCTATTAGAATTAAAGAATCTTATTAGGTACTAGATTCCAATGGCTCCATATATCTATTTGATGTTCGATACTAGAGCAAAGATTCTTATTATTCTTAATCTTCTTTTTTGAATAAACAAACCCCAAAAGGTAAGGGATAAAAGGGCAGGACCTAAGGTAGAACTCACAGATCCACAGCAATTACTTATTATTCTTAATCTTAAGACCCCGTGATTTAGAGTTGGTAAACATTTGACTGTTGAATATTCTCTGTATCGAAGAAATTATTAAACACAAGTAACGTGGGAATTGAGAAATTCTACGAAGCCTACCGGAGAAAAAAGAGAGACAGATCCACATGGTGTGCCCCACCCTTCTTCTAGCTGTCTTCAATTCGATAAAGCCCCCTTTTATTTACAAAATCGAAATTGCCTACCACTACTAGTTTAATTGTCCACCAAGCAGTTCCCTGTTAAATTCTGTATCCAAAGAGCACTTGTTATTTGCATCTTTCATGTCAAATTATCTACCTAACCTTTTCAAATCGATACGGTAGATAAAGTTTAAAACTTTCACTGATTTAATACTACAAGTGAATAATACTGTAGTAATTTTCGTTATTCTGACAATAAAAAATAATAAATTTTTAAAGAAATGTAGTAAGTTACTAACAAAATTTGCCACTTCTTTACAAAATATTTACTATTTTTGATATATATATTTTTATTGCTACAACCTTTTTTTTTTTTGCTAAGAAAAAAAAGCATAAGCATGAACATTTATTGCTACAACATTTTAACTAGTAAAAGCATAAGCATGAACATTTTTTTCTCCTAAAAGTAATACGTATAGCTATCAGCACATTTCTCCTCGCTCCAAATTATTAAGTACGCAGTAATCGAATCGAAAAGTATTTTCCAGAAGAAATAATTACTTTGAATACATGTCTTATCTGACTAGAACACCATCATTAATTGGTACATCCACTTAATTTCGTCATCAAGTATGTCAAATCCTCCTCAGTTCCTATAAAATCTTGGCGAATGTACGAACAATCTTGTGAACTTGCAGCATCCAATATTCCTATCCTTTACTGCATTCTCTGATTTCTCATACTTAGGAGCATTAGCTAGCTATCAGTGACTGCCTGTTGTGGACCAATGGATTCATCACATGGTCACCCAAGTTTCACATGCCAAGTGGTAGCCATACCATACCCCGGAAGAGGCCACATCAACCAAATGATGAACTTTGCCAAGATTATAGCCAGCAGAAGGCCCAATGACTTTCTGATTACCTTCATTGTTACTGAAGAGTGGCATGGCTTCCTTAGATCCGAACCCCATCCGGCGAACAACATCCGATTTGCTACTATCCCGAATGTCATTCCTTCTGAAATAGGCCGAGCAAAAGATTTTCCTGGCTTCATTGAAGCTGTCTTGACTAAGATGGAAGGTCCAGTTGAGCATCTGCTCGATCAGCTGGAGCAGCCAAAGCCTAGTGTCATAATATATGATTCATTCTTGAAGTGGGTATTGGGCGTTGCCAACCGGAGAAATGTAGCAGCGGCTTCGTTTTGGCCTATGTCGACCACCTTTTACTCGGTTATCCGGCACTACGAAAGTCGCGTCCATAATGGCCTTTTGCCAACCAATCCATTGGGTTAGTTTATTTTTCTGCAATTGTTTTTTCTTTTTAAGTTTTTTTTTTTAATTCTTTTTGAGGACACCCTTTGGGGGGCCTTCTTTTGTTGGGTTTTTTTTTTTGTTTCCCCCGGGGGGGGGGGGGGTGTGGGGGCTTGTTTTACCTTTAACTTTGATTTGATGCTTTATTTTTTGGTCGAAACTTTTTTTTCGTGCTAGTAATGGGGAATTAGTTCATCATATATGATAAGCTTGTGCTTCAAAAGAAAACAAAGATATTAATATTAAAAAGCAGTGAGATCTTCCCAATTTTAGATTCCAAAATTTGAGAATTTTTACTAAATTAATTGAATGGAAGAAAAGAAAAGAAAAGAACAGAAAATGCAGCTGAGACAGAGAGAAGGTGCATCCTGAGCACCGGATACTTGTATGAATATGCAATTTACGGGTCCTTAGTCTATTCAAAGAAATATTTTCAATGGGTAAAAGATTAATTATAGAATTCTAGCCCTTATTATGCTCGGATCATTAAATACCTTTTTGTGGTTATTTCCAATCAGTCTCAAATCTCAAATGTTCATGCTGTGTATGTAACGTTTATGGATAATGATTTATTCATAATTTTGTGACTTGTCATGTACAGAAAAAGGAGATCGCAGGTTAACCTGCATTTCAGGAGTTAGATCTATTCGGATTGCAGATTTTCCTAGGGAATTATTCGATGATAAAAGTCAGACAGTGGCCCGGGAATGTCTAAAAGTTGTTTCTCTGGCAACCAAGGCAGATTATCTTTTATTCAGTTCTGTATATGAATTGGAATCTGAAGTGATAGACAGTTTGAAGGCAGAATTACCTAATCCTATCTATTCCATCGGTCTAGCAATACCTTCTTTTAATATAAAAAATGGCAGCAACAATAACTATATTGCATGGTTAGATGCTCAGCCTAGAGCCACTGTATTGTACATTTCTCAAGGGAGCTTTCTATCTGCATCCAATGAGCAGTTGGATGAAATTGTTGCTGGAGTTCATGACAGTGGCATTAGATTCTTTTGGGTAGCCCGTGAAAACATCTCTAAGTTTCAAGTTAAGTGGTGGCGATGATACTGGTAGAGGACTAGTTGTGCCTTGGTGTGACCAATTGAAAGTGTTGTGCCATCCTTCAATAGGTGGATTCTGGTCTCATTGCGGGTGGAATTCCGCCAAAGAAGGTGCATTTGCTGGTCTTCCAATGCTTACATTCCCATTGGTGTGGGATCAATACATAAACAGCAAGCAGATTGTGGAAGACTGGAAAATTGGTTGGAAGGTGAAGAGAGACGATGGAGGTCTGGTGAAAAGAGAAGAAATTTCCAGGATTTTGAAGAGGTTTATGGATTTGGAATGTGATGAAGGGAAAGAAATGAGGAGAAGAGCCCAGGAACTCAGGGAGATCTGCCAACGAACAACTGCAGAGGGTGGATCTTCTGAACTGGAAATTGAGGCTTTCATCAAGGACATATTAAAACTCCACCGTTCTTAGGACAAGATTAAGGGAACAGATTATTTCTAACACTTTGTTATCTTATCTATCCATTCATTTGAATTTTCCTATCAAGTGGCCTAGGTTCTTGAATAAATGAAGGCATGCACCATACCAAGAAGTGAAATAAGAAAAAGATTCAGAAGGCAAACTGTAAAAAATTAAAGAGAGAGAGAGAGAAATAAATCAATATCCATGATTTTGTAGGTTCACGAGGGGTAAACCAATTTCTCCTCTGCCTACATGTAATTTTGGTGGCATCATGTAATGCCCCTTCTCTCAGTGGGCATCAGGAGATTATTTGTTTGGTACTTTGGACACTTTTAACGATTTAATTTTGATGAGTCTACCGCCAATGAATAAGTCGATCTCAAACGTTATGCCCGCACATTCCAGTCCTGTCTATATCCATTTGATTCAAAGCGCTGCGGTGGTGGTCTTCTCTGTGAGCCTCGACAATGATGGAAATGGTCCATTTGCTCAACCAAAGGCTTTGGTTACACGATGTTCTCTAGTATTCGTTATAGCACTTCTAATATGATTATGATTAGGAGCTCAAATTTGAGTTTTCCAACTTTGCTGGCATGCCATGCGTTAAATTTGTTAATCCTACAATTGCTATTTTTGAAGGTGAGATTGTCAATTTCAGAATTTATTCAGTTGCATGTCAAGATAGTGAATCTCTATTTATTCTGTGGCCTCCCACCGCCGCCACGCGGCCAAGGCCCCTCTCCTACGCCTCCTTCTCCTCCTCCGCCGGGTGTCACCTCCTGCTACTTCCATCTGTACTTCTTCTCAGTATTTTCCCACGTCACCAGCCGCCACTCTCATATCTCTTTCTCCAACTCCACGGAATTAATGCTTTCTTTTGTTATTGTTGTATGGCAGCGATTCCCCAACGGCATTCTCTGAAACCGACCCCAAATGCTTCTCATATCCGTGTCCCGATCCGTATCCGAACCCATCACCCAGCGGTTACGATCCCTACCTCTATTTATTATTCTCCATGGCCACCAGCGCCGCTGCTACTACCGACGCTGCCTCTGCTCCTACTCAATTCCAAAACGCCGACGTTTTGTCAATCCACCAATCCTCAAATTACCACCCAGAACTGCTCACCCTGGCTAAGCTCCCGCATGATGGCCTTCATTTCTGGCAATTCATGGTTTCCGGCATCGTCGCCGGCATGGTCGAACACATGGCCATGTTCCCCGTAGATACAATTAAGACCCGAATGCAAGCTCTCGGGTCTTGCCCCATGAAATCCGCCAGCATTAGCCAGGCTGTGCAGTCAATTCTGAAATCTGAAGGTCCCACAGGACTTTACAGTGGCATTGCGGCTATGGGCCTAGGCGCCGGCCCTGCCCACGCGGTTTATTTCGCCGTTTATGAAACTTGCAAGAAAGCTTTGTCCGGCGGGAAAACTAATAACCCTCCTGCTCACGCCGCCTCGGGGGTTTTGGCCACTGTGGATAGTGATGCCGTGTTTACGCCGATGGATATGGTGAAGCAGAGGTTGCAGTTGAGTAGTAGTCCGTATAATGGAGTGTTGGATTGTGTTAAGAGGGTTCTTAGGGAGGAGGGTTTTCGGGCGTTTTATGCTTCTTACAAGACTACCGTCCTTATGAATGCGCCTTATACGGCTGTGCATTTTGTCACCTATGAGGCAGCCAAAAGGGGTTCGATGGAGGTCTCACGGGAGAGTGTTAGTGATGAGCGATGGGTGGTCCATGCTACAGCTGGCGCTGCTGCTGGGGCACTGGCTGCGGCCCTCACAACACCCCTTGATGTGGTGAAGACTCAGCTACAGTGTCAGGTATAAGACCGGAATATATGTTCTGAATATGTTAAATGTTATCCATATACATACTTGTGCCAATGCTTTCCATGGATATTGTAATTTGGTGTGCAGAAACCTTATGGTGATTGGTTGAAAATGTGCATTTATATGAGGTGGATTATTCTGCAATATGAGAAGTTTTATTGTTCCTGATATATTGAATATTATGCCTGTAACTTCTTGTGCTAAAGTTTTATATGTTTATTATGATTTGGAGTGGAGACCTTCTTAGAAGTATGTGGTGAATTATGATGCAATCTGATCATTTCTTCAAAGATATTTGCATTTTCCAATTGAAATTCTGTTATGTGCCTAGGCTGCAATTTGCCCTGGTGAATGGTTTCTACATGTACATTTGCAGATATAAGTGAATTATGCTGCAATTGGATCATTTATGCAAAGATATTAAACAAAGATATTTGCCCTAGTTTCTTGTCCAAAAGATGAAGCCATGGTACTAGTTAAAGATAATGAAGACATTTAGAAATACAGCTGCAGATCAATTTTGTAAATTTCTACTTGCTGCAAGACAGCTTCTATATTTAATCTGCATGTACTGCAGAAAGATTTTCTGAGTATTAAATGTGAACAACATATCTGCATATGAGATTGATCTAGTTGTTAAAGATTTGGGTGTCTTCAATCATGATATGCATGCATCGACGAGGGTGAGGCTTAATAAAACTGCTTAATAAGATGTGTCGTTTTTCAATTTCAGAATTTCTGAGGCCCATCCTGGAGTTAGAACATGGATGAAACAGAGTTACATAGTGAGAAAATTTTCTATTAAGTGGAACTTTTGTGACAGTTATTTGCTATTTTGGAATGTACATGGGTATGATATCATCAATGAAACATTTAATTGGTGTTTCTTTGATACTTAAATGAAATCTTATGTTGATAAATGAATGCATTTTGTCGATAATGGAAGCAAATTGAACACTATGGATGAAAGAGATTGCGGCTAGTTTAAGATTCCAAATTTAATTATTTTGTGTCAACATTCTTAATTAAGAGTTGCCCTTTGGTTGTTAATCCTAATGGGATGCTTTTGCTGCTGATTTCCTAAGTCTGCTGCAGCTAAAAATGTATATGAAAACACATCTGGGTATTTCTTGTTTTATGGCTATTTCGGAAAGTGAGTTTGTGTTTGTCCATGAGGGTTTCATGAAGGCATTCTTTTAAACTGAGATTATGTTATTTGTTTTCTTTTCTTTTTGGGTTCTTTTACCTTGAATGACTGTTGGTTACAAAATTGGAGCAGTATTGAAGTTGGTCTCCAAGTTTGATTCCTTTTTTTTTCTTTTTTCTTTTTTTTGTGATTTTTAGGAGTTATAGGTTCAATATTTACCTTTTTACCCCCACTTCACAATGCCTCAATTGAGTTGCGGACACATGTTTTGAAACTATATGCTAGCACCTAGACTAGGCTTGGCACAATCAGTTGTTTTGTCTTTGATACCAACCCTGTCTTCTTCTTAAACAAGCACTCGCTCCTCAATCTTCTGATACAGCAAGGGGCTCCACCTCTGAGCCGAGGGTTAACACCCCATAGATCAGATCGTGAACTCTTTCAGACCCTTTTCAACATAAAGAAACAGCTCGTCAATAATGTGATATTTCTGTACTTTGATTGCTCTACATGTTTATGTTTGCACCAGAGCTGCAGTCTGCATCTATTTATGCCATTTATCATGTTCTCATGTTTGTTGGCTGAAAAATTCTATTGGTGTTTCTTCTGAAAATCTATATTGTATTGTTGATTTTTCATACTAAGCTGATTGGTGTCTGTAAATCATTCCATTCGTTTTTTTGTTAAAGCCTTGATTTTCTCAATCCAAGTTCGCCATAATGATTGCTTGTGGTCTAAACAAATGATACTTAGTGGATACAACTTGTGTATGATTGTCTAATCTTGGTGTTTGGAGAAAAATGAGAAATTGCAATGAAGAAGAATAATTGGTAAATACTCACCTTCAATTTATTTTGATGAAGGAGAGGTGAAATGACTACAAAATTGAGGAGATATTGGAGGATAGCCTCTTTGTGTGGGTTTAGGAATTGACCACAGTCCAGGTGAGGAGGGGTTGTTAGTTAGCATTTTCCTCTAGTCTAAACATTTTGCGCTGCCTCTCTTTTACCTTCATATCTTGACCGCGGGTGTAACACCTTTTTCGTTTTTGAAGGTCAAAAATGGAAATCATAAGGTGTAGTACTCAATATGTGGTACCTTATTTGGTTTTAATCTAGTGTATATTAGTGGACAAACTCTTTGATACTAGTGATCCGAGTTCTTCTTTTATAAAGCAAGCTTGTTTGAAAGTGATTGTTCTATAATCAGCGTGTAATTTGATTGCTAGTTTGTTTTAAATTTTGAAATTACAAAACTAGCTCAATTTGTGAAAATTTCACTCTATTTTCATCTAAATAGTGCTTGGACCCTCTGATACGCATCCTATTTAAATGAGTACGCTTCCTATTTAAATGACTATCTTATTTTGAAATATCATGTCATCCTGGTTAAATTAATTGGGGTCTTGCAGGGAGTATGTGGATGTGACAGATTTATAACTGGTTCAATTAGAGATGTTCTGCGGATGACAGTGGAGAAAGATGGATATCGTGGTCTCATGAGAGGTTGGGTACCAAGGATGCTTTTCCATGCTCCTGCTGCTGCAATTTGCTGGTCTACATATGAATCTGCAAAAGGCTTCTTCCAGGACGTGAACGACGGTATACCTAATCACAGTGTTGGTTGAGAGAATGTGAAGAGTTCAAGACTGCTTTTTTCCCTTTATACCGATGATGGAAAGAGACGTATAAAGACAAGAATGAGTGAACAGTATGAATTTTCAAGCGGGTTTTTATGCTTGATACAGATAGAGTAACAGATGTTAGTAGGCAGACAAAGGCGGCCAGAATTAGAATTTGTTTGTATGATGTAAAATGTTGTTAGATTTAATGAGATGATATGAGGCTGGATAATACTTGATTATTTTATGGTCTCAGCAATATATTTTTTCAGGCAGTCTCAGCAATTCCTGTATCTGTGGTGTTCTGTTTACGGGTCAGGGATATATATTAATGCTGTAGATGGGCTAAGTGCTTTTCAAATTTTTTACTTTTTGCTTAATTTGTGCTTGCAGAACATGTGATATAATTGTGACAAGATTCTTATATTGACCTAGTTACAGATTCATTTGGAAATCATGTAGTTTGTTAGGTAGATTCGATTTAGGGACTCATTTCTAGACCATGTAAGTGAATTAAAAAGCAGGATAGTTTTTAAGTGGGCTGAGTCTATCAATCGTGGGTCTACTAAGTTTGCTAATTGGGTTTATAAACCAAGTCTATTAAGATTTTTACACCTTTTCTGTATAGGCATGTATAGTTTAACTATATGTTATATATATTAGACAGACGGCCACGCCCAACAACGCACCAGTGGTCTAGTGGTAGAATAGTACCCTGCCACGGTACAGACCCGGGTTCGATTCCCGGCTGGTGCATCTCCGTTTTGGTTTTTGTCTATGAAGTCATTCTCGTTAATGGAAACTATGCATTCACCCCTATAAAAGTGATCATTGGTTACCTAATAGCTACGTGCATTGTATGGATAACGGACTTTCGTCTCTGGATCCAAGCCATGATGAATGACGAGAAAGAGAAGCAATGAGCTGAGGATTTGAGAGTGAAAGAGGACTTCAATGTTGTATAGAGAGAGCTTTTAGAGAGGAGGAAAGCCGTCGAAACGTGCCATTGACAAGAAGAAAACAGGGTTCTGATAAACAAAGAAAGAAAAAATGAAACATCTATTACTAAGCTCTCAGGCAGCAAAAGGATGGTGCTTTAATCAACTGAAACAAAGTTCCCTGCATTTTCCAAAATTGAAGGTTTACAATGGAGCCTCACAGAATTTAATTACAAAATAAATTGAAGCTAATTAACTATCCTCTCTATCCTGAAGAATGGCAAACCTCTGCAACTTCAGCATATATTGGATGTTAGAAAGGTTTAAACAATATGGTCTTCGTGTCTAAGCCCACATCATCCAATCCAGGCACTTTTAGACACTGATATTTTCAAGGTCAGCACCTTTGTCCATTCTCTTCAGAATGCCAGCCATGACCTGTTAGAATATTCAACACCAATGGAGGATAAAATTTTCAAAACATAAACGAAGAAGGAGAAACAAATAAAAAAAGGAGAGGTCAATAGTACCTTTCCAGGTCCTAATTCATAACTCTTCTTCAGTCCTCTGCTGAGGAGGGTTTTAACTGTTGTCTCCCATTGAACGGGGAAGTAACCTGATGTTCCAAGTTAACACAATAAATCAGGATTTTTGAATTGTATCTCAATCTCGAAGAATGTCTATCTTTTTGGATGGAAAGCAATGGTCACTTACCTGACAGGCTAATATTTTCTTTTTGTCTCAGGATCTGCATGTGGCTGTGCATCTACATTAGATATAACAGGTATCCTTGGAGTTCTGATTTCTGTTGCTGCTAATGCAGCTTCCAGTCTTGAGACAGCTGGTTCCATAAAACCAGTGTGAAAAGCACCCGCAACATCTAGTCACACCTGAGAAAGCAAACTGGCATCTTAGTTACCAAAACAGCAGAGTGTCCTCAGAACTCGAGGATTTAGACAAGAAATACCGTCACTTGAGCTTTGAATGATTTTGCCTTGGCTTCTACAGCTTCCACTCCTTTAACACCTCCAGAGACCGCATAATTTCCCTAAATTAAACATGGTGCATCAGATTTCAGAACCCGATAAAAACATTTCTCCTTAAAGTAAAAGACCTATAAATTGGACTACAAGACACAGTCTAAAAGCTTACAGGACATAAGAAATTTGCAATTTGAACTTTGTTTGCCTCATCAACTTCTTCATTGGCTGCATCACACAACTTTTGCACCTTTTCTGAATCCAGTCCTATGATGCTCACCATAGCACTTTGTGCAGCATCTGCAGCATCCTGGAGACAAGGATAAGATAAATCTTTAGAAATCCAACAATAGTTGGTTATGAAACGGATGGTCAGGAACTGATGTTACCTGCATTGCTTCACCCCTGAGCTTGACCAGCATGAGCCCATTCTCAAAGCTGACAACCACAACCAAATAGGTAAGCAAAGAACTAAAATACGGACAGACACTATTGTTTTAACATAGCAATTCACGCATTCAATAAAATGCTGTGGCAATGTTTCTTCACCTATGTCTTATTATCCTTGGCTTTAATTGTTGAAAAATTCT
Source organism: Mitragyna speciosa (assembly GCA_024721245.1). Classification (NCBI taxonomy): domain Eukaryota; kingdom Viridiplantae; phylum Streptophyta; class Magnoliopsida; order Gentianales; family Rubiaceae; genus Mitragyna; species Mitragyna speciosa. The sequence goes on from CM045563.1 coordinate 21,560,541, forward strand.
TGCCTTTAGCCATGGGAAATACATTCTTTTTTCTTTTCAGCAGAGGTGGAGGGTAATGTATTTGGGTCAATAGGCAAACTGACACCTAAGCCAGAAAGCAGCAAATCTAGTTGGGACCAATAACAATACTGTATATTTTAATGTTCAAGTTGGGTAGTCACCTGAAGGCTTCAGCAAATGCAAGGGCAGTGTATTCTCCCAAACTTAGCCCGCATGTAACATCCACAGAATCAGTAATTTGCTCACCTCCATCACAAGCTCGGAGAACTTCAACTGCAGCTAAGCTTGTGACATAGATGGCTGGCTGTTAACAGAAAAGAATCTTATCTAAGACACCAGATACAACCTATTCAGCTTCAGGAAATTTATTTTCCTAGAAAAAAGGATTTGCTTCTCTCCAGAACAAAGTGTAGGGGATGTAATTGGTTCATAGGCATCCGTGAGCTGATACTTACAGAAGCTAATATCCTTGGTGGGTGGTACTTATCCTAGTTGTCAATAAGTTGTGTACTTTTGCTTCTCACTAAAAGATATTAACAGCGTTGATCATTTCAGCTGAGTGATTTCATGGATAATGAAGATTTTATTTTTCAATCAGATGCGAACAGTTGAAAATGCTTCAGAATTTTCTCTAGGATAAGAATGTCAGGAGTTTTTACTTTGCATTCCCATTCAGACTGATCTGCGATGCAAGACACCCCTGTATGCCCTTTATGTCTGGTATCATCCAAGAGAAGATATTAGATTGACAGGAGTTCGTTATCACCACCACTAAACTGCGAACCTAACCATTCATAGGTCATTTTGTTATCAAATGGGATCCTTAACTTTAAGGTTACTGATTTTCATTATTCCTCTTTCTTTTGGAAAAGCTGCTTAACAGTTTGGAATAAACAAAATGCCACTAAAACAATTGCAAAAAAAAAAAAGAGTTTAACTACGTAGGATACAAGTATACCTGGCTTAGAATAGTGGAATCCAACTTTTCTTTTGGTCCATTCAGACAAACATCCAAAAGGTCAAACCTTCAACCATATGAACAAACATCAGAGACTAAGTGAAAACAAACGAAACGAAAAGCAGAGCAGCCGCAGAACAGCGACAATTCCAAATTGATTCAAGCACGAAGAAAAAAAAACATATTGAAAAAGCATTTTTCTTGGATCTACCCCAAGTATTTCATTTGCCTTCTGGTACAATCTCAGCAGCAGCAGGCACCTTCTGAGCCTCTGCACCCATTCCAACAGCTTGTGCACCCTACAATGCACACACGTAGTCTGCCAGCATTATTGATTCATACTAGAACAACCATTTAAGCACAATTTTAAGCAAATAAAGCAACCACGCAATCCTCCAATCTACAATTTCCAAAATTTCAAAAAACACAAATTAAGCATATTAGGAAAAGAAAAGACGAGAATTTCCAGCATAAAGATGTAAGCTAACTGATTAAATAATCAGACCTTGCCCAGGGAAGAGGAAAGCACAGCTGGGCTTATAATCTTGAAACAAAGCATCATTGGCAGTAGTTTGAGATCCAACAGCAACACTCATTGAAACCCTGGATTTCTCCAAACTCTTGAGGCTAAAAACCCGAATCCCATTTCTTAAATCCCAGAAAACTGGAATTCTTGAAAGAGTACAAAGTCCCAAAAGCGAGCTGAGGCCTCTGCTTATTGAGAGAAATGGAAGAAGGAAGCATCAGGGATGATGATGATGAGCTCATTGTGTTTGTGAAAATGCTAAATGATGATGGTGATGCTGATGGTAATGGGCGACTGCAAGAAATAGCGAGAGTGCATCGAATTAGGGATGATGGAAGAGGCGCATGCATTTAATTTTTTGCTGAATTTGTTTGGTTAATATAAGTTATGTAGTTTAGTGTTGGTATTGTTAGTTGGCTGGCGGAGAAAACAAACCTAAACATTGGTGTTGTTGTTGGCTTTATTTTATTTTATTTTATTTTATTTTTTTATTTGGGTAGAAAAATAGCAGTTTATAAAAGGAAATAAACGGAAAGAAGAACAAGGGATTGGTGTAGTTGGCTTGAATTCCATGCTAGATTGCTAGTTCCAAGTAAAAGAACTTTATTCCCTTTTTTTTTTTTTTTTTTGGAAATAAACAATTTTTTGAAGAAATTTTGTGCTGCCCACAGATACAGATATAAGTTCAGAAGAATTGGGCTAGGGCCTAATCATGAATTGAGTTTGTGGGTTGCCTTTTGTAAAGAGCACCTTTGGATCACAGCTCTGGCAAGTTCGAAAGGCTTACGCATAATTCAATGTCGGGGCCCAAAATCCCAGCCGACTAAAGTTTGCCGGCAAAAGCATTACTGACGAATAAGGGAAGACTTTTAACAATTTGCTGTTTATCCTTCAAATTCAGGTGGAGAATCTGGAGATTAGATGCCCACTCAAATTTTATCCATGTCAAAATCATAGGCCTCTTGATGAGCAGTATCTTTGAATAATGGTTTCACCTATCCAAACATTACCATGAGATGTCAAATACATTCTGCAGTTAGATGCTAAATGAGTCAAAATGCTACTTAAAAAGCGCTATTCATGAAGAATATAATATTATAACTACCACTTTGCTGTTAATTTCAACATTTTTTTAATGTAAAAGATCACTACAAGCATGAACAACGAAACTGTCTTATTTGTAGTGGCACAGTTTTTTTGGCTACTATTTTACTTTCCTCACTTGGCCAATCGTTTATTTACAAAAAGATAGTTGAATTGTATTTTTATCGATGCTGCTACAACAGATTGGATTAGGGACTTAATACTGTTAAATCTAAGAATGGTACACAGACTTTTTTTTGTCCTAAGAATCTCTTACAAGACTATTTTTCCATGTTTGGCTTTTTGGAAAAAGAAATTCATCTCTTGGTAAAATGGAAGTTGTATTAGGATGCCCATTTTTTCTTACTTAAGAAATTGAAATTTAGGATGCAGTTTTTGTAATCTGGATGGGATGGGAAGGAAGAAGAGAGCAAAAGAAAACCATGTTTGCAGCTCCAAAGTATGAAAGGAAATAGAAAACAGCTAGCCCACCATGCTTCTTCCGTACCACCGGCCGCAAAAAATTTAACACCATTACAACTGTCCAAATGCTCAAACCTATTCAGTGCATGTATCCTTGATGAATCTAATTTCTTGAAATGACAAACCATTGGGGCATCATTGAATCTTTGAAATATTTTTTGATGACACAGATAGAAGAATCGAATCCACCTTTAACTAAATTCCACTAATGCAAGTTGCCTTGAAATTAACTAATCATGCATTATATTCAAACACGATTATTAATGTTTACACCACACAAAGCAAGTACGAATTTGATCAGTCTGAAAATTGTCCTAGAATCGACAGCCATACATGGAATACGTGGGGAGAACCCTCTATACCACTCCAAGATCCCTTCAAGTTTGGTGGGAATTTTTTTCAAGAATTAATCTTGTATACTTATTGTTTAATTTTCTTTTTTTTTCTGTAGACAGGCAAAATTAGATACAGTTTATTCAATCACCAATAAATTTTTAAAATCTCTTGGTATGGATGTGGAATAAGCTAAGTCTGCTCGTGCAAATGAATGCAAGGAGGTATTAGTTCATTGATGAAAGGACTTTGCAAGCGCTTCCAAATTAATTTAATTTTTTGTTCTTCGTCCCATTGGTTTGTCCTCGGTTGTTCCACGGACGGACCTTCTTTTCGGGGGCCTGTATGTAAAATTAAGTGAAATAATCAAATGGTAGAGCAGAGAATAGACAACAAAACAGTAAATATTTATGTAGCCTAACACGTGAAACATTTCCCTTCATTTTTTGCTACTTAAAAGTCAAGACTTGGCAATGGGAAATCTTGTCTAAAAGTCAAGATGTTTATTCGTGAATACTTGACAAGATTTTTGGTTAATTTTCTAAAAGTAACTGATTTTTTCCCCCAAAATTTTTGGTTAATTTTCTTCCAGCATACCTTAGTTTCCTCTGTTGTTCGAGAAAATCAACTATAAAGTCTAAGATGCTGTCAGAGCGATTGATATGATCAGTAGTCTCACATAATACGGACAAACACGAGAAAGGAAGTTACTTGTGTGATGCTTGATTTTCCTACCTGCTCTGCTCTCCCTATCCTTCCCAAGCGAAGAAGACACCACAGACACAAGAACGACCTGGGGTCCTCTATTACACTCCCTTCGTTCCATTGTCTCACTTTGTTAGACTTTTTTTTTTTTTATCTGTCTCAAATTATAGTTTAATTTTTAATTAAAAAATGTCATTAATTTTAATTTCTTTAAAATATCTCTATTAATTGCTTTGTTATAAGTAAGATAACATCTTCAGGTGCATAGCCAACTGTGCATTCATATATCAAAATCCATAAATTATTGCAATCAAATATAATCGCTTTGACTAATGACACTATTCTCACTTATGGTATAATTTTCTATTTTGTTTGATATCAATGTTTACTGATGAATATAAGGACATTTTAGGAACATTATATATTAAATTTATTTTTCAATAAAGTTAACTAATCTTTTTTAAATTATGTGAAAAACAATAAACCTAATAAAGTGGGCCAAAGACATGTTTTTACCACCTAAAAAAGTAACATGTATATTCTCACTAACTATATTTCTTAATAGAGGAACATGTCTCATCTTATATGTCATACAAAGAGTATAACCACGAAATGCAACAAAGTACCGAGTATTACCAAAAACTGCGCATGCGTGCATTGAACGTTATATACCCAATATTGGTATTACCCTATGAGGACAAGAATTCATTTTTCTCTATGTCAAATACTTCTTTATTTTTATTTGAAAAATAACACTATCAAATACCGTAATTAGATTTTTAGTTACAGACAAATTTTGACTATTTAACAGTCATCATTAATTACAAACTCTAATATTTATTCTACCTGTAACCTGAAATACTGGATTCTTACGTAAGTATCACTTTTTTTTTATTATTATTATTGCAACATAGACCCTAGGGAAAAAAAACTTTGACATTTTCATTACTAGATTTTATATTTACTTTTGAATTAAGATTTAGGATTTAGGGTTGGCTTTCTTTTTGTTAAAAAAAATTACGGTTAATTTATTTTTATTAAAAACAATTTTAGATTTGTTTTAGTAAGTTAGGATAATATGAGATTCTTTTAAAATTAAATTAAATTAGTATTAATTTATAAAAATATTTTTTTAGTAAGTTGTAATAATATATGACTTTTTTGAAATTAGATTAGGTTAGTATTAATAAAAAAATAATATATTACGTTAGCTGTTTGTGACGCTGAATATTACAACGTCTTTGACGCTACTATTATTCTTTTTATTTTCATATTTCTTTCTTTTCTGGATTTCGTTTGTGCATGTCATTTAACAGTGTAGTCAAAAAAAGAAGCTGGCGGTAAATTCAAGATTGTACAACTGGTAAATAATTATGCGTCGGTACGAGAGCAGTGTAGCTAGAATAGCATATATACAAGTAACACAGTAGAATCATGTGGAATTACTGGAAGACAGCAAAGTCCGTAGGCACGAAGTCGTTGATGAAACTGATGTGCATGCTTCGTCTTCTCTCAACACCATATAGTATTTGAGGGCAGGGCCAGGGGCTGAGGCTGGGAAGTTCCCACGTCCCAATCCTCAGCCCATGGCGAAGCGCCTGATCCGCGTCTTGGGCAAATTGTATCAGCACTATCGGGACAAGTTGGTCTGTATCATCGCTTCGTGTGTCGGCATGGGGTCCAATGACGTCTTACTGCTTAATTAAGCTGGTGATTTTGATTTCATGGTTCCTTCTAGACTCCCTAGGGTATTTTTTGGACGGGTAAATTTTGGAAAGAAATTAAAAAAAAAAAAGAAAAAGTAAAATTCACTTACATCATATAATCAAGTTTTGAGATTAGAAAAAAAGCTGTGATATATAACTTTTATGGACGGTAAATTGTGGTCTCTTCTTGATAAAGTATACAATACACCATGTGCATTGTCACGTGGTGTACTAGAACCAATAATTTATCGCCATGTGGCAATGGTAAGTCATATCTTGTATTATTTGGCGATGTGTGATTGGTTCTAATACACCACGTAACACACCACGTGGAGTGCGTGGTGCACACAATACTCACTCTCTCTTCTTTCTCTGTCTTTGTTTTACAATGAGAGACTGGCTCATGGTGCTCTTCATCATCTCTCTTCGAATTTTAGGTTTTCATTTCCCTTCCCACTCCCGGAAAGAAAGGAGGCAAAATAAGATCTTCTAGTTAACTTTTACAATATAATTTGTTTAATTTAATTTTTGAAAGGAAAAGGTTGCATATTAAAGAAAACAATTAGGAATTTTTTTTAACTCCATTATCTTCAGAATACCATAATACAAAAGAACGCTTCTTCTTTGCAATCCCCATTAGAATTTTCTCTTCCTTAATTGGTTTTACTCACATACTAAACCCTAATCACCCAATAAATTTTCTTATTTTTTCTGTCCTTTTCTTTTCTTCTTTTTTTTTTTCTCCCTGCTTCCTATTTTCTTAAGAATTTTGGCCCATTGAGAAAATCTTGATTCGACGATTGTACCGAATCCAAGGTTGATGAGCTGTTTGACGTTTTGAACTTTATGGAAGCAAGCCACCTTCAAATCTCAACGGGAACTCTCTCGGGATTGGCTCCAATTTCCTGATCCGATACAACATGCACGGCATTTTTTTAGTATTTTCTTTCTTCTTGATTCTTGTACTAAGTAGTCTTTGTTGATGTTCATACGCTTTCTCGATGGATCAATAATCAACATGTTAGGAGTACCTATGATGACAGTACTATTCTAGGTGGACCGTGGAATATCTGTCGAATAAGATTTAATAGGGGGTTTCCTAGAATCACTAAAAACCTAACAATTCTGCGATGTAAATGATGATAGTGTACTTAATTGACTATCCATGCAAAAAGAAAACGAAAAGAATGAAGTTGATCATTGTTATAAACTATAAATTTGGAAAGAAAAATTGCCAAAAATCTATCAATGCAAGCAGTGGATCCCGTTTTGACACAAAAAAAAAAAAAAAAAAGCAGTGGATCCCGACCCCCTTTGGTTCAGGTAACGTATATAAAACCATTGCAGATGAATTTCACTTTTTGGGCAAGTTGTTAGGATGGATGGGCCACAGTCCCAGGAACCGTGATGGGACATATTTTGCGAAAAGAAGAAAGAATAGGAACTGATGCAGGAATATGACGAAATTACCCTTAAGGTTCGTGCTTCCTTGTGGAGAAACCTGCCAAAACTTTTAGATTGTCAAATATCTCAACAAGATTTGAATAAGTTGATGTTACAGAGGTAGTCAAGGCTTTCATGACCTTTCCTTAGTGTCGCAAACATGTATACCATCCCCAATTTCAGAGCGGAAAGGACTCCTTCGATTTCCGTGATATACTCCGGAAATTCTTGAATATATTGTCTCACCTGTAAATGTTATAATATAAAGTGTAAAATAAGTATAATAGTGGATTTTTATATAAGAAAGTGATAAAAGAGTATTTATGTGATTTCGCTTTGAATCACAAGGTACACAGTTGTTAACCAAGTTTATGTAAACATTTTCAATATACGCCCTACTGGCTTTGGTACTCTGTACAAGTGGGGGATCATGAAGGAAAGAAATAAGGTCAGCTGACAACTTTGTCTCGTTGTGCAAATTCATGACTATATGGTCTTCATTTGTCTGAGAGATACATGTAGGGTATCATATTGGCCCTGTTGGGGTATTGGGGAAAGAGGCGCTCGTGATTTAATTTACGATTTCACGTATAAATTTTGTGATGTAAAATAAAATATATAAATGTATTTACATTACTTTTTTTACATTAACATCATTACTATATTTACGTGGCACTCTTTTGGACCACAAATATGGTCGTGCATCCGATTCACTTAAGAATTTCCTAAAAATAGAAAGTAAGTATTAGATGTATCATATACACCACCTAATATATTATGTGATGCACTAAAACCACTAGCATATTATCAAATACAATAAAGTGTGACCACTAATATCACACATTACGATGAATTATTGGTTGTAAAGTCCATCACATGACAATGCAAGTGGTGGATTTAATACTTTTCTAGGGTGAAGGCTTAGGACACTATTGGAGGTTGGTGTTGAGCAAGTATTTGGTGCAATACACATGGTATATTTAATGCTTTTCTAATTTACCGTTACCAATGGTTCAAGTTCTGAGGCGTCTCTCTGAGTTGGAGAAAGAGGAATACAAAGACCGGTGCACATTTTACTTTCTTTGTCCCCCTTCTTACATTTCAAAATCACTGTTACTGAATAATTGATCCATTCTCAATTGCTTCCTAGAATGAAAGGTAAATTTTGATAATCAAATAATAAGTTTTATTTTGAAAACGATACTTCCTTCGTTCCACTTTGATAGACTTATTTTCCTTTTTCATCCGTCCCAAATTATAGTTCACTTTCCAATTGAAGAATGTAACTGACTTTTAACTTCTCTAAAATGTCCCTATTTAATTACTTTGTTATAAGTGAAATAACTATCATATTAATATAAGTGCATAACAAACTGTACATTCACATATCAAATGGAATTAATTTGACTTACGGTGCAATTTTCTATTTTGTATTTAATGTAAATGTTTAATGATAAATATAAGGGTATTTTAGAAACATCATATATTAAATTTATTCTTTCGATAAAGTTAACTAATCTTTCTTAATTAACCGTAAGCCTATCAAAGTAGGACGTAGGGAGTAGTAAATTTGTACTAACGTAAATTAAAGTAGGATTGTCTAGAAGAATTTGTGTTAGACATCATAAAACATTCACATGAGCTTGATAATCTAAAATATGAATAAAAATGATTTATCTTATTTTTGTTGGTGTAAAGTAATTTAATTATTACTTTGCCTAAGCCAATGAGCTGTTTAATGGTGTTCTTTATTCATGCATAAGAAAATAAAGCTTTATGTATCTGTATCCTTTCATGTAAACAAAGCAACAAAAGAATAAGAAAATGACAAATTTAGGATAGAAAACCAAGAGAAGTCTACTAAATTATCGATGCCACTTGTGTCAGGTTCCAATCTACAATATAAGTCATATCCGAGAAAGAAAAAGAAAAAGAAAAAGAAAAAACCTTAACGGCAAAAAGTAGAAAATAAAAAGTTAATTGAAATATGTGATTAACAAAAAATAAGAAATTTTAATAAAAAAATGATCTATTTCTAAACAAAATATGTGATTAACAAAAAATAAGATATTTGAATAAAAAAATGATCTATTTCTAAACAAAACATGTGATTAACAAAAAATAAGATATTTTAATAAAAAAATGATCTATTTCTAAACAAACTCCTTAATATCCATTTATCCGTTAAGCTTGCGTTCCAACAAGGTAGAGGGAGACGAAAATAGTACTAAAAATACTTTTCACTACGTACGTCACTATTGACTACATAGTTACTTTTCGACAAATTATTACGTACGTCAGTAGTAGTTTTCAGCATTGACGACAAATTGCCAAAAAAACATGGATAAGAACAACGTAGCCAGGCTCTTAGATTTCTAAATCCATTTGCCGTTGCTATGAGATTTCTTTTCTTTTTTGGGCCATTAATCTGAGATATGCATGCTGAGTAACGCTAAGATTTTATATTCATTTCCCTAAAGTTTGACCTAGCACCAAGTGATGTGATCCTCTCCTTCTCATTTATATCTACTTCATTATTTGGTCCAATTAAGGAATAATCACCACAAATTTTAAATACCATAGCAGTCGTTGACCCCAAGTGTGGATTTTTCCTCTTGTCTTCAATTTAAAGTTCATTTTCCGCCGGAAAAGCACTGAGAAAACAAATTGGATCTGGCAACTTCTTGAACTTATTTTTTCTTTATTTAACCAGCAATTTGCATAGAAAATATAGTCAGGCATGTCATCATATTACTTTTTAAAACTAAAGTGTTCTTTCATATTTATCCAATTGTTGCAGCATTGAAATTTGCAATTAATCCTTTTACCTCGTCCTTTTGATGATGCATCTACAGTCAACGTCCTACAACGACATCATGGAGATTTTCAGCCTTCGGTATAATTAAGATAGAGGGCTATCAACAGTTTGTGTTTTGTGAATATTGATCTGACAAAAACTTCGGGGTCAGACAAATGTACAAGGTGTTTATATATTAAAGCGGCGAAGAAACAAAATGAACATCACTCGAATCATTTTAAAGCACGTCCATTGCAAACTCAAATGAGTTGCGACAAGCTCCAGTCCTTCTGTTACACTTTTCATGTTACACCCATTGATTGGATGACACATGTACTTTGTGGTGAGAAGTTACAAAGAAGTTGGACTTTAATTAAATATGTGTCATCCAATCAACGAGTGTAATATAGAGTATAACAGGAAAAGTGTAACATAAAATCTTTTGACATTGCGACACCATGCTATTTTTTTTTTTTTTTGGATTTTTTTTCCCATTTAACTAAGATGGTGCATTTAATTTCTACTAGGCTATTAGCTTTTCCCCTTTAATTGAGTTCAGTAATGCATGTTGATCTTTAAATGTTTTACGAGACACACAAAAGATAACAAACTTTCAAATTTCGGAAGATTAAAATAATTACAATATAAAATGGAAAAAAGAATAGATTAAGGAACATTTATTTCTAGATATAGATGAACATACACATTTATAGAATAAAGGTGGAGAGCATTTAGGAGAGCCACAAATGTTGATGTTGCCGACTCTCCATGAGGTTACTAACTCATTATCATTACTTTGACGAATACGGGGGGTTCTAATGTATGACTCACAAGTGATGTTGGGGTGGTGAAGGACAACAAATGGAGCCGTGATTTAGTGTTATTGGACCCATGGCTTAATTAACACTAAAGAAGTCCTTTTTCGTCGAGAGAAAACCCTCCTCTAAAAGTCATGCACATCTCTCTCATCCATTGGTTAATGACACTTGTGGGATGAAATCTCTATTAGTGATTTGGTTGCTTTTGATTTTACCTGTGAACCACTCACTTCAGCACATTTGGCGTTGAAGAGATGTACATAAATACTCAATTTGACAGTTCCTTAATGGGCATATATTATTTGATCTGTTGGCAAATAACTTGTGTTTGGCTCGCTATGTAGCTCATTGGTCCTTATTTGTTGGGTAAATATTCAATAAAGCTTGAGTTTCATATCTAAGTTCATCTATCAAACAAGCTAGATAAGAATCAAAAACTTTTTGAGTACTTTGTCAGTGAAAACTTGTATACAGACAAATGTGTGGCACTACAGATATTTTTTCCATTATAATTACGAGGATTTTTCCCTTGAAGTTGAAGTTGTATTTGAATTCGAATTTATCCAGATATGTTTCTGCATTCAAACTGTCATAAAATGTTGTCCTTAATCAGTTTTGTATTGTGAACGGGAGGCTAAAATTCATCAATTCTATCCTTGAAAGTAATATTAATTGAAAATCAATACCTTAATACTTTCTATATTTATAGAAAATTTCATTTTTGTTAAATGTTTGCAGGAATTACACATTCTCTATTGGTTTTATGTTTAGATAAATAAGGAATAGTTAGAAGAATTTTTTGCACGATCTCTGTGAATATTTTATCATTATAACAATAAATCTAAAATAACATTTTGATGGCCCCCGGGTGGAGGGGAAATACTATTTTAGGCTACAATACTATAAGTAGAAATTAGAGTATACGAGGGCAATGTCAAGAGTTTAAAGAAATTTGTTCTCATGTTCGAATTCAACTCTCTTGGTCACATACTTGAACAGTTACATTCATGAATTTATAGGGAAAAATCCTTTCATGGATTATCTGAGATCTTACCTACGAACCTTTTGAAATAGAACCACATAAACATTCTTACATCACAATACATTATTGTACTTGTGAGATATTTTTTTAAACTACAAGGTTCATAAGTAGGATCATAGATCCAATTTTGACCAATTACCTTGGCTTATCCCATTATATATCGACTGCCATATTTGTTTATTTTCTCTTTCTCCAAGTTCCAAAAGTCAAGAAATTTTATGAGTTTGCCGCCCAACGTGGAGAAAATAAGATAAAATCGCGCATTCGTATGTAAACAAATTGCACTGGGTTCTACGACGCAGCAACGTTAGAACTTACTTAATTAACGTAGTCGGCAGCGTAGGAAGGAAGATAACATTATACTCTATTTGTTCTCTTGAAATAAAAATGTAAATTTCAATATTTAAAAAAGACCACATATTTTCCTATAATTATTAAACAACACCCCAAGTAAAATCCGTCCTCCCATAAACCAACCCCCAATAAATTAAGTTACTTGGTCATCTAAGTCCAATGCCACGTTCTTTAGCTCTTTCTCTATAAATTATTGGTACCATACTAGAGAGATCCCATATGTATTTCTGCACCATGTGAGCCCTCACTCTCATGGAGTAAAAGAGGCGATCTTAAGATTGATAAACAGCATGGGAGGATCGGTTAAGCTCAGGAGGGATAGCGCCATAGATAGTGATGATGATGGTGGCGGCCATGATTGTAATTTGTATAAATTGTTACGGCTTTTTCTCTCATCATTGTTTTGGCGCTATCCATCCTGGGTTTCACGGGTCCCTCTTGCTTGCTCTGGTGCACTCAAGTTCCGTAGATATCGTTCTTGAAACTTTGGTACGTGCTTGCTTTACAGATTTGTATTTTCAGCAGCTAAAATATAATACCATGCTTTTTTTTTTCTTTTTTTGACAAAAAATCATGCGTTCCTGCCCTTGGGTTTGATGCTAGGTTTCCAGATTTGTATTTTCAGCAGCTAAAATATAATACTATGCTTTTTTTTTTTCTTTTTTGACCAAAAATCATGTGTTCCTGCCCCTGGTTTGATGCTAGGTTTACAGATTTGTATTTTCAGCAGCTAAAATATAATACTATGCTTTTTTTTTTCTTTTTTTGACCAAAAATCATGTGTTCCTGCCCTTGGTTTGATGCTAGGTTTACAGATTTGTATTTTCAGCTGCTAAAATATAATACTATGTTTTTTTCTTTTTTCTTTCTTTTGACCAAAAAATCATGTGTTCCTACCCTTAGTTTGATGCTAGGTTTGTTGTAATCATAATAGCCGAACAACGATGCTTCTCGCGGCAGGAAAGTTAAGGCAACATCATGGAGTTCCACGTTATGTACTCTGATTCTTCTTATTTTTAGAATTCTTCTTTTTTATTTTATTTTATTTATAATCAATCAAAGAAGGAGGATATTTGACAATCGAATTTGATTATTGTACCTAGTTCTCTTTGATCATGATTTGAAGTCATAGATGTTTAATTATTCGCTGTCATAAAATCGCACTATTAGATTCTTTAAACATGGGAATCGGCTTCAGCTTCAATCAAGGCTATCTTCCATCCACTCCCACTCGGAGAGTGCATAGTCCAACTAAAAGTTTCTGGTCTTGTTTGATTTCCCTAGTTGAATTGTAGGGACAAATTTTCGGACGTCAAATTCAAGGATGCAGGATCTTTCCCTGACATAGGTTTTTCAGGCTTTATCTTTGTTCTAGTGCCAGTTATTTGTACTACCAAGTATTCATTGCATAGTCTGAGTGAGTAAGATCATTCTTCCTTTCGTTTCAGCCCCCAACTAGGCTTTCCAAACAAGCATTTCGCCTGTGAAAATATATCCTTATCAGAAAAATAGGCAATAACCGTGTGATTTTTATTCTTTTGCCTTGTACTTGCTGCTGGAATATCTTTGCTTAATGCTTACATGTGCTGCAGCTGGTTCATTCTTGTTCTTTAAACTTAAAAAAAAAAAAAAAACCTTTTCGATTCATATCTCCCTTTCTTTACTTATCCAGAACTAGGCAAATCTCTTGGTAAATTCTACTCTAAAGCTTAGCCATTTTTCACTCTTATCTTTGAGGAATTTTGAGACATGAAAATTGGTCAAAGGGGTGAATTGAGTCAAGTTTTTCGCAATAGAGGGGGTTTAATTGTGGGGAAGAAATGAGTGGACTAAATGCAGTCTGTTTCTGAGGGGGGTGAGTGTTGATCAGTACTGTCCAGAAGCAGCCTTTAAGAGAGAGTTATAGACTTAGGGTTTTTCTGCTTTTGATTTGGACTTAAATTTGGTTGCAGACTTTTTTAATAATGGATATGAGTGTAAACGGGGGATGTCGACTCCTTCGATTAGGTCACAGGATTTTCCCTTTTCTTTTCACTAATACTATTAACTTGGCTGCTGCTACTTTTTGATCATTGAATACTACTATCATTTACTACTGTTTCTAGTTTTCTACAAATTTATGCAACTTCTGTCTCCCACTTCTTTTAGGAGTATTAGTGGCTTTAAATAAATCACTTTTTTTAGTCCCATGCATACTGCATAGATTAATAATGAAATCGATGACCAAAAGCCTAGAAAGGACCTCTCTCATTTGAAAATAACATGATGCTAAAGATTGACTGAGATGAGGACTTGTCAATAAAAAGTTACCTATTTCAATGCTAACCCTCTTTTCCATCTTTGCTAGTGAGAGGCAAATATTGGAAGGTCTGGTTGGCCATTATATCCGCCTCATGTAGGCTTGGGATTTTAGAAAATATAGTTGAGATGCAAATTTTGAGAATTTTGATCTCACTTTAGGGTGCATTGTGTGTCTTACCGTATGGGGACAAAGAAACCAGATTACCTGTTACACATCTCCCACCTCGTGATCATTTCGCTGTAAAATATTTTAAGATCTTTCATATCTGAAGATAGTGCACAACTTGCTCAACAGAAACACCCACTAAGCAGATCTAGGCCGAGAGATAATTTTTACACAATTTCTTTCCTGCATTTTGAAATCTTCTTGAACTCATCTCGTCTCTTGATCATCTTGATCCTAACACTACTAAAAACTACTATACAGCCAATGTATTTACGTTGCGATAATGACCTTTTAATAAATCAAGAATCGTTATATTCACTCGTTGAAGAGGTTACAACTTTCAAGTGCATGTCAAGAAAACTCGTAATTTCGTTTCTTTGTTTGCAGTGAGCTCTCATTTCCACTCGGATACGTAATTGTTCCAAGACGCTAGTGTTTGTATTACCATGATGGTCATGATATGAAGTAATCCAGTTATATTTATTGTACAAAAAAAAAAAAAAAAAGAAAAAAGATTTTTTTTTTGGTGTGGTTTTGGGCCCCCGGGGGGGGGGGGGGAGGATTTCTTGATGATTGTAGCTGCAACTTAATTGGTTATACTATCAGTGCATAATTATAATCAATAAGTATGGTCCTTATTGTAAGGGTACTTAAAAGTGCAACTATAAACAATGGCAATCATCTTGTGATAGCAATTTGTTTCTTGCCAATTATACAAATGCAGAGTAGTAATTGATTTTGTAATATTTCTTCTGAAACATAATTCCCGTATTTTTAATCGCATCAAGCTCTTGAAAATATCTCGATTTTTCAATAAGATCTCACGAAAAAAAGGCACAATTCTTTAAAACATGAGCGGCTTACATCTTCTAAACTAATTTTTTAACTGTCATCAAAAAAAAAAAGGCTGTTAGGAAATGACTTCTCCGTAAAACTTATTGTGGTTGAAAAATGTTGCATCCAACAAATAAGACAATAAATAGTCCGATAAGGTTAATTTTATTCTATTAGTCTATCATGAATTTTATTTTTTGGGGGTTTTTGTTGCACTCACTTGGTTTTGAACCACAATGATCTTTTTCCCCCTTCGTAACTTCTTTCCAGTGTTGTTATTTTGTTTTGGATAATTTCCTAGAATGGCTTCACTATGGTTAATTATTAAATTAAGTTAAAAGTATGCTTTCCACTGACTGGGATTGAGAAAATAAGTCAAATCTTCATTTCTGTTAAAAGTTTCATGTCATATTTCCCTTATATACATTTATTTTCTAATATCCCCAATAGAAAAAGCTCCTTGATGATTTTTTTTTTTTTTTTGGTTAACTTGCGAATTCTGTTAAGTATTCAAGTGAATAACATTTTCACCGAAGGAATAACTAAATACAATAGCCAGAAAATACTTTTCCCATATATAACTATCTAATACACAGAGCGCAACTTAACAATTTTTTTGTGATTGGTACTAATTGACACTAAAAAAAATAATTTGACAGTTTTTTGTAATCGGTACTAATTGACACTAAACAAAATAATTTGACAGTTTTTTGTGATTGGTACTAATTGACACTAAAAAAAATGGTATGGAATATCACATGTGTTCATAGGCAAATACTCCTATAAACTAAGAGTGGTCCAAACACAAGAACCATAAATGGGTAGGCTCACTTGTCATTTGGCGTTGAGTTTTAATGCACTCTGACGACGGAGGAGTGAGGAGAAGCCTGCAAACTGCAAAGTGCCGGCTGGAATTTCGCTGATGAGTCTTAATTCTTCTATGCTACAGTATTAGAAGGAGAAGCTCCTCCAGCAATGGTCCCCCCTTACTTTAATTAGGTCTGCGCATAAAGGTCATCTGGTATTGAAGTGTCGTTCCTTAATATATGTTTTTTAAAATTATTACCCTGTTACACTTTGGAGTAATTTTAAATACTTTAATCAATTATTGATCTTTTATACGCTGTTGTAATTTTTTTTCCCTCCTGTAGCTCAATATGTAAGGGAATTTATTAGGTGCTAGTGTCTATATGTGTCAAATATAGATTTGTTCGTATAGAATTTGTCTATATTAACACGTATCACATTAGACGAATTATTAATAGTTACGTTTAACTAAAATTAAAACGGTACATTTGAATTCGGGTTGTTTAATTCGTTCGCACTTGTCTCATTATTTAAATGGGTTAAATTGTCGTCCGAATTCAACTCGTTTGATAAAAGTTAAGGTTCGAATTTGAGCTCGAACTCAAATTTGACATAAATTTTTTAAAAAATAAAATTTCAACTATCTTAAATATTGAAACTAAGCACAAACACAAGAAATAGGCCACTCAAAAAAAAAAAAAATCAAATATATAGGCCTACCACTGAAGAAATATGAATTAAAAATCTAAAATGCTATTTTTAGGACACAAACCACCGTTTGCGAAAATGTTTGTTCGTTTATTAATCGAATTTCATTGGATGTTAGAGCTGAATTTGTTTAAACTAGATGAACGATGCAAACACAAACTTATACGGGCCAAGTTGACCTTTGTTGACAAATAACTTGATTCATTTCGGAGGACGGTGGGTGGAATCTGGCGTGCGGTACATAGCCCAGCATGCAGTGTCGAACTACAACAACAGGAAATCTAGAAGCGCGCTAAAAGTAACTAACTCCTGAAATGTGAACCGTCAAAAAAACAATACATCCATATGAACTCTCTCTCTCTTTTAGCCCATCTGCTACCCCTCTTCAATATCTCTCCATATTTCTCTCTCTCAGTGGGTTAGGATTGTTCTTTCTCGCTACCAACAACTAGTGGATTAGCTAGCATTCGACTCAGATAAGAAAATCTAATGTGTTTTTTAATTCGGATATAACTGAAAAATGGAGAAAAACGTTACCAGAGTCCCTGTGACGCTGTCAAAAGAAGGCCAGACAGTATGTCTCCAAATATACGGGAGCCATTCTTTTGGGATTTTCTATGGAGATAATCCATTGGAATACTCTGTTCCTATCATGTTATTACAGCTTTCTATGTTAACGGTGATCACTCGAATTCTACGATTTATCCTCAAACCACTTCGACAACCTAGAGTCGTCTCTGAGATCCTTGTAAGTTCTTGTTTGAATTCTTGCATGTACATTTTTCTCCATTTCTTAACAAATTAAGGGGTTTTCTTATCTTGATTTTTCTTAAATAAATGTCACTTTGATTTTGTTTTAATAGCGGAGGCTGATCTTTGATTTATTATTGTTTATTTCTTCTTGTAAAGGGTGGTATAATAATGGGGCCGTCTATTTTAAGCAGAAGCAAGAAGTTTCAATCATATTTCTTCCCCGGTAACGCAGAGTTTGTGTTGAAAAATATTGGAATTTTAGGTTTCATGTACTTTCTTTTTATATCTGGAGTAAAAACGGATCTCACTGTGGTGAAAAGGGCAGGAAGGAAACAATGGTACATAGCCCTATTTAGTACTATAGTTCCACTAATATGTACAATGTTAGCGGCAATTCCCCTTCGAAAATCCATGGAGAAAGAACTGGCTAAATTTTCATCTATTTTAGGAACTGCCTCCTTATTTGCTATGTCAACGTTTCCTGTCCTTCAGCTCATTATCAAAGAGTTAAACATTTTCAGCTCTGAAATTGGACGCTTGTCCTTGTTAATATCAGTTATCAGTGACATCATAGGAATTAACTGCGTAATTGCATTTGAGGCAGCCAAACAGGAAGAAGCAAAAAGTTTAACTTCATTGTGGTATCTTATTTCGTTGATTGTTGTGATGGTATCAATATTTGGTGGCATTCGGCAAGCTATGCTTTGGATTGTCAAAACAACACCCGAAGGACAACAGGTAGACCAATTCTATGTTATTACCATACTGCTAGGCGTAATGGTTGTGGGGTTTGTTACAGATATGCTCGGCATAGCCATCGCAAATGGATCATTTTGGCTAGGATTGGCTGTGCCAGATGGCCCTCCGCTAGGAGCTGCTCTTGTGGAGAAGAGTGAGACGATTATCATGGACGTTCTCCTGCCATTTGCCTACACATTCATTGGTCTCATAACTGATGTATCCTCAATGAGTGGTAACTGGCCGATTCTGCAGCCAATTTTTCTCATGGCTTTAACGGGATGCATAACCAAATTTATTGCAACTCTATTGGCTTCTCGCTTCTTTGATACGCCACTCAAAGAGAGTGTTGCACTTAGCCTTCTACTGAATCTAAGAGGTCAAGTGGAATTATTGTTGTTCATGCACTGGATGGATTTTAAGGTACTATTCTATGTTGAATATTTTCACATCTGGATACAAGTATCTTGTCCAATATCAGACTTAACTCTTTTTAAGTCCTATGACAGATGATAACAGTTCCATATTTTACAATGCTAGTGCTGTTGACAACAGCAGTGACTGCTGTAGCAACACCCTTGTTCGCCATACTGTATGATCCCACAAGGCCTTATATGATCAACAAGCGAAGGAATATTCAACATATCCCTCCAAACACAGAACTTCGAATGGTAGCTTGCATTCATAATGAAGAAAGTGTTGCTGGGATTGTAAATCTACTTGAAGTATCGAATCCAACTACAAACAGCCCCTTTTCAGTCTTTGTTGTACACCTTACCGAGCTCATTGCCCGTGCTGCCCCTATTTTTATAGACCATGAGAAAGAGGGGCTGGATTTCGAGCAGACCAAAATAAACCCAATCCATAAAGCCTTGAAACTTTTGGAGGAAGCCAGACCAGAACAAATTAAAATGCATTATTACACTTCAATTACCACCAAGAGAAGCATGTACCAAGATATTTGTGAACTTGCTCTTGTAAAGAAAGCATCTATTATTATCTTAACTTATCACAAAGACCAAGTGGATAACGATGTTGAAACGGAAGGAGATCACATAACAGTTCCATCACTTAACTCGGACATATTGGAGCATGCTCCTTGCTCAGTAGGAATTTTTGTGCACCGGGGAGCTCTCAAGAAGCAACTTGTTCGTACTTCCACAATGAGATCTCTATACCACTTTGTTGTTCTTTTCTTGGGTGGATCAGATTCTAGAGAAGCACTTACTTATGCAGACAGAATGGCCGGAGATCCTAATGTGTCACTTACTGTTGTTCGATTTCTTTCAAATGATAATAACGGGGAGAAGTTAGAAAAGAAACTTGATGATGGACATGTAACCTGGTTTTGGGTAAAGCACGAGGGAAATAATCAGGTTATTTACCGGGAAGTAGTAGTGAAAAATGGTGAAGAAACTCTTGCTGCAATTAGGGGAATGAGCAACACTGATTACGATCTCTGGATTGTGGGAAGGATGAATGGGATAAATCCAGTAATACTACAAGGTTTATCAGATTGGAGTAAGCACGTTGAACTAGGAATAATAGGGGATTACCTTGTCTCCTCAGATTTTGGTAGTAGAGCTTCTATCTTAGTGGTTCAACAACAGGTCTTGAGAGGTTAGGGAAGGGCTTCATGTGCCCATTTAGGAAATTTTCTCTTTGTACATACTAGTAATAGAAAGTAGTCATATCTACAAACTAGTTGATCGATTTTGTAGCTCAAATACTGTTGTGGTTTTCTAACAGTTATGAGCATCGATAATCAATTCTTCAAAACTAACAAATCAAATTTGCTATAAACAAATTAATGAATCTTGCTATCTAAAGATCGTAACACAACCAAGCGATGGGCTCATTTAACTTGGAAGAAAATTGCTTGTTTTGTATCACTAACATATATTTATGGAAAAAGATAATTGTGATCAAATGTACCCTTCTGACTTCAGGGTAACCAAAATTTATAAATCCTAAAATTCCTTAAAACAAATGGCACTGCACCATTCAGTTATTCTTTTTCGGAGAAATTATATTAGCCATGTTTGCTTAGCTGCTTGTGAACCTCTATTGTCCAATATCAGAACTGAATGTTTTTTACAATTTTTGATGGAATTGATGTTGTCTGAAGCATTCGGACATTCACATATGTGGAGTTCATAACTTTTGTTCTTGATAGGAAAAACTTAATTTTAGACTCTGAGAATTTGCATGAGATTCCATGAGCCAAATACACCTCTATTGTAGGATATGAGTTCTATCACCAAGTTTTTTTAATGTAGATATATATCCAGGGGGCAAGTTAAGTTATAGAAAACACCAGCACTGTGAAATCCCGATCTTTTTTGCTGCATTTATTTCACTCTTTAGAAGTGCAAGCAAAGTTTTTTCGCAACAACAAATGCTAATTCATATATTACAAATAATTTGGCAATTTTCAGTAATAGCAAACAGTCTTAACTCTTAATTTGACTGAAAGGAAAAACTTTAGAAACATTACAGCTAAATCTTCTATGAATAACCAGTTGACAGAATAATGATAGGGTTACGATAGGTTTAATAAATTACAACATTTTCTGTTAAATACAGGCATTCAAAATCAACTTGCAAACAGAAAGCACATGACTACCTCTCGGGAAGTGAACTGCAATGCAACATGCACAAGCAAGAGCATATAGAGGAATCGAATACTTGAGAAGAAAGTTCCAAATGAGCATCTACCAGGGATGAAATAATCTATTAGCAATCTCTTTTCAGTTGATTTCTAACATTGTGGCAGGTCTAATGGAGGTCTCCCTACAGACTGCAACAATCCAGGGCCATTATCAACCAAGAAAGCTGTAGCCAAGCCCCAAGTGAGATGGGCATCTATGTGGCAGTGCATCAGCCAAACTCCTGCAACGAAGGCAAAGTATTTATATATATATATATATATATATATATATATATATATATATATATATATATATATATTGAAATTATTGCCTGGAAAAATACTGCATTTACCTGGATTGTCAGCTACAAAACGGATAGCGGCCCACCCACCAACAGGCACACCAATGGTATTCCTTTCTGGTGGATCAATTAGATTGAAATTGGTAGCATCTATACTTGGATTGAAGTTACCAAAACCCTGTCCAACTACATAGAAATGATATCCGTGAAGATGCATGGGATGATCCTCTGTTGAGAATATACCTGTATCTTGCATCACAATTTGGACCTTAGCACCATACTTCAACTTGTATAGCTTAGTTCCTGTAATGGGCTGCCACAGTGATCGGGGCACGTTTCCTGCGTAATCAAATTGTATTGGTGGAACAGCAGGAAAATCTGTAGTATAGACACCTGGAATATTTTGGTAATATGCTTGCAATAAGGATGCCCTTCTAGGTAGAACAAATGAGACATTATTCATGCTCGAAGCAAAACGAGTATTATTAGGCCCTTGACAAGTTGGGCCAGGAATGCAGTTAAAAAATCCTAATCCGACTGTAATAAACAGGTTCTCATCAATAGCAGTGGGAACTTTGGCATTGGAGGAAGAAAGACTCCTGAATTGGCTTGTGAATGCGGTTACTGTGGTTGTGTCATTATAAGCTGGTAATCGTGGCAATACTGGTCTATAAAATAATCCCTTTCTGGATTGACAGGGAACAGAGTTGTACTCCAAGATTGCAGTGGCAGTTGTATTATCAAATGGTGCACCTTGGGCAGTGGCATAGGCTTGAATTGCTATGTAATAGCTTGCAGGAGGCTGATCGGCGGTGAAGAATACATCAGTCGTCTGACCGGGTCCAACCATGATCACTCTGGTAGTGAAAGGCTTGGTATAAGCAGCATCAGCCCCAACAACAGTGAGCATGTGGTTGGCCACGGTAAAGAAAAGTTGCTGATTTAGCGCAGCATTGATGACTCTCAACAGAACTGTATCACCAGCGTCCACATAAAATGTTGCAGTATCTGTATTGTGTTGCTCAGTTAACGAGATCTAAGGAAACATTAGATTTCAAATTTTACAAGTAATACAGTTGCATACGGCTCAAATTCAACAAGAAGTGATTTTAATTGCGGTGAGAAATTATGTGGTTAGACATAATTCTAATTTTTTTACCCACAGATGTTTCAAAAGGCATTGTAACTAATAGTAGGTTGTGACACGAAGCAGTATGTGTGCCGACCGGAGAAACAGCCCAACTTTAAGAAAAAAGAAAAATATTTAGATTAGGACAAAATTTTATTTTGTCACCACTTTTATATCAATGATATTTGCTGTTGACATGATCTTTGAAATTATCGTTTAATTGTTTGTAGCTATAGACATGTCCAAGATACCAAGACTTAAGAATTAGAGCAAACCTAGACTAGAACATCTGTAGAAATCACCAGGTTGACCATTGATAGTATATGCATCAGACACATTAGGAGCAGCACCACTAAACAATGCCTGTCGCATGATAGCAAGAATGTCGTTGTTCCACCATTCGCCTGTTGTTATTTGAATCTAATAAAAATGTTTTATAAATTGATCATTGATACTACCATATGAAGGGTTGGCAGTGATTGTAACATACCAAGAATTACAGGGAACTCTTTGTCGGGCTTTTGGAAAGGGTAAGTGACACCCAATCTAGGATAGATGACAAGTGCCCCGTAGACTGTAGCTCTGATCCATCGGCTATGAGCATGCCACCATAGTGTGCCCTCCTGATTTTGAATGAAGAATCGATAGGTGTAAGTTGCCCCTGGTTGAATTGGACATTGGGTCACATATTCTGGGCCATCTGCCCATTGTGTTCCACTCTGTCGGATTCCATGCCTGGAGCATAAACAATTGTTCAATTGTTGCAGAGCGCGAATACAAAGTTTTTCACAAGTCGTACCTCATGAATATATCATTGTACTTCGTTTTGTACAAGAAGTAAATTCATGTACATCAGGACGAATACAGAGTGAAGCGGTTAGAGTTTTACAGCTCTATCCAGATGTCAGAAGTTCAAATCCTATAAAAACCATTCTCCTTCTCCCAATACTACTAAATCATATGTTCCTTGATAAATCATATATCATATGATTCTCATAAAGTTTGAAACTCAACTAAATCTTGACTATGAACCTTCCGATACAGTGGCAACAACAACCAGTTGGGCTTCTGATCCTTGCAACTTCTGAAAAATCAGAAATCAGGATTTTTTTTAAACGCGAAACTAAGAAAGAAAATCCGAACAGCTGCGTCTCATTAAATTCCACCGAGCAACTTCAAGAGTCGAGTTGGACAGCATCCGTCTCTGCATCTAACGAAGTTCAAGTTCAATTTAATCAACAATGTTGGCCCAATTTACTTTGGGTCACAAAGATTGGGCCATCTGTTACTGAACCCAAGTTTAATCAGGCTAGAGATTTTAATTCAAGGAAAGACTTCTGCTCTTTACCTTTTTTCATTGTGGTTTTGGGATTATCATTAATCTAGCTCCTCTTTTTCCTTTTTAGCCCTTTTTGTATCGAAAACAATTTTCTTGCTTAGTAGATATATAATTGTTTTTTCACATCTGTGGTATGGATTATTCTGTTAATATATTAAGACATAGCGACGTGTGATTAACAATATGAATTATCTTGTACCATAGCCAAATTCTTGTACCCTCTACCCAAATAAAACTAAACGAATAATTGCTGTAAAATAGAGCATTTCTATTTAGACTTTGTGTAACATTGCAACATTTATTTAATAAAGCTTAAAGTATTCATTGTCAAAAGATATAATTTTAAGTTTTTTTTTATAAAAGGACATTATTTTAGGTTGTATCAATAAATTTGAGAGGAGAAATCTAATTTAAAGTGTTTACCACTTCTTAAATTTACATTTACTTGTCTTCAAAAATTAACTTACAAGTCATTATCATTCTTTGCTAGGATTTTTTTTTTTGGGTTTTGTTTTTTGTTTTGTGTTTTGGGGGGAGGAGGAGGAGGAGGGGGGGGGGGGGGGGAGACTACGTAGCTTGTTCTTCCTGAATCCCAAGTTGGTGGGAGCTCGGTGAAATCCAAATTTTCAAGAATAATCTTTTACAAGAGACGGTGATAAATTTTTTTTTTAAATTCAAGTTACGGTGTTTGAACATCGAGAAATCTTGATATGGAACAGTTCAGATCCTTAATGTCAGTTTTTTTAGTACCATTCCAGTGCCATTTACTAGGGACTGCCACATTGCATTCACATTTATCACACCTGAGATAAATCAGATAACTGTTATAATGTAAATGCAAAGTGGCAATCCCTGGTGAATGACAAATGATATTGGGAAAACTGGCACTTGGATCTGAATTGGATCCTCTCTATGCAGCATATTCAATGTACTCTAGCACGTTAGGCAATAATCAACTTCATAGCAGGAAGAGAGAGAGAGAGAGAGAGAGAGAGGCAAAAATTAATTAACGAGCGACAGCATCTTAGTTACCAATGGATTGTGACGTTGTAGAGAGCCCTGTTGATGACTTTGATAACCAGTGAATCTCCATCTCTTCTTCGATGGTTGGCCCTGGAAATTGGCCGTTAACCGGTAAGTATGCTACGACTTCTACAAAGCCTCTTTATCGGCGTTGCTTGAACCTGTGGAATTGCATTTCCTTTATCTAATTAACCAAATAAAGCAAGAAATACTTTGCTAAGAATTGAGAGGATAGGATACTAGGATTAAAGAAAACATTGGACATAGCGACATACAACAAATTCATGATAATGAGTCTCCGAGTTTGCAAACGATGCTGCACAAATTAAGCTGATAAATAGACTAAAAGAGACAGTTGCAAACGGTGGTATCATTGAACCAAATTTACAAGGAAAAACGTGTAAGAAAGATTGAATGACGCATTGCCTATTTATGAGTATTTACCTTGAGAGTAATGACGAAGTAGAAAGCGTAATTTGGTGAAAAGGAAATGAAATCAAATTGGAAAAGAAAAGATTTGGAGAAGTTGCTATTGGATATTGATGAAGTTGGTTGTCAAGGGAAACTAGAACGCTAGAAAACCTCCTAGTCAAACCGCAAAGTGATATTTGGTTCACCACTGGCGCTGTCAGGTCTTAAAGAAATGTAGATTTTAACTTAGTCATGATTCTGTATGGATATGGACTCTAGATAATCCCCTGTCGTGGCGATTCAAGTTTTCATCAACTGAAGAACATCTTGATCTTTTCTGTAACTACAACATTTCCCTGTATCTTAATCTTTTATGCCATTTTTAGGTGGTACATTTTTTCTCAGACTTGGGGACATTTTTTTCTTATAAATTGGTACCTAATTTCTGATAAAGTTGTGCATTTTTCATGAAATGGTAGTTGGTACAGTGATTTTGTTTAAGAATGAAAAATTGAGAGAATTCCTTTCAAAATATTCAATTTCAATTAACAAACAAAGTTACATAACAGCGATACAAGTACTATGACTGTGACTCACAACTCTTCCCTGAATCAATCCAAAGAATTGACCAAAGATTTATAGACTTCTCTGCTTAGTTAAAACAAACAATCCGGATTTGCTATCGCAATAACTAAGCATAACAGAGAAATATAAGGGTAACAAATGCTGGAAAAATAAATAAGCCACAAATCAGACGAATTGAGAAATCAACTACTACATGTAACCAGGAAAACCAGTTTAATAGCATCTATCTGATATATGCATCATCATCTTAACATCGTGGCAGATCAGTTGGTGGAGGCTCTATGGTCTGTAATTCTCCTTTTCCATTCTCAAAGATGAAAGACACAGCCAAGCCCCAAAATAGATGGGAATCAATGTGACAATGGAATAGCCAAACCCCTGTTTCCAGTCAGGTCAAGAAATTCAGATTAATGAGATTCTGCCAAATTAGTCCTTAATTAAGGAAATTAAAAAAATTTGATATTCAAATCCGGATTATCGGCTACAAACCGGATGACTGCCCATCCACCAACTGGTACATCAATTGTATTGCGAACTGGTGGATCAACAAGATTGAATTTTGCAGTATCTATCTGAGGATTGAAGTTGCCAAAACCTTGTCCGACAACAAAGAAATGGTACCCATGAAGATGAATAGGGTGGTCCTCTGTTGAGAAGATTCCTGTGTCTTGCAACACAATTTGTACATTTGCACCAAATTTCAGCTTATATAGCTTAGTCCCAAAATGAGGCTGCCACAGAGATCCCAGTACATTTCCTGTATAATTGAATTGAACAGGTGGAACTGGCGGAAAATCTAATATGTAAATTCCAGGTATATTTTGGTAATAGGTTTGCAGCTGGGAGGGTTTGTTGGGAAGCATGAAGGAGACATTGTTCATGCCAGCTGCAAATCGTGTATTGTTAGGCCCTTGGCATCTAGGCCCTGGATTGCAGTTGGCAAAGCCTAATCCCAAAGTTAAGAACAAGCTCTCATCAATTTGAGTGGGAACTTTAACACTGGATCGAATGCTCCTCAACTGGCTTGTGAATGCGGTCGTGGTCACTGTATCATTGAAGGCTGGAAGCTGAGGTAAAACAGGTCTGGAGGGTGATCCTGTTCTGGAATTTCTGTATTCAAGGATGGCTGTGGTGGTGGTATTATCAAATGAGGTACCCTGCGCAGTGGCATGGGCACGTGCCGCCGTATTGAGCTGGCCAGCTTGCTGATTAGCAGTTAAGAGGACATCCGTTGTCTGTCCAGGTCCAACCATGATGACTCTGGTTGTAAAAGGTTTGTCGTAGGTGGCATCAGCACCAACAACAGTGAGTCGATGGTTGGCTACCGTGAAGAAGAGTTGCTGATTGAGTGCAGCGTTGATGACTCTTAAGAGAACTGTATCTCCAGAGTTCACGAAGACTTTGAAAGTACCTGTATTCCAAATTAGACTGAAAATATTTGTTTAGTCCTTAATATTGCTTTCCATTTTGGTGTATCTAGAGAAGTGGCAAATGTAACCTTGGCTGGAGCACTTGTACAGGTCACCAGGTTGACCATTAATGGTATAGGCATCAAAGACATTTGGAGCAGGCCCAGTGAAGGAAGCCTGCCTCATGACACTGATAGTGTCTCTGTTCCACCATTCTCCTGCTCATTTGTTACAATTGTTAATATAATAAAGAATTAAACTGTGACTAATAGGTTATAGAAATGAGATGTGATCATATAAAAAGGTTACCAAGAATAACGGGGACATCTAGCTTGGGGTTGGCAAAGGGATATGTGAATCCTTGCTTAGGAAAGATGAGAAGGGCTCCGTAGACAGTGGCTCTGAGCCATCTGCTGTGAGTGTGCCACCACAGAGTACCCTCTTGATCTTCTATAGTGAAGCTATAAGTGTAGGTTCCTCCTGGTTGTATTGGGCACTGAGTAACATAATCAGGACCATCTGCCCAGGTGGTCCTCATTTGACGAACTCCGTGCCTGGTAATTATATGTAGTCCTTGTTAACTTATGGTAATTGTGAATAAAGTATATTGGATAGCCTGTGAGTTCTTCCTGCTGAATTAGTTAAACTTTCTTGATTAATCGTGGAAATGAGATGGTCATTTGCCAAAAGCACGGGATGGATATTGTACAATATACTGATAATACTATGTTCACTTGTTATTGCTAGGCCTCAGCGTATGTACATGATGGTAGCATAAGTAATAACAAATTTTAGTTACCAGTGAAGGGTGACATTGTAACGAGCCCTGTTTGTGACCTTTATAATCAGCATATCGCCATTTCGTACGGCCAGAGTTGGTCCTGGAAATTGCCTGTTAACTGTAATTATGTTTTGAGTTTTGCACAGGCTCGTCACTGGCTGAGCTTGGACCTGTTCCACCAATAGGATGACATGTACAAAATAAATTAGTGAAAACAGAAAGAAAAAAAAAGGAAAAAAGGAAAACAAAAGGGGAAACGAAACCAGAAAGACGTACAACAATTTCATGGTAGTGAGTGTCTGCATTTGCAAAAGAAGATATGGTTGCAAGAATTGCTAAAATGCCCAGGAGAAAAGCACTGGACCATGACCTAACACTACAATTGAGGTTAAGACCCTCCATTCTGCCTCTCCCTTGCAAGCTTAGCTTAACGGAAATTTGAAGGTTGTATAATGCTTGTGTTGATAACATGATACAACACCCAGTTATAGTAGTTCATTGAGGAGACAATTGAAAAGCACAATTTTTGTAAATTTAAAAAGAAAATTAGAGTGGGAGAAAACGTTATGCCTTTGGGGCAGATTAGGTTAGGAGTCAAACGAGGACCAAAATCTGCATTGGCAACGTAGTCCAACCAAATGAAGGATTTGGTGCACCAACTAGCCCTATCAATTGCTAAACTAATTGTACATTCATCTAGCACTCACATTGGATTGAACTTATAGCTCCACTCCCATTCCAGATTGTATAAATCAAATTTATTATTGTCGAATTCGTTATTGCTGCGCCCAGTTCCAGTCAGACCCTCAGAAACTAAGGAACTTTAATTAGCCTAGTAAAAGTTTATGTATTAGTAGTAAAATTGTTGGTGTTTGTTTTTTTTGTTTGGGTAGAAAAAAGATGTCATGTTTGTCTAAGCTTTTCCCTGTACAACTCTGTTTCAGTTATTATTCATGGGTTTCAAAACTGTTTAATAGGAACATTTCACAAAGGACATAGGTACACAAATCTAAGCCTCCAAGACTTAGTTAAATCCTTCTGATTAAACTTAAAACTCTCAAGTATGTTAACTGTTTTTTATAGTCCTCCAAGTTATGCATTGCTACTTGCTAGGACGAGCATGCGTAATGACTTGGGGGAAATGGAATTGAGGACTCAACAAGTGATCTATTCTTTTCCTCAAACTGAAAAAGGATACAATTGCATTTCCCTATAAAATTTCTTTGAAGCGTTTCATATCATGTGCGCCATTTACCATTTCGGGCAGTAGGTATGATCTCAATCACGTCCAAAATTTTGAATTAGTTAACAGTTCTAAACAGCAATAAGAATCCATTTCTACTATGAATCCACGGACTGTCGCCAAATAATTGACATGCATAATACTTAACAGGGAGAAAAAAATAGAAAAATGTCCACAGAGTTGAATTTTGTCGCGGTTGGTTGGGGAGAAGACTTGTGTGTCACTATTTATCTACTAATCTTGTAGAGTTAGTTCACTTAGTTTTCATTAAGCGGACACATAATACAGTTTTGGAGCATTTCGTTAGCCAAACAATCAATAGCAAAGGGCAAAACCAATCCCAATTTAGCATTTGGGCCCTCATTCACAATATTTTGCAATCGATTGCAGAGCTTCATGTCAAAAGTAGGAAGAAAGTGATAAGCTGGACTTTTTGTCTGGGGCAAATGGTGATAGTCCAAGTTTATTTAATTCACGGTGTTTAAAAATTCAGGGACGGTTGGAACCTGAGAGCAATGAGGTTGAATTTGCCTCAAGATTTGGTGAGTCAAGAGAAGGTTGTAAGCTGTAACTTTAGCTTTAGTTGACTTCGGTTTTCCCTAGTAATTCTCAGATAATATTCTCATTGTTTGAGTTCCTATGTCCAATACCGAATCATGTGGAGAAACAAAGAGGAAGTAAACCAAAAACATGAATGGACAGGAACAAAAGAGCAAGAAAAGAGAGAAACAAATACTTGTCGCAATCCAAACAAGGGTTATTAACCATATTATTGACTTTTTAATCAATATTAAAACATATAGATTTTTTATTGGACTTAAAGTCCAATAAATAAGGCACTATTTTTTTTATTTTTGAATAAGAAAAGTCATTAGTATTATGAATAGCCCATCAGACTTAATCAACTGTTCCACACTTGTACATCAAATAGAGGTTTTTTTTTTTTTTTTTTTTTTTTGGGATTAGCTTCAGTC
Organism: Mitragyna speciosa; assembly: GCA_024721245.1. Lineage (NCBI taxonomy): Eukaryota > Viridiplantae > Streptophyta > Magnoliopsida > Gentianales > Rubiaceae > Mitragyna > Mitragyna speciosa. The sequence continues at coordinate 21,590,942 of CM045563.1, forward strand.
ATGCAACAAATTAGTACAATGTCAGATAAGAAACTTGAAGCATGTTTCGTTACATGCTTCTAGATTGTTGACAAGTACAAAGCAGTCTACAAAGACGCACTACCATTTTCTACTGAAAATATTACTTAATTCTATCTTTGCATGAAAAATCACTCACATTAAATTTCAGTTTCTGGGACAAATAGATGATCAAACGATTAGAATAAATAGATGATCGAACGGTTAGAATTTTAAAATTCCATCTTAGAGTTTAGGAGTTCGAATCTCATCAACACCAAAATTTTGCTTTCCCATATAATAGTGTAGGCTTAATAAAAAAAAAAAAAAACTTTTCAGCTTCTTGAGGTAGAAAATAATTATATTCTTAACCCCTTTTGCATTGGGGTGGAAGGTACTAACATAGAAATAGAGCAAAAAGCAAAAATATACATTCAAAAATTCATGTTAAAATGTAACATACAAGCCTGTAAAATCAAACCTCAGAGAAAATTTTTATTCATGTACATTGATGAGAAGAATCTAATGATTAAAAGAATTCAGCAACAAAATTACAAAATTTCCAGCTTAGCAATGTCAAAGGCCTGGCACGACTCAACATATATCTGCCACGACCAGTCTCACGGACCATGAATCAAAACCAACCATGTGATTGGAATCCTGTAGTATCCCGGCTGTGCTTGCTACAAATGCATCTTCAATGCTTGCCGCGATTTAACTTTTGATTCACAAATACTAAGGAACTGAGACAGTGTACTGCTCTGCCCAGCCACAACTTTCCTTGCAAAGTCAGCGGCATTCCACGACCGCAAAGCTTGGGAGATCCGATCACCCAGATCCATATTATTCACAGATGAAATCAAATTTTCAAACATATGGAGAATTCTCCCAGGTCCTTGATTTTCCCAGTTTATTTGGAGCAGGGAAAATATGGTTTCAAACTTTACGTCATCTGAGTTGTTGATTTGCTCACTTGACCATTTTGTGACCTCCTTTATTGTATCACATAAACTCCGGAGAGAGTCTTGTATTTCATGAGAGTGTTGAGAGTTCGTCTGTTCTGTAACTCCACCTTTCTTCTTCCTTTTCCCCAAAGGAATAAATGACCAGACAGAGGACTGGATTATCAAACAATGCCAAGATAGGGGTTCGGTTACCAACTGCACCAACATAGAAAGATTGCTGCCAGGAGAAGATACTAGGGGTCCTGTGGATCTCAATTTTTCAAGAATATACTTATTCAGCAAAGAATTTATGAGATGCCATGTACTAGGCCTTGGTGTGTCATTATTCGACAATCCAATCTCATGAGAGTTCAGATTCCTAGCATTTAAGAACACAACAAAATTCATCCAGTCAACCAGGTCTGAGCTCAACCCTGGCATTTTAAACGTGTATCCAAAAGTAAATCCATATATAGCCAATTCAAACCAAGATGCACAGCAATTGTAGAGAATTAACAAATATTTAGCCATGATAGCCAATCACCTTTATTGCATTCCAAATCCAGCATTAAAAATGTTCATATTCAATTCAAAGAAAGATATATAGCAAAAGAGAATCTCAGAATTATATAATCTTAACCAGAAGCCATCTGTAACCTTTCTATGCATTTACGTGATTAAATGGATGTCATCATGCACGCTTAAATCTTAGTGCCAATTCTTTTGTTAACAGACATGTTTATATCATCAAATTCCTCTTTCTTCAGAGAGCCGACGGGACAAGATTAAAACCTGAAAAGAGCAGCAAGTCAACAATGAAATTGTTCCTAATATATTTTTTAACAAAATTCAAACATTTTCTATATTTTATTAGATCAACATAGAAAGTCAAAGAAGTTTGTAATTCATTTTTTGACTAGCTATCCAGACCATGCATGAGTAGAAACTGTCCATAAATTCAGTCAGATATGGCAATAGAATATGTCCAAGAAAGTTGTTATACAGTGATAATTCATGCAGAAATATGGTTGCAACTGAACAACTATTGAGGAAAAAAGAATGTGTAAACATTAGCTTAGAAAGCAAAGCAATTGCAAAATCATGTTACATAAGCCCATACCTCTGAAGGCTTGTGCCCACTTAAAACTCCCAAAACCAGTTCTATTGCATCCTGGAAGGCTAAGCCTAAGATCCTGGCATAGAGCTCAGGTAGATCTTTAAGCTCCGATGACAGTTTAGGGTCAAATGCTGAACCATTAGCTTCAGTGTGTTCCTTCAATGATGAGGAAGCACAATGGATAGACAGATAGATCATCCGAGGAAGAAGAGACCTCTTCTCAATGTTTTTTTGTACATTTGCTTCTGTTTGTTTAATCTGAATACGCAACCAAAAAAATTACATTCTGATGAATTTTTCTGTAGAATGAATATGAGAAAGTGTGACACTTGAATATCAGGTTAATTTCAAAAAAAGCTCAATTCACTACGTCATCGAAGAAATATATGAACACATCATTCTTTCTCTTCTGAAAGTTTGTGATACGTAATTGTATTCTAACAAGGCAATAAGTAGAAAGAGATGTTATGCTTTCATGGCAATGTCCAAACTTCACACTGAAAATATCAAGTCAATGGTAGAGATTCCATACCAGGTTCTCCCTAGGGTAATAGGATACTCCTTCGAATGGTCCTGTAAAGACACCGAATTAAATGACCAAAATAGAAAGACCAACCTGCTTACAACTATCATCGTTGAGGAACAATCTAATAAAGCCTTCTGATGCTCCAAATAATAAAAAGAGAACCATTAACCTCTCTTAGTTCTGTTTTTAAATTATCATGCATCTTGTACTGACCTAAGAGATAATTCTTATCAAATGTTGGTGTCCACCAAGGTCGTAGCTGCAAGTCTTCATTGAAGGTAATTGATTTGTTTCCCATCTCATTAGATAGCTCTATCAAATGATTTCCATTTTTCAAGCCTTCCAAAATACACTAAAAAAAACAATCATATGTTTCACTTTAGAGTTAGAATAAGTACAAATAGAGCTACAAAGAAAACAACAGAATAAACAAAAGCATTTGAGCTACTTTTTTTTTTTTTTTGGGGTGGGTGGGGGGGATGGTTGGCTTAACAGTACCTCCTCTTCTTGGATGCTATCTGCGTTTTGCTTTAACTGTAAAAATGGTGCTTCAATCTTTGCAACCAAGTACTGGCTTGATTGCTGCAAGCGTTCTTTAAATTGAACGAATTCAATCACCTGAGGATAAACCAAAGAGGTTGAAGTTTCCCTTGATCGATAATTGCAAATCAAAGATTGATACGGGAAAAAAGATGGCCCCAAAAAAGCTCAAAAATAAGGGGAAAAAAATCAGCAGGGATTCAGAGACCTCCTTCCTTCCGAAATATACTTTTTCACTTATTCCTAATACTTTTTACAAGAGAGGCTCCTTCATTTCCCTCTTACTAAAAAGGAACAACAATGAGAACCATCATTTGGAGAGAATTAGAAATAATTTCAACAAGCCCTTCCCAGTCTCTGCTGCAGAGAATTAACCCAAATCAATTGAGTTTCACTATAATATTTTCCTCCATTTCTGAGACTAGGTTTTTGAATTTAAACTTATTTCCACATGTTATCCTGTTTCACTGTATCTTAACAGTTTAATTTCCACAGACCAGCGTTCAATATTCATCTAGATACAAATTTGATATCAGTTACAGGAACTACAGGAGAAGCACATATAACATTCTTTAACAAACCACTTAGTTCGAGCACATAAAGAAGTATTTATTTCCAAGAAATTAGTCAAAACAAAGGACACTTGCCGTGAACTTTATTTACCATCACCTATGTCCAAGATAAGTACAGATATTAACCGGTCGAGAAAAGCAGTGGCATCATCAATAAGGACACAACAGAGGAGGTAGAACATTGCTAGCAAACAATTCTGCACATGACAGCAACCAACAACACCTAAAATAAGGACACACATTGCTCTCTCACATATCTAACAACCACGAACAGATTTTGGCATGACAACCATACATAAGAATTGGAAACGATTTTTAACATCATGAAGTCTCAGTTCAACAAACATAATCAGACAAAATGTGTCAAGTACCTTTGAGTAATTCCTATGGCGATAAGCAAGAAATGTCAGATCTGCAGATTCCCTGAAGTGATCGTCCATGAATTTTAGATAATCCCTCAGAAGATCATTCAAATCTGACCAAAGTGGGGATGCCAACATCTGCGGTAAGATGTGATGTGATACAGTTTCCAGCAAAATATTTTTCACATCCAAAGATTTATACCTATACAGGATAAAAGAGTTGTGACAATGCTGACAATAGAAAAGTATGCCAGATGGTTTTCAGAAAACGGAACTGCTAACAGATCAGCAATCCAAGCTGAAATCCATTTTTGGCTACAACTTAAAATCCGCAAGTGACTAAAATGATATTCATCTGTTGATTAAGTATTGAGATTTACCAGTCATAAGCAACAGGAAGACAATTCCAGTAAGAATACAGGTGAAGCAACAAAATCTTATACTGCCATATGTATCTGCCAGACATAGAAAACATATCAACATGTTACTGCAAAAAAATAAGAAATTTCCATATTGGTTATAGCAATATTTCCCGAATAGAATGGAACCATAACAGACAAAAACAAATGAAAAGGAAAGTAGAGCTTTCATAATGAAGGCAGCACGTAAATTGACAATTATTCCATGTTAGTAACTGCATAAATTACTACAAATTCCAAACACCATATGCAAATTATCCAGCTGCTCTCATGTAAATAAGTAGAAAAACAGCCAATCAGACGCTAATTTCCACTGGACTTCAAAAATTCCGAGCTGTTTGGTTCAAGTTGTCACATATATCATCCTTCTTAATACATTAAGTCAGCAAACAAAGCATGACCGTAAAAGCATGCCCATTTGTAGCAAAACTTTTCAAACAGGAGTTAGCTCATTAACTGCCCATACATAAAACAAACAAAACCATTAATACCCATAAAACCGTTTGTAATTAATGTCTTCGTGCAAATAAAGTAATATTAGTCAGAATGGGGTTTTCAGGGTTTAATTAATAATAAATGTAAGTTACAGACCTGTTCATTCATTAAAAAAGCCAAACTAGGTAAGCTTGTAGTTATAAATTACGTGAATCAAGCTTGGTTATACTACCAAAAGCAAGCTGTGCTCAAGGTCAAACAACAAATAAGAATTATAAGATGAACAGGTACAAGCATCTGGTCTGGCTAGTCTATAGCAATATATTATGAAGATGCTACATGTTCAACAACTTAAATTGAGGTAAAAGATAACATATGAGCTAGCAACTGCAAGTACCAGTCATTATTTATCTCAAATAATTGAGACCCCATTTATGTTACCAGTGTGAAAGATTTTAGCGTCTAGCCAACAAAATTACCATGCAGCCAAATACTTGAGACCATGAAAAGCACAATGCAAATTTATTTCCTTTAGAAAACCATCATTAGCCATTAAATACTTGAGAAAGGTAAACAGGAATGAGAGTTGGCCTCGTCACCTCCGAATAGTTAATCCAAACTCCAAAATCATAATGGACTCCAGCAAATAACCAACATTCCTTGTCTGCCAGAAAAGCTACAGGCAGAAAAGAAGTAAATGACAATCATTTGTTACTGAACAGAAGAACACCCATCTCATGATTGTAAAGAACAGAAATCAAAACACATACAACATTGACCTGATTAAAGACAAAAATGGAAGACCAAAGATCTACATCCGTGTCAGTATATAACATCTTGAGTTAAATCATTATTTTTTTTCTTGATGAAAAGGGTGCAAGGACCTTCTGAGAGGAGGTTCCTTGTAAAAAACAAAATACATAGCTGGCATCATACCTGAACCAACACATTACAAGCCATAGATAGAAGCTCTTCTCCATGCATATTTTCCTGTATGTCCAAATCTTTGGATAGAGGAAGACTTTTACAATACATATTTGCCATTCGCACTGCCAAACCTTCAAGATCTGGAAAAATTATATCTACATAAATACCTAATTCAACAGCATGACAATAACTCTGTTCAATTTATCAACCTAGGGGCAAAGATCAGTTAATATAGAAACTGCATTATACATAGGCAAATAGGTGACTTAAACAAAGTCTTAAAGTTAAACTAACTAAAAAAAAGGCATAACTTTGGCACTGTATTATATGACTGCAGTTAGAACTAGATCTACCAACAAAATGAAAGCAGCCCAGTACCCTAAACAAAATCTCCCGTAATAGCAACCACATTTGATTCTTTTCATGTTAAAAATATATATATATATATATCTTATGCAAGTCGGGGGTACATGTGTAATAAAAACAAATCCCTAACTAGTTTCCAATTATTTTGTCAAAGAGCAAGACATTCTGTCTTAAGGAAGAAAATACTATTTTAATGCACAGCAAAAGTAAGATGCAGACTCTATGTTTGCAACAATAGCAGTGACACAATGCTTAACCCCAAACTGAATGTTTTACTTTCCTCCTCCATCTATCCTAAACATAGTTACTTTCCTTATATGGTTTTTCTCTTCTGAATGGAAATTGTTCTTACAAGTATTGTTACTTTTCAGATTCCTTATATGAGGGAATAAGGTCGTGGTGCCCAGGGGAAGGTACTTTTTTATCGTTAAATCTCAAAGTAGCAGATAACTTTCTTCTGCATGTTTCCCACTCTTAAAATGGTCTTGTATTCCAACTCTCACCTACACCAGATGTAGCTAAAGGCATCAAACTTGGGCTAGACAGAATGCCTAACAGAAAAAATACCAATGGATTTACCGCAAATTTCAAGTTTAAATACCATCCTATCCACCATGATCCAACACGAGGCTTGTCTAATCCCCCTTTCCTAGCAGGTCAAAGTCTTATATACCAACGGGTAACATTTCAATTTGACACTTATAAACAACCATCCTAACTATTAATTAGTTGGAAAGAAGTTAGCATTTATCCACACAAGATCAATCTTCATTCAGGAGAGCAAGGTGTTGAGGTCAACTACTAAGATCCACAAAACAGCATAGAAATTGAAGCATGCCACAACCAAACATTGTTTACAATAGTATCTACTATAACACAGATTCATACATAAGAGCCATACCACAAACAGGAAGGGAAAACATGTTGCCAATTAAATTTTCAACTTTGAAGGTGGTAATGGCTTGACCAAGAGCCTCTATTGGTGAACTTCCAGTTGGTTCACACCCTTTCAACTTCTCCAAAAACTCATTCTTGTTATGATCATCCAAAACTAGCACAAAAGTTTCAACATCGGATGTAAAACAAGCCAAGTGACCAAACCTGTTTGACAAAATAAAGTAAGTGATAAAAATTTCCATCAAGTACAAGAAGCATATATCAATAGCATAATCACAAATGTTGATAACAAGGTCCAAGTGCCAAGTACAGATGACTCATTCATGTGACAGGCTATAGCACGAATGAATGAATCAAAAAAATTCTTCACTAAATGCTAAATTAATTTTTAATTAACTGCCACTCTTGGCGCACATGCAAGAAGCACAAATTTTTCTCCCCTTTTCTCAGCCTATCTTTTAGCCAGAGTTATTGAACTAAGAGTTCATTACCATAGAGGAAGTGAGGAAGACAAAGTTGGGAAAGATAAGGCCAAGTGAAGAGATATCATCCCAAATTTGAAAGCTAATGCTAACATGGCAACGAACCTGGAGAAATATCGCATAAGTCCTTCAACTAACTTGCCAGCATCTCCCTTTCCATACATAAGTTTCCTCTTTTGAATTTCAAGATTTGCCAAGTGTGGAGACCTTATCGAAGCATTATTGCAATCTGCCATTAACTTCTCTACAAAAGCTGCTGCCCTGGAGATACGAGAATCAAACTGCCAATGCTACAATGCATGAGTCAAGTGATCCAAAAGGTAATGTATGAACAAAGCAAAAGTCATCCAGCATTTTTTAAACTAATAACTAATAACAGTCAATTGACTGTATGCAAAAGCCATATGCACACACCACTTCATCAGGCAAATCCTTGTTCTTGCAGCCCACATGCTTTGGTAGATATATTGAGTTACCACCATTACCCGTGCACAGGCTACTTCCATCATCTAACAGACAGCCAAGATAATGCAAGAAATATTCCCAATCATCAGGGCTGTCCAATAGCAAAAAAAAAAAAAAGAATAAATTGTAAAGGACAGAGAGGACAAACAACCAACAGTATAAAAATCCAGAACCCAACAAAGAGAAACAAGCAACCGCAAAGAGACATATATATATATATATATATATATATATAGAGAGAGAGAGAGAGAGAGAGAGAGAGAGAGAGAGATCAATGACTTGTCTTTCAAAAGACAATAAAAATCAAAACAAGTGTTATGCAAGCCACCTAATCCATATTTTCAATGAAAACCAATATGGCATCATTTTGTTTACATGATTAACAGACCACTTTAGGTATTAATAAGCTTTTCTCATGTGATACTTATGATATTTGAAGTTGCATGTAGTAGCCTTATAAGTAACTAGTGAAAAATAAGATGATGAAATAACCAGCAAAAACAAGTAAACATTTAGTCTAATCATACAAAAGAGATTGAATTCAGTCAATTCACAACTTCAAAGCATACCATAGCTCTAGAACTTTTTGGAAAATATCAGCTGCAGCAGAATAATCACCTGCCCTAGCAAGAAGCCTTCCCTGTCAACTTGAAGTTACAGAGTACAAGTTTAGGAACAACGATGCACAAATCGATATAAAAAAATATACAAGCAGCTTAAGTATTAAGTTTAAGGATCAACAAAAACAATGTGACAGATAAAAGCACTTATTCTGATCTTGTAAATCCTTAAAAGATTAGTGTCTTCTTCAATAAAGTTCATCTGTAAGACATGATACAGGAAGGTGACACATTTCAAAACAAGAGAATGAAATTAAGCTTCAGATGGAGGGAAAAAAGAATGCAGCAAACTAAATTGAGAAGGGCAGACAGAAGACAGATTCTCAGTGGCCCATAGGCATGCATGAAAAATTCTCTGCTTTATCGTTCACTTTTACTTAAGCAAACGCATTAAATGCTTGACAAGAAGGGAAGTCAGTTACGTGTAAACATAAGTAACAAGTTCCAAATGACAGGGAAACTTATCCAAGTTATTAAATAAAATGGCAAAGTACACGAGAAAAGTTCAGGGCATACCTGTAAGCGTAGTCTATCAACTTCAATCATTATAAGAGACCCTAACTTTCCAGCGAGAATTTCTAATGCCTCCCCAAACTTAGATTGTTGTTCCAATAAAGAGAGGTACACAATAAGGGCTGAAACAAATAACAGGTGCTTCAGCCAAAAAAATAAAAAAAAAATAGAAAGAGCAAAAGATGAAACTTTAGATGTGAGTAACAGGAAAGAATGCGTGTCAACCTTCAGATTCATGCAAACTGTGAGCTGCAATGTGCTTCTTAAGCAAACCTTCAGCTAACAGTAACAGCTTTTCTCCTCCATTGCCACAAAAAACCTTTTGAGATCAAAGCCCAAGAGATAAGGAGCCAGCAAAAGTACAATTATTCTAGAAGTATTATAAGTAAGGGTATCTCTGTGAGAAATCTGACAGCTTATTTACGAACGAATTTACAATACTCTTAAAAACTCATGAACTATTTTTCCTTTTTTAGTAGATTCTGCTTAGCTTTTCCATGAAAATACAATTTCTACTTAATACCACGATGTGATCTAAATATATCAAACTATTTACAGAAACAAGCATTAGATAATGCATGGACAAGAATTAAGATAACAAATAGCATGGTCTGTCAGCAGAACCTGCAATTGGATGCTGCAAACAGCCCAAAGCAAAAACCTTTCTTCACCAACAGCCTTGTACATTTTAATAGCTGTCTGTAAAGGAGGAAAGCAGGAAAGGCAAGATACACGTAAGACTAATGTTTCGCAAGATATCAATAATTACAAACAAAAGATACAACAATCCCATCAACCTGTTGCTGCTTCACAAACGAGTATTCACGCACATAGGAATTAAAAAGGCCCATCATTAGTTCCAAGTTGTTGGGAAATTTACTGCAAGCGTACTCATAGCAACTAGTTGCCATATCCACTGCCACCCATATAAAAGAAAAACATTTCTATTGAACCAGAGTGACAAATAATAATCAAAAGCAAAATCAATGGGAGGGGAAAAAAGTTGTCACTTACGGTGATCAAGACGCTGGAAAACAATTTGCAAGGTGCTTAGAGTAAGATCATCAATCAAAACAGTGTCATTGGTATATAGCTGATCTTTAGCATTCAAACAAACCGAAAGAGCTTCCTCGGGTTTACCCATCCTTTCCAAAATCAAAGCCTTGAGTGCCTGAACCAATACAATCCTTCAACCACTCTAATTTCATACTTGTGAAAATCCTTTTTTTCGATATAAATGCAGCTCAATCTACTTGTAAAAATAGCAAAATTCGACCAAACAAATTTACCGGCCAACCTTTCCAACATGATTTTTTTTTTTTAACAATTATATGGGTTTTTAGCGAAACAATCAAATATTGAGTTGTGGAAGACATAAAAACATTTTCTTTAAAAACAGAGAAAAGAAAAAAAAAAAAAAAAACAAAGGCGAGGCAGAGACTTACGAGAGCGTAAGGAGAGTTGGGGTGTTTGGATAGCAAAGTTGTGCAATGCTTGAGGGCATTCTTGAACTGACGAGAATCGACAGCATCCCATATGGGTCGAACTCGACGTTCAGGTATACCACTCGCCAACCCGAATTTGGACGCCATTCAATTCCCAGTAACCAAGTCAACCAATCCAAAAATAAACAATAAAAAAGATTCTGTTTTTACCCGTTTTCTTTGCTTGTAAATTTCCAAGAACTACGTCGTATTACTTAAGTGAGCGAGCGGTGGTGTTACAGCGATTTGGGGGTGGTGATGACTGAGGAATGATAGATAAGTAGAGTGGTAACTGCAGGAGGCGAGGGGAGGGCAGAGGAGGAGAGTAGGGGCGGTGAGATTGGAGTTTCGAGGGTTTTGTGTCCGGACCGGACCGGACCGGAGGGCTCTCTCGCTTCTTTTGTCTTGAGAGTTAGGGGTGCATCCTTTTTTGTGAAACCCTTCATTGTATTGGCCCCTTAAAAATTGATTTAAAATTACTAACACCTATTGATTAGAGAAAACTTTAATTTGTTCTTGAGAGTTGTGAGTGAAGAAGATAAATTGGATGAAGTTTATTATTTCATGGCTTTTGTTCTTTTTTATGTTTGGATTGGGTTTTCAAAAAAACTCAAATAATATTGTAACATTTTTTGTGTGTGATGTATACAACATAAAAATGACGGTTGAAAAAAATTATAAAAAATGTGCTCAAGGAATAACTTTTTTTTTTTAATTTTGAATAATTTGAATTGTGATGTTCCTTAAAGTATTTTTTTTCCCTCTTGTTTTTCAAATTTTCTGCTTTTTTTCTCCACAAAATCTCAAATAAGGTGAAATTCAAACTCTTTACATTTTCTTATTTCCTTTTTATATATTCTTAATAAGGCTTAGAATTGAAATGGAAGATTAGCGAGGAAATGAGAGAAGAGATAATACAAGGTTTTTTGATATCTCCATTTTTGTAATTTGTCTCCAATTGTGAAGCAGCGGGGAGAAAAAAAAAATGAAGTTTGCAAAAATTTTAAATGTTAAACCCATGTAATGTATTTTCTATACTCCCACACAAGTGGAAAGAAACTTGTCAAGTTTTCTCTTAATTGCTTTTTCACTCTTGATAATTCACTGCCTATAGGGAAGCAATTAGCATTTCACCCCGAACTATTCTAAAACAAATGAAACTAGACGAAAGTGTTGGTAGTTGACTGAATGATAATCTAGAGAATAGCTTCAATTCTCTTGTGAAATTTCATCAACAAACTTCTGATTTGCTATTGGCTTCTTTTACAGGTCATGCAGTTGTTCACTGGCGTTTCAAGTACTCGAAAAGTCCTCAAGACTCGGCTTCAGGCTTTGGTTTGAACTTGGATGGGCTGTGCATTGGAAATTTATCAATCAAGTTCTAAAGCCACCAAGTCTACCCTTCAAAGCAAAGCATCAACGTGCAACACTGGAGCATGTAACAGCAACAGGATCCAAATGATGGGTTGGTATCTGTATGCTTTATTGCTTATCTATTTATGACAACATAAATGTTGAAACTAGGATTTTGCAGATGTAGATTTATAAGCGTTGCCAGATTGATATAACCAACGACAATGACAACAAAGAATGGATAGACATATAACAAAAAGTCCAAATTCCAAAGCTACTTTGCTTGGTGAAAGTAAGGCGGCAGCGATCAAGGATGACATAACTGAACCAACAAAATTGAAACAACTGATAAACTGTTAAATAAATAAAAACCTATATAAATATAAATATCACACATTCAACAAATTCTTTGAAATTCTCTACTCTTTTCCGTTCGTTCACTGCTGTATTTAGACTGGAAGTGTCATCTTTACCGCTAGATCCCTCATGAATCATGATCTCCTTTTTTTTTTTTTTTAACTATTACTTGTTAATTAATTCGACCCCCTTCAAACCCCGACGCCTGCCCCCCCCCCCCCCCCCCGCCCCCCGGGGAAAAGTCTTCCACTTTAACCACGTGAACAATCTTCTTCTCTATTGCTCCCCTAATCGGCATCCCACTCGTTCTTGAGTCCAGAAAAATAAAGAAAGGATTTTTTTTTTTTTTGCGGCAAAATTGATTGCAGGAAGAATAATTTTGCTGAATAAAGATGATGGGCTCAGAGAATAATAAAAAAGAAGTAGCCCGTCTTTATTCTTCATCAACAGAAGAGATGGAAAGCCTCATCCTCCACGGAGACGACGACGACGACGACGATCGCCACCGCCAAGTTAATAAAATTTTGACCTCCCAATCCTACGCTAATTACCGAAGTGCCATGACCACCCTCTCCTCCTCCTCCTCCTCCCCCTCCCACCACCCTCTCTCCTTCACTACCCCCGCTGACACCGATCCTCTTCTCTCCCCATCTCCTTCTCAGCCACCTCTCCTCGATTCCCCCAATTCCCCCGAACCCAAAACAACCACCACCGCCAACAAAACCCACCTCCATAATTCATACACGGACGTCGTTTTCAGCCCCCTCGACAATCCCATTGAGGCCAACGGTGGCGCCGAAAGTCCCAGTTACGAAAAGCCCACATCTTTCTCAAGATCTCTTTCTTCCAGCTCTGATTACTTGGAAATTGAAGTATCCAACCCACAAAAAGAGGTAGCCGAAAATTCGAATTCGAATTCGATTTTTCCCGGCAAAAATACTTATATTACTTATTTAATTACTACAAAAACGAATATTTCCGATTACGGAGGATCCCAGTTTAAGGTTAGAAGAAGGTTTAAGGATGTTGTTACCTTATCCGATCGGTTGAGTGAAGCTTATAGGGGTTTTTTTATTCCTCCGAGGCCGGATAAGAGCGTAGTGGAGAGTCAAGTAATGCAGAAGCAGGAATTTGTGGAGCAGAGGAGAGTGGCATTGGAGAAATACTTGAGGAAACTCGCGGGGCATCCGCTTATTAAGAAGAGTGATGAGTTGAGGGTGTTTTTGCAGGTGCAAGGGAGGCTTCCGTTGCCCACTAGTGTTGATGTTGCTTCGAGGATGCTGGATGGGGCGGCAAAGCTGCCAAAACAGTTGTTTGGCAATTCGAGCAGTGTTATGGGGCCCCAAGATGCGGTGCAGCCTGCTAAAAGTGGGAGGGATTTGTTGAGATTGTTTAAGGAGTTGAAGCAGTCTGTGGCAAATGATTGGGGTGCTGCAAGGCCTCCTGCTGAGGAGGAGGATAAGGAGTTTTTGGAGAAGAAACAATGGTTTCATGATCTTGAGCTGCATCTCACTAATGCATCGAAACAGGTGCTATTATATTGTGTTATTGTAGCAATTTCTGCTTTTTATGGGTGCCATTTATGGTAAATTTGCAACTTGAAGTTGAGCTTTGCAAGCATAAACAATATGTATAGGCTATTCTACCAGTTTTCATGGTTTATTGTTTTATGAGTAGTTTAAAGATGAAGAGACTCGAGCTCCCTTGATATTGTGTATGCCTGTTGGAAATAGTTCTAGCATAGAGCATAGTGGATCCTTAACCCCTGTAACCATTTTGCATCTTCCAGACATACCAACTTGTACAAATGTAAAGGCATTATAGTAACTTCATATATAGAGGTGGTATCTGGGTGAAGCTATTTGTTATTAAGCCTATCCTGAATGTGAAAATCTACAAATCCTTTGTCCTTGCATGGAGATTTTAACTGTGTGGGCAGTTGTTACTTGACTTGGTTTGCTTATGTCCTTCTATTTATGTGTTCTTTGTCGACTTTGCATTTGCATAGCAATTTCAGCTGGTGGCGTTTAATTTCTGAACTGTATATTATGTGTTTCATTTCTCCATTTTTCTTGTAGGCCGAATCCCTTGTTAAAGCACAACAAGGTTTGGGTGATACAATGGGGGAATTAGGGCTGGCACTTATTAAGTTGACAAAATTTGAGAATGAGGAGGCTGTATTGAATACTCAAAGAGTTCGTGCTGCTGATATGAAAAACGTGGCTACTTCAGCTGTTAAAGCAAGTAGATATCATCGAGGATTGAATGCACAGACTGTAAAGCACTTGGTAAATGCAGAATGCTTCCTGAATTGCAGTTATTTGTTTATTTCATGAATTCGGGTTATGGTGATGTATTTATGTGTGGATTTGCAGGATACTTTACATGAATATCTGGGCCTAATGTTAGCTGTGCACAATGCATTCTCAGATCGTTCTAGTGCTTTATTGACAATACAAACCCTTCTTTCAGAATTATCTTCTTTGCGCTCGAGAGCTGAAAAACTGGAAATTTCATCATCCAAAATATTTGGTGGTGACAAGTGGAGGATCCGCAAATCACAGGAATTGAAGGAAACTATTAGAGTCACTGAGGATGCTAAATTCTGTGCAATTAGGGAATATGAGCGTATAAAGGTACTAGATCAGCACTTGAACAAAAAAAAAAAAAAAAAAACCAAACATAGACATTTGTATTATTGCTTTTCTCATGATATGTTGCTGCTGCACTATCCTTTACCTTCTATTCTGTATTTATCTCTTTCTTAT